>OX328131.1:7990325-8380325 GCA_946811695.1 Gonocerus acuteangulatus
CCTAACAACCCCCCTCCAGTTTCTGGAACTCTTCCAGAAACTTGAAAACTTCCAAAGGGGCGGGGATAGTAATATACAAGCTTAATAAAATACAACGAAACAAACAGAAAAAACCACAAGAAAAAAAAACGAAGAGACTAATACTAATATACACTAATAAGGAAATTAATGCCAAGACAATAAAAGATAAAAAACTTCAGGTTAAGCATAATAATAAAAAAAAAGAAAGGATGATAACTTCGAATTAAATAATCTTAAACGAAAATAAAGTATAACTTATGATATCTATCTACATACGTCTGAAAATATAAACCACTACACTACACACCGTTGCCCGTCCTTCGTTCGTCAGGTTGCTTCGCCGGTATGCGTAGTTGTTCCAGGTGGACAGTCCGCAGCCTAGGTGGAGTTTCCTGTGATCGGATGGTCACGACGTTGTGTTCCTTTAGCGCAACGACTGTATAGGGTCCGTCATACCGAAGGTCCTGCTTGGCTCGGTTGGTAGACAGTTTGCGAAACACGATATCTCCTAACCTGAGAAGTGTTCCCGGGTCTTTCACCTGCAGGTTGTGTTTCTGCACCCTATCTCTTTTTTCTTTCTGCAGACGTGTCCTGGTCTCTCGGGTTATTCGTCTCTGATTTCCTTGGCGTTGAACCACCGCCGCTACTATACCTGGTTCTCCCGCTGAATCCTGCACGTCCCGTCCTACTCTCAGTGTCCCGAAGAGTACCTCGAATGGGGTAAACCCTGTAACACTATGCACTGAGTGGTTGTAGGCAGTCACTGCTATTGCCATTGCTTCCTCTCCTGAGATCCCCCGGTCCGTTTGTACGATCCTCAGGTGCTCACTCAGCGTGTTGTGTACTCTTTCTATGCTCCCGTGACTCTGAGGATGACCCGGCGTCGTTATATGATGCTGTGTACCCCATCGACGCAAGAGGTTCCTTACATCAGCGTTGCGAAATTCACGCCCGCCATCAGTTATTATGAGCTCAGGAGTTCCGTAGGTTTGACCCCAACGCAGGAAACTTCTGACAATCTCACTTGCTGTTTTCGCAACGATAGGGTTCGCCATGATTACTTTACTAAACGTGTCGATAATGGTAACCCACAACTGGTTCTGCCACGTGAAGACATCTGCCTGCAGCACTAGTAACGGGGTAAGGGGGGTCATCGTTTCCTCCTGAACTGCTTGGGGGGGGGGGGTGTCGGTCGTACTTCGTCCGATTGCACACGGTACATTCGGCTACTACAGCCCGGACCATCTGAGCCATACCTTTCCAGTAATACTTTCGCCTCAGTCCTGCCAGCGTTTCCGTGACCCCTCTGTGATTAGATTTACCTTGATGTTGTGCCAGTACCAAATCTTGCTGCGTGGGAGGGTCTGTGATTACTTCACCTAGCCGCGTGCACCGGACGAATACCCTGTCCGTACCTATGCGTTCTTGCTCCCAGAGGCGCGCGATTTTGGTCCACACGGTAGCGTTGCCAACATAGAGGTAGGTGGTGGTACCCGGGACCGATGCATCTTCTAACAGTCGGCAAATGACTTCATCTGTTGCTGCGACTGGGGCACGCACCGTGCATCGGAGGCCGTCCTTTGTTTTCCTGCTGTAAGTAATTTGTGGAGAGCCTTGCGCTGTTGACACCCAAACGATGTGACGACTTTTACCTACAACGATGTCATCGACTTCTGCCATAGTTCGCTCCCTTTCTTCTGCGGAGGCGGTTGCTTCGCTGTCGGCCCGCGTGCTCTGTTCGCCGTCAGGATTCCACTCTTGGAAGAACTGACGCAACGATTGGCTGTTTCCCTCACTGGACGTAGTGACCACGTTGACATGTTGGAGGCGAGAGAGCCAGTCGGCCACCACGTTATCCTTTCCCGGTTTGTATCGGACTTCGAAGGTGTACTGATTTAAGTTTTCCTTCCATCGCTGGACGCGGGCAGAGTTTTCTTTAAGTGTTGACACCCATTGCAGTGGCTTGTGGTCCGTGTGGACTATGAAACGCCTGCCATAGAGGTAAGGTCGGAAGTGGTCTATGGCCCAGACGACGGCGAGGAGTTCCCTTTCGAGGGCGCTATATCTCTCCTCTGCTCCAGTAAGGCGTCTGCTGGCGTAGGCGATAGGGCGCTCCCCCTGGGGCCATTCTTGCGTCAGGACTGCACCTAATGCGAAGTTGCTGGCGTCTGTAGTCACGATGAACTCCTTAGTAAAGTCTGGGAATGCCAGCACAGGGTCGGATTTCAGCATTTCAATACATTCTTCAATGTTCTTGACCATCTGCGGAGTTACTCTCACCTGTCGCCCTTTTTTTAAGAGATCGTTGACCTCCACTAACCCTCGCGCCATGCTTGGCACGAAGCGTCTATAGTAGTTAAGCGCTCCAAGCACCTGTCGGATTCCTTTCACGTCCGTGGGCACCTTTATTCCAGATAGAGCCTCGATTTTCGTTGGGTCTGGGCGTATCCCCTCTCCTGAGACAACGTGTCCCAAGAAGGTAACTTCGGATAATCCGATGCGGGTCTTCTCCTTGGACAACTTCAGCCCGAACTCTCTTAGTCGTTGGAACACTTGTCTTAAGTGCTGTGTGTGCTCTGTCGCCGATCGGCTAAACACTAGGAGATCATCCATGTACCCCTGGCAAAAGTTGGGGTCCAGGCCGTTGAGGAGCTCATCCATCAGTCTTTGGAATGTTGCGGGCGCGTTCTTTAAGCCAAAGGGCATTCGCGTGAACTGGAAATGACCTCGTTCGAACGAAAACGCCGTCTTTTCTTCATCTCGTGGGTTCATTCTGATCTGGTGGTACCCAGCTTTCAGATCCAGGGTACTGAAGATCCGTGCTCCGCTAAGTCGATCCAGGATATCTTCCAGCCGTGGCATGGGGTATTTTTCGTCCTGCGTGGCGTCGTTGAGCTTCCTATAATCAATGACAACTCTGTACTTCCCTGGCGAACCTGCTTTTGGGACCGCCCACAGGGGACTGTTAAACCCTGATGTGCTTGGCTTTATTATGCCCTGCCTAGCGAGGTCTCGGAGTTCTTCCGCGATGGCCTCCTTCAACGCTTGCGGGTACCTTCTCTCTTTGACGAAGATCTTGCGGTCCTCTTTCAAACGAATTTCATGTCGTGTTCTGCCCGTCGCGCTGAGTGGCTGGCCCTCTTGATGGTAGACGTCTTGGAACTCATTGACCAACGCTCCTAGCGGCCCTTCTTCTTGTTCAATAGCTCCAACACGCAGATGGTCCTCGATCGCCTCCGACAAGCACGAGTATGTCTTTAAACCAACCCGCATCTTCCATTTTTCACTGGAAATTTTCATTTTCCCACTCAACGTTGCAAGTGCGTCACATCCCAAGATCCCATCGTATTCCCTGGGCATTTTAGGGACTACGTGCGCTGTCACCACTCTCTCCGGGGAACCCCAAATCTCTGCGGGTATGTCTATTTCCCCCGCCACGTCACAGTTACCCGCCAGTGTTTGTAGTTTGCAGCTGCAAGCTCGTATCTCTTGTGTCATCCAGCTCCGGGTCTGACGCGCCAACACTTTCTTGCTAATCAGGGTGCACGTGCTACCCGTGTCCACCAGCCAGCGCACTCCCTCTTCCACAATAATCGGCAACCCATATTGTCTCGATTCTTTTTCCGGGTCGCCGCGCTGCTTGCACCGTCCTCAAGTTTCTCTCCTGCGTACCTGGGTGTTCCTCAAAACGGTAGCATACGAGGTGATCGTCTGGGGCTTCCTCTGTACCCTTTCTTCTTCCGAATCGCTGCTATCGTCGGAGTCCAGCTGAGACCCCCCCGCACTGTGCCTCGAGCTCGCCCGACGCATGCGATGGAAATTGACCTCCATCGGTTCACCAAGGTCCTTCTTACCAAGGTCCTTCTTCTGCTTTCTTATGAACGGGCAGTGTCTTGCCACGTGCCCGCGGTTATCACACTCGAAGCACTTTATTTCGGGGCAACGCGCAGCGACGTGTCCCGATCGCCCGCACTCGTAGCATCGTTTCGATTGCTCCCGTCGTTCGCCTTCGCGACGTCTGAACGGTTCCCGTCGAGCTGTGTCTCTGCGCACGTCATCTCTAGAAGCTCTCCAATTCCTCCTCCGCTCTCGGCTGTCTCTATCATTACTTCTCGGATGATCCCTTTGGGGTCGTCGAGTTATTACTTTGGTCCAGGGGTCCTCTTCTTGCGCCGCGAAGTGAAGCTCCGCCTCCTTCTCACCCTCGTCGACCATGGCTTGTGTGGCAGTCAGGAAGTCTGTGTCTGCTGCTATGACTCGACCTGTTTCCTTGCTCAGTTGTACTTTGAGCACTCGCTGCATGACCATAGCCGTTGCTACCGATTCGGGTGCGGCAGGCCTTTCGCTAAGTTTGTCAAGGATCTTGTTGTGCCACGCGATCAGCTTGGCTGCAAAACTCCCGACGGATTGTCGTGGACTTCGTGTTTCCCGCAGCATCCTCAGGAAATCTTCCTCGGGTGCCCACCGGCCTCCGCCGTAGGCTTTCTTCAGACGTTCTTTAAGCGTGTCCCAGGGTGTATTGGTGTCGCTCTGGACCTGATTCAATACCTGTCTCCGAACTCTACCTATGAGCGCAGCCTTCAACGTCGCTGCATCACAGTCATCCAGCCATCCGGCCTCCTTCTTTTTATCAATCGCCTCTGTGAGACGGTCCCCATCCTTGAGGAAGTGCGTGAGTTCTCCGACATCACCAGAGAACTTGTCTATTTGGCTTATAGCTGAACGCATATCTTGCGCGACTGCAGCTTTAAACTTAAGCCATTCGAGCGTTGTGGACGCGCCTGCATCTGTATCCATCCTGAGTTGATTCAATCTATCCTGGACGGTAAGACGGTTCCGCCTCTCCTTCATGCACTCCCGTAACGCGGTTCACTCCGAGTTATTCGGGTTTCGGCACCACTTATGAGTTGGAAGACGGAGAAGATGTTTTTAAAAAAGATAGTAACTCACACGGGGACAACAGAATGCACTGACTATCAGATTACAACTAACTTTATTTAATCCGGCTGAGGCTTATATAGTCTCAGCCTGTTTGTTTACCTTTACAGAGTTTATTACTCCCCTAACATATATATATATATATATATATATATATATATATATATATATATATATATATATATATATTTATATATTTACACTTAATACAATAAAGAAACATGACGATTCATACACAAATAATACAACAGAAACATACCAATTTATACTCGACTCACTCATTAAAACAGACAACATACAAAATGATAATGAAATACACAAAACAATTCGCAATAATATACCAACAGACCTACAGACACATGACGACCTACAATTAACCGATTCAGAAATTAGTTATATTATTCAAAATTTAAAAAGAAATAAATCCCCAGGTATAGATGGAATTACAGGAGAAATATTCAAAAATATATATAGTTGTTTTCCAGTTTTCATCAATGAATTATACAAAAACTCTTTCAAATTTGGTATTTTCCCCGAAATATGGAAAAAGTCTAAAGTAATTCTTCTAAATAAACCCGGGAAATGCAAAAATGATATTTCATCGATTCGTCCCATTTCTTTAATTCCTACAGCTGGTAAAGTCTTGGAAAAAATAATTCATTCCAGATTATCTCGTTATTTGTTCTCGAACTCGCTCTTACATATCAATCAATTTGGATTTACCTCTCAAAAATCAACAATAGATGCATTACACAGTACACTACAATTCATATCTGAAGCCAGAAACACTAAATCACATACAGTTCTCATATCATTAGATATTAAAGGAGCATTTGATAACGCATGGTGGCCATCAATTTTAAATTCTTTAGCAAATTCAAATTGCCCTAACAATATATATATAGATCTGTGAAAAATTACTTACAAGGCAGACAATCCTTTATTATAACACCAAATATGAAATTTCACAAATTTCAAACACTAGGAACGCCTCAGGGGTCTAGCCTTTCACCATTATTATGGAATCTAATTGGAAATAATTTGTTAAAGATAAAGTTACCTCCAGACACAACTATTTTAGCATATGCTGATGACATATTAGTGCTAATTAAATCTAAAATATTCGAAAAACTACAAGTCAATATTAATGCAATTACAAATATTGTTGATAACTGGGCGAACCAGCACAAGTTAAAATTTAATATTCAAAAGTCATCTTTCATTATATTTACACATAAAAGAATCCACCCACAAATACATGTAAAATCACAAGGACAAAACATTCAACAGGTTGAAACATTGAAATATTTAGGAATAACTCTAGACAGAAAACTAAACTGGAATGCACACATTGACAGACTACAGACAAAATTATTAAAACTAGTAAATAATCTGACAATCGCTGCAAAGAATACATGGGGACTAAACACAGAAGCATTACATATATTGTATAAAGGAGCCGTACTCCCATCATTAACCTATGCTATTAATATCTGGGAATCTGGACTTGCTAAAAAACACAATTTAATGAAATTACAACGAGTACAAAGATTGATGGCCATTAAAATGATAAAGGGTTTTAAAACAGTGTCGTATGAAGCAGCCTGCGTCCTAGCAAAAATAGTTCCCATCGAATTAATTGCAAAACAATATACAGCACAATTTAATCTTCTCAAAACCTCAGAAAACATAAACAATTTTAGAAATACTCAAATTGAAAAAGAATTGCAATGTACAATGTGGCCTCACCCATCCGATTTTCCAATTTTTAAAAATCCTTGCAAAAATAACGTCATAGAATTAACAATTTACACTAATGGAAGTAAGGAAGGCAAAAACGTAGGCTGAGCGTCAGTGATATTTATTAACGACGAACCCACGGACGTACATAAATACAGACTGGGACAAAACTGTACAAACATACAAGCAGAACAATACGCCATACTTGAAAGTTTGCGACTACTAAAGACCAAATACAGACAATATAATAATGCAATTTTATACACAGACAGCAAGACGACCTTACAAAAACTGACTAATCGTTCGGTACATGACTCACTAACAGAAGAAATAAGGAAACATGTGACAGAAATACAAAACATTAACATAAACATATATTTTAAGTGGATAAGAGGACATTCTGGAAATATGGGGAACGAATTAGCTGATAAAGCAGCTAAATCTGCCGCGAAAAGTCCCCAGTTACCAGTTTGTTATGATAAGATATCGAAAAATCACTTAAAATATATGTTACAAACTTGGGAAAACCGCTGGACAAATACTAACAAAGGGACACACTTAAAACTATTCATACCACAAATTCAAACATATTTAACAAAAAAACAAACTATGACAGATTTTTACACAACACAACTTGTCACAGGACATGGCTCAATAAACTCGTACTTATACCGTTTCAAAATCACAAACAGAAACACTTGTCCATGCGACTTTCTTACGAAACAAACTTACCAACACTTAATATACGACTGCCGACTACTAATACAGGAACGGACAAAATTACAAACGACAATTATGAAACAAAACGGAGTCTGGCCATCACCAGAACAAACTCTGTTTATGTGCCATAATAAGGCATTAAGAGAATTTGCTGAGCAGCTTTACATGGCAATAGGAAGATTGAATACCTATTACAAATAAAATGATATTAAACATTTTTTGTGGTTGTACTAAAATTTATTTTTTTCTAATTTTATATCTTCTATATTATTCATGTTTTTGTTTTACTTCATTTTTATATTCTGTTCTTTTGTTAATTTTCTCCATTTATAGTATTTTGTATAGTTATAATTTGTAAACTTTTAAATTTTAACTAAAACTAATAATATGTTTTTAAAAAAAACAAAATATGTTAACATACAAATGCAAGTGATATGCTGATTGTTGCATGAGACTTGCAGACAAAAATAAACTCCCTTCTTGCAGGGTTACTGTAAGGAGGAAACAAATAAAAAAAAAATATATATATATTATATGTATATATTTTATATATATATATATATATATATATATATATATATATATATATATATATATATATATGTATAATTTTTTTTTTATAGTTGTTTCCTTTTTAGCTTATAATTTATTTTGTTAATTGTTCCTTAACCATTTGTAAAAAATACGATATGTATTGGTTCAAATAAATATTAATTGATTGACATACTACTTGGCAAAACTAATCACCATCAAGTGAAATATCCACTCACAAATACCTCCTTTACCACAAGGTATATCAGCTAACAAAGCTAAAAAGGATGGTGTACATGACAAAATTACCATTCATACCGATACACCTGAAAAATTAGAAATAGAAGGAAAAAAACAACGGGGGAAAAACAAATCAAAAACATTACAACTAGACACAGAAAATGATAATAATAAGAAACTAAAAATATTAAAGTCAACTTATAAACCCCCCAAAAAAGTAGAGTAGTAATGAATAAAAAAATTATGTCTAACGTTTTTTTTGTAACTATGGCTGTAAAAATAATTGAAATAATATTATATCATTTACTATTTTTGCATTAAAATATGATATTTTGTTATTCTGATGTAACAAATATTAAGTTATTTATTAAAAGCTTCTGTCTGTGTTTCTAATATTATTGGCTCAATTGCCTTTGACTAGTGGTTCTATTGCTCCCTTGCTGGAGTCAATTGAACCATTCGGCACAGTAACACATATTTATCATTTTTGAAAATGCTTATTATTTATTTACTAAATTATGTATTATTATAACATAATATATAGATATTACTGTCATTTCATAAAACAAAGAATTAATATTTGGTTTTAATTCAACTAAATCGACCCCCTTTCTCCCCTACTTTATTAGTTGAACTTCTACCTGATAAGTGATTAAGTGGATTTAATAGAGTCACTTTTCAATAATTATTAATAAAAATATGTCTGTTGCAGGAAACGATCTTTGGATGCAGGGATAACTCGATGGGGAGAAGGATAATTCTTTAGAAAATAAATAAAAAATAAAATTGAAGATTATTCTATTTTAATATGACATTTCCAGTTTATCTCATAATATGGAAAATATTTCCAAGAGACATCACAGCAAATTCAATCAATTTTTAAAAATGAATTGATTTATATTAAAATTTTAAAAGAGTTATATCTCCAATGACATTTTTTTTACTTAAGCTCCATATTCATATCATCAGTTAAAACAATATGAATCAGTTATTCTGAAAACTAAATTAGCTTTAGTCATGGTTAATAAAAAAAATTGTAAACATAACTGTTTTATAAGGAAGTTGAAGAGAGAGTGGGGAAGAATCAAAGAATTCTTGAAGAAAGTGGCAGGAGTTGCTCCCTAAAATTGTTTAAAAACATTACAACTAGACGTAGAAATGGATAATAATAAGAAGAAGAAGAAGAAACCCAAAAAATTAAAGTCAACTGATAAACACACACAAAAAAAATATTAGTTTATATTAGTGACGTTTCAAACCTATTCAAGTTCATCATCAGGCATCTTAAATTAAATTCTGTTAAATTCTATTGTGAATTTAAATTTCATTTTAGATCCATGAATATTAAATTTTGAAAGTGAACATTAAATCGGGGTAAAATATTTTTCCCTCTAAAGGTGCACATTAAAGGCTGGGTGGGCCTGGAACCAAACTCCAACTCTCGAACGACATCACTAGAAGATAAAATATTTCAGTTTGCTCCAGAGTTTCGAACTTTGTTCCAATAAGTTTATTTGCTCTCAGTTCAGCCTATAAAAGGTTTATGATTCCAGAAATACTTTCATAAATATTTAAAAGTGTATTTATCAATAATTTATGGGACGGGTATCTCAGGTTCCATGGGGTCATTTTTATTGGGGGACATTTGCAACCAATAAAAACTATTTATTAATTTTCTTGATTTTTGTTTTGTAATTATGGGCATTTAAAAATGTCCTTACGATCCTAGCAGTATCGAGCAATACTCCTGGCTGAGATAATATCATGAGCTCATTCAATAGCTTGAGGTATTTTGTAGCAGTTACTGATGTGTTCGGTATCAAACCATTGGTCGAAATAACTGCTATAAATCTTGCGGAATCTAATTTATAGTTATTCTTTAACTTATGGCCATTCTTGATATTTACTCAGCTTCCGAACAAATGATTTCCGCTTATTCTCATAGTTTGACACTGAGATATCAATTATATCAGCCATCTTATTATGAATGTCGATAAAGAGAGTATTTGGTTTATTGTGGTGAACAGTTCGGTCCGTAGTTTCTTAATAAAAAAAATAATATATATTTTTATTTTCTATAAGATCGCGTATTTAAAACACACATAATTAATTTATTCTCTACGCTCTAAACGTTTCATGACCAAATAACATCTCTTCATTAGAAATAGCATTATAACTTTATAATATATATCCTGTAAATATATTCATATTTACAGCCTTACCCAATGTATAGACATGATAGGAAAATAACAAAGAAAGCATATTAATTTTAATAAAATTTATTGTAAACAAAAATTTAATTAGTAGACCAAAAAAATCTTTCTTGATAACACATAGTTTCTTGGTAAATTTATAGAACCGTTCATAAAACAAATAATAACATTAGGACGAACTCCACAAACAATGCCATTCCTCCGTAGAAAACAGCGCTTGCATTAGTCTTCAAGACACTTGTAAACTCCAAATACTACAATTGGTTAGCTACAGGAAAAATATTTCGAGCTGTAGGAAGATCGACTTTGGTCTATGGAGCACCCATTTGGAGTCTTCGATATTTAAATTATTTAAAGCAGGCAGAATTTTCATTTTACAAACGGCTTCTAAACTTGGTACGCTCAACTCCAAATCTCATGGTGAGGCTGGAGACCAGGAGTGACTATCATGGGCGTATATAGGAAACAATTTGGGGGGGGGGGCTGGGATCATTTCCGGGGTATGGAATACTAACAATTTAGAACTTGGAATAGTTTTAGCCTACTAAAACGCTATTACACCTAAGATAAAAGATTTTTTATGAACAATGTAACCTAATTTAATTTATTTTTAAAGGTTACACACACTTTTACCAATGAAATCTAAATTTGGGGAGGGACAGCCCCCCCCCCTATATACGCCCATGGTGTCTATATAAGTGTGCTAATCCTGAAACTGGCTTAGGAAAATACTACTTATAAGCAATACTCACCTTGCACGGTTATGCTACAACATGCTACTCGATCTGGATCAGTCTCTGCCCGATAAGAAAAAATACAACTGGGTGACTTTAAAGAATATTTTTTATAATATAAATGAGGAAAACATATGTTTGAATCAAAATCCGTTCAAAATTCTAGACAATAGAAATTGTACATTCAGCCCCATTACAGTATTAACAGATTCTCCACAAATTACCTGAATAAAAACTTGCCATTCCAAATAATAAAAATTATAGCTCAAATTAGAACTTCTGGAAAATACCATAATCGCTTCATATAAAAAAAAAAGTCTTATATTATAAACCTGAAGTTAAAATGCATATTTTGTGAATTGGAAGAAAATATCATTCATATTTTTCTGCACTGTAAACTTTAATAAAACATAGTTTAATAAATATGATTTATTTATTTACGAGCATTCGCAACTGAGGTGATTTGCTCGATACATGATGAATACATACATTAAAATGTTAGAACATATAAAAATTACAATGAATGTAGAATACAAAGGTTGTTAAAAAAAAATAAAAATCCAAGAATGACAAATATGAAATATTGAAAAAAGAAACAACTTGCAAAATAATCCACTTAAAAAGAAACGTTAGTACAGCAAAAATGTGATATAAAATAAATGAAGACTGGATAAGCTGTTGCCAACTACCTAATCCACTTAATGTAAGCTGTTGCCAACTACCTAATCCACTTAATGTAAGCTGTTGCCAACTACCTAATCCACTTGATGTAAGCTAAAGGAAGACTGGATAAGCTGATGCCAACTACCTAATCCACTTAATGTAAGCTAAAGGATTCCGAGAACAAAAAGTAACAGAATTACTATGTATTAAGAAAAGTATGAAGAGTTTTATACATAAAAATTAAAGAAATAAGTACTTTTTTATTATTCATAATTGTTTCTTATTATTATTTTTTGTTATTATAATCTTTAATTTATGTACATGTAATTAGTATATTGTATTACCATAGAGCATGGTTCAAAAATTTGTATTCTAAATTAACATTAGACTAACACATTAACATTATCCCTGTTAAGCATTAATAAATATTAAAACATTGGAAACAACCAAAAATCTGCACATAAATCTATTACTTTGAAATAAGAAGCTAGATGATATAATATTAGGTTCCTATTCATTCATTACAGTACTTAAAATATCTATTATTCTTTGATTTTGTTTTTCTTTTGCCAATTCTAAAGGAGTTTTTGGATTAGGTCCTCCTGTTTTTACTGTCACACAAGCAAAGCATTCTATAAGCAACTTGACAATCTCTGGGTAGTCCTTTATAACTGCAATATGCAACGGAGTGTATCCATCCTTGCTCCATATATCTGGACAGCCAATATTTCGCAGGAGGTACCTATCCACAGAGAAAAAAAGAAAAATTAGCATATATTTAAACATTATAACGCTGTACATGAACTAAAAACAGCTTAGGGTATTTGTGCAGTCAGAATACTTTAGATAAAATGAAGGTAGCTCTTGATATAGTTAAATGGATCTTTGAAATAAACGAGCTAGAGACAGGAGGTGAAAAAACCTCTGATTTCTTATAAATATTTTTGTTGCTCGATGTCTCTTGTAGTAAGTAGTTTACTTTATTTAGTTGTTAACAACATTTAAGAGAAATGTGTTGTAACCAGAATATGACACGAATTAACTAAATGATTGACGAATTGATAAAATTTTACTTATGATTAATCAATCATGGGATGAAATTAGTCATCAATGTATTCGTTAGTCGTCAATCATTGATAGTCTGTAGTAATGATTGACATGACTAATGTTGTAAATACTTTTAGCATCAGGCTAATACAAACTTGGTTACACAATTAAATAGGGATTTAGAGTTCCTTCATGAAGCAGTTCTGTTTTACTTTTGGAACAGGCTGTTCAAAAGATAAAAAGTGAACACAAAAAATATGGAGTCTTGTTCAAGTTGTGAGTACAAGTGTAATTATGATTACTATTATGCCCATAACTGAAAATATTAGTAGAAACCTTTTTTTATTAATTATTCTGAAATGGTTTTGTTTGAAGTTAATCATCAACCATACATCCAGGCATTTTTTTAGTCTCTAAACATTAATCTATGTTTGTCGTTAGTTGTAAGACTAATCTAAGTTAGCAAGTTTAGTTAAGACGCTTTTCAATCATTAATCATATGCTAATAGAAAAATAATTGATCAATTGTTAGTCACAGTCCGTATACTCATTTAATTAACAACTAATGTACAGGACTTCTCAAGAAGACTGAATGCCAATAAAGCTTCACTAACAACATTTTAACGCTCGGTGCCTAAGATCTTGGGTTCGATTCCCACAACCCAGGATAGGGATGATGGATTTCACTTAGAAAAAATAAAAGGCATTAGCCCTATCCTGGCTAGAAAAGGGTAGTAACCTATAGATAACCCTAAAATTCTCTTCATTTTAAATTTATTTTAAAATTTAAATACATTTATTAAAATCATTCTACAAGCTGAAAACCTTTATATGGTACCTCAGGAGTCTGAAAATAAAGACAGCTAGTGAAATTTAAATGAACGTTCATAAAACTGAGGTTTATCTGCATAGAGGGGCGAGATTAGCCCTATGCTGGAGGAACTGAAATCAAACCTCGGTCGTGCACTGAAGATTTTATCTTCTAGTGTCATTGTTTGAGGGTTGGATTCAGGGTCCCAGACAGCCCCTAGGCCTCTAGCATTTTATTTATTTATTAATGGGTACTTGAAAAGGGGAAAATCAGGCGGCCGGGGCATAGTACTGACTAAACTATCTCCCTAGTGTGTCGTAAGGTCATGAATCAGAAACCTCTATAGTATCTGGCTCTCTAGGCTCTTATGGCTTGTTAAGGGACTGAATTTTTGTTTATATACATATCAGTTGAGATCTGCTTAAAATATTGATAAATATTTATTGACCTTTGCCTATTCAAGAAAAAACGTTTAGATTTTGGGTCACTAATTATACTGATACTAGTTTGTTGTTAGAAATACCCAACACCCCAGTCCAGGGCCTCCCAGAGGAAATACTGGCCCCTGTCCAAATAACTTCATGGTCCCCTTAACCCCCTTCCCCTATTAGCATTATCAAAAATTATTTATAATTAACATTTATCTGAAAACAAAATTAAATACATTTGTAATTGAACAGAGTGGAACATTTACGTATTGCCTAAGGTACATTGGCACTTCCTGGGACTACAAATGTTTGGACTGACAATATTTAAAAGCTAGTTTAAATATTAGAGATAGAGAATTTAAAAAATTATTGTTGGTTGGTTGATCTAATTATGTAAACTATAATACGGTTAAATTTTGTTATTTTCAATTACAATGCGAGTAAAAAAAATATGCCTGTCCCCCTGAGAACACGGGCCCCTGACCAATTGTTCACAGTGCCCCCCTAGCAGAGGCCCTGCCTTTGTCCACAGCTCATTAATTAACAAATATTTAAAAAAATCAGAATTACTTTAGCCTAAGTAGATCTCCGTCGAAAGCTGCCTGGTGTAGTCTAGTGTATCCACTACCTGGCAGGAGTCTACTAACGAAGACACGGGGTAGAAGGAGGTCCGCTGTAGGGAACTCTTCGCCCCACATGTAAGGACATTGCAACGCCTTGTCGAACGGAAGCTCGTGGTCGTTATCCTCGGCATAACAATCAGCTCCCTTGGATAGCAGATAACTCACTGGTTCTATGTCCCCTTCGCCTGAGAAAAACAGAATATTTAACTTAAATATTTCCGTCTTAAAGAAATGTCCATTTCAATAATACTTTGTTACAAATGTAAATTAAGGTACTAACAATTGAACTTAACACACTATTCATTGGTAGGACCAACAGAAAACAAACAACATCGCATTAAAAAATAAATTAATTAAAAAATCAGTATAAAATACCCATATACACACGAATATATTGTTATAATATAAATAAGAAATTTTATAATAGCCACACGTTGATGTGCCAAAATGTTATAATATTAATAAAAAGTTTTATTTTTAATAAGTTTATTTACGTTACGCCTCTACGTTAGGAGCCAATATAATAAAAAAATTATAATACTTAATTTTAAAAACTCTTTATCTCAGGGGTCGGGTTCGAGTCCAGTAAAGTAAAACAAAGATAATTTTAAATAATAAAAACAAAACAAAAGAAAAAACGGTAAAACTGAAGGAGAGCGTCCTCAGCTACGATTTTCTTCAAAGTTTACACTATAACGTATTTTGATGCACTAAACACGAATCCGTTGAAAAGAAACCCCGCTCTCAACTGGGAAAGAAGTTATTAAGCACTAAAGTTCACTGTTATGGAGGTTATAAAAGACGGGGTAAACAGCTTATATGTAAACACGCGCATGCGCAATAGTCCTCAATGACGAAGTGTAATTGAAATGTAGACTCACCTGTGGTAGCTGACTTGGTCGTAAACCGTCGCTTTTGGGCATACGTGCTATGCGTTTCCGCTCGCTCAAGAAAACATCAAAACCCCTAGTCAATCCAACTCGCAGAAATGAAAAGAATTCTATGCCCAAAAGTCGTCCAAGGCATTCTTCCCTAACCTTCATACCAGTGAACTTTTTTTAAAAATTACTTCTTTCCTAGTTGAGAGCGGGTTTTTTTTTTCGTGTTTAGTGCATCAAAATACGTTATAGTGCAAACTTTGAAGAAAATCATAGCTGAGGACGCTCTCCTTCAGATTTACCCTGCATAGGAGAGGATCTTCTTTACAACTGTATCTTCTTTTCACTGAACTGCACTTATGAGACTGTATCTTCTTGTAAACTGAACTGTAGAGATGAGACATGAGACTGACGCTTCCTTTAACAGACTTCAACTTTATGTGTCTGTATCTTCCATTACAACTCAACAGACTGCCATATGAGACTCGAGCCACCTTTTCACAGACGCTTGTAACAGACTGAACTTCATGTATGAGCCTAGCTCTTCCATTTAACTGAACAGACTGAACTAACTTTCATGGCGGGAGCGTCCTACCGGTATCCAAAGCTACCTGTATCCACTGCTAGACAAATATAACCAATAATATTTGTTTAACCCAATGAATTTAACATATCAATGAGCTTTTAGATTTTCCAAATTTTCTGTGTTAATTTTAAAACTTTTAAAATATGTAATGTAAAATATCATTACATTTGCACTTCTGTCAAAAAAAATAAATAATAAAAAAAATGATTTATGCTCGGTTTTAAAATAAAAAATAGAATTCAAAATTTAAATTTGGTTATCGAGATTAGAACTATTGGCCAGTATGTTATAATTTCTTTAAACTTTCTATAACTCATTTCGTTACATAATTTTTATTCATTATCATTTCTCATCACTTATAGGAAAATGTTTCCTATAAGTGAATATTTCGTGAAACCGAATAGTAATAGGTTTCGTGGCAAGATTAAAATAGAATAAATTCTTCATAAAAAAGTCACAATTTTATTGTTTGTACATATTTTGTTGTTAGATGACATAATACGTTATTATATTTTCAAGTTTCATCACAAAACTCTCTTCAATTCCTTTCCTCTTACCGATAATAGTCGGAAGGGTTGACAAAGGTAATTTTAACCGTTTAGCTATGTCTATTTTTGTTTCTTTGTGGTTGTCCTCAACTTCTTTTAGTGTTTTTATTTTGTCTACAAGCATAAGTTTTGTTCCTGTTTTTTTTTTGTTTTTTAGCGCGGATCCTCCCTCCCCATAGGGAGGAACCCCGGAAGTGCCGACTAGAAAATTTCGCGTTTCAGAACCCCTAGAGACCGAAAATAACGGTGGTTCAAATTTGTATATATATATATATATATATATATATATATATATATATATATATTGTCTGTTCGCTCTCTAGATAGAAGACGAATGGTCCGATTTTGATGAAATTTGGTACAAAAATCCTTCGTCCAATTTGAAAGGTCAAGTTCGTTAACCAGCAAAATCCGCCTACTGGAAGATGGCGTTTGGGGCGAAATTTGCGCAAAAAAAATCGTAACGCTTACGTTTTTGAGTTCATAAGCTTGTAAGTACTCGTTTTATATGATTCTTGGGCTAGGAAAACGAATGAAACCACTTTCAAGGCGATAGCTTTAACCGTTTTCGAGAAAATTGGAAAAATATTTTTTGAATACCGTTTTTGGTTTGGGTACTTAGAATCATGGGATTCTGTTGAAACATTTTCTGCATGTTCTACTTTCATCAAAACTAATATGTTGAAATTTTGGTTACGTTTGGAGTTAAGGAAGGGTTAGAATAAAATATTTTATTAACAGACATAAAAAGTTTTAGTAACTTTGTTTACTTTCCTTAATATCTCGAAAAAGGTTGAAAATCTTGGTAAACGGAAGAATACCATTAGAAAGCTAATTAAATGCTCTAAAAAAAAGGTTCTAATGAAAGTTTTGATTAGGCAATGTCAATCGGAGAAATAAGAGCTTAAAACTTTAAAGTAATTGATTTCGCTTATTCGAACTGTTCTTTTTGTCTGTTTTTTATTCCTGGTTATTTTTTAATTGCTTATTGTTGGATAATGTATTTGAAAAAAAAACAGGTTAAGAAAAATAAGAAAAACAATTTAATGTTAGAGATATGGATTTCCAAGATATATAGCTTTTCAACTGCCTAGCGTCCTTCCTAGGGAGGGTTCTTTGTCTTTGATTTTGGTACTTAGAATAATGGCATACAGTTGAAACATTTTCTGCATGTTCGAGTTTCATCAACACTAATATGTTGAAATTTTTGTTACGTTTATAGTAAAGGATGGGTTAGAATAAAATATTTTATTAACAGACAAAAAATGTTTTGGTAACTTTGTATAATTTCGTTAGTATCTCGAAAACCGTTGACAATCTTGTGAAGCGGAAGATTACCATTCGGAAGCTTACTAAATGCTCTACAAAAAAAGTCCGACTCGCAGGAACTGCATCATCTTAGCGCGGTTCCGTTCTTATCTCTAGACTCATTTAAAATGATTAAAATAGAAGCTGTTATTATTTTGGGTCCACATTTCTAGAAAACATGAAGATTAGATAGTTAGCCGTCGAGGTGATAAGTAAAGATGGAATGGTTGGGATTCGGCTAAAGTAACCTCAATACGATTTTTGTTAAAAAATCTATATTTAGGACGTTTCAGCTACTCATTGGTAGCCTTCGTCAGCATTGAAAGTGCCGGGAGGCAGAGGAGGACCAAAGTTGACAGTTCCATCTTTACTTTCAAGAAAGGTCTTATTTACGATCTTACCTGGATAGGCCAACCCGCCATAGGCAGTTGAAAAGTTATATCTCCATATAGTCCATATCACTAAGATTAAATTATGTTTCTTAACCTGATTTATTATCAAATACATTATCCAACTATAAGCAATTAAAAAATAACAAGGAATAAAAACAGACAAAAAGAACAGTTCGAATAAGCGAAATCAATTACTTTAAAGTTTTAAGCTCTTATTTCTCCGATTGACATCGTCTAATCAAATCTTTCATCGGAATCTTTTTTGTAGAGCATTTCGTAAGCTTTCTAATGGCATCCTTCCGTTTACCAAGATTTTCAACCTTTTTCGAGATATTAAGGAAAGTATACAAAGTTACCAAAACGTTTTGTCTGTTAATAAAATATTTTATTCTAACCCTTCCTTAACTCCAAACGTAACCAAAATTTCAACATATTAGTTTTGATGAATGTAGAACATGTAGAAAATGTTTCAACTGAATCCCATGATTCTAAGTACCCAAACCATTCTATTTTTCCAATTTTCTCGAAAACGGTTAAAGCTATCGCCTTGAAAATGGTTTCATTCGTTTTCCTAGCCCAAGAAGCCTATAAAACGAGTACTTACAAGCTTATGAACTCAAAAACGTAAGCGTTACGATTTTTTTGCGCGAATTTCGCCCCAAATGCCATCTTCCAGTGGGTGGATTCTGCTGGTTAACGAACTTGACCTTTCAAATTGGACGACGGATTTTTGTACCAAATTTCATCAAAATCGGACCATCAGGGAAGCCAGAAATGAGCGAACAGACAAATATATATATATATATATATATATATATATATATATATATACATATATATATAAATAAATATATACATATATATATATATATATATATATATATATATATATATATATATATACAAATTTTAACCACCGTTATTTTCGGTCTCTAGGGGTTCTGAAACGCGAAATTTTCTAGTCGGCACTTCCGGATTGTTTCATTGTATCAACCCTATAAGCGGGGTTCCTCCCTATGGGGGAGGGAGGAACCGCGCTAAAACGTAAGCGTTACGATTTTTTTTGCGCGAATTTCGCCCCAAACGCCATCTTCCAGTAGGCGGATTTTGCTGGTTAACGAACTTGACCTTTCAAATTGGACGAAGGATTTTTGTACCAAATTTCATCAAAATCGGACCATTCGTCTTCTAGCTAGAGAGCGAACAGACAAATATATCCCCAAAAAAACATAAATGTGAAATAGAGGCCAAGTTCCTGCCCCCACAAAGAAACACTCCCTTCCTCAAAAATATCCGCTCCTAAAACCCCCCCAAAACGCCTTACCATTCTACACTCTAAAAAAGTAGTATGAGTTGGTGTATTAATTCAACCAAAAATATTTGCCAATACAAGAAATGATACAAGAAAGAAATGTCCAAGTTCATTACTTGGAAGACCTCATAGTTACTTACTAAGAACAGTAAAGACACTTCAACTGACCTTTAAAAACAACAATAAAAATACTTATATCCAGTTACTAAAATATCACTTTCCTCAACCAGGCATATTCTTAAACTTGGCAATGTTTTTTTTGTGCCGAAATTATCTTTAGAGAAAAACTAAACATTGCCAAGTTTAAGAATATACCTTGGTTGAGGAAAGTGATATTTTAGTAACTGGACATAAGTATTTTTATTGTTGTTTTTAAAGGTCAGTTGAAGTATCTTTACTGTTCTCAGTAAGTAACTATGAGGTCTTCCAAGTAATGAACTTGGACATTTCTTTCTTGTATCATTTCTTGTATTGGCAAATATTTTTGGTTGAATTAATACACCAACTCATACTACTTTTTTAGAGTGTAGAATGGTAAGGCGTTTTGGGGGGGTTTTAGGAGCGGATATTTTTGAGGAAGGGAGTGTTTCTTTGTGGGGGCAGGAACTTGGCCTCTATTTCACATTTATGTTTTTTTGGGGATCTCATTCTCATCTCATCTCACCTACTGGCTTTTGTACTTCATATAAAACCAGGGTCTTTGGATTCTGCATAAGGTTCTCCTTACTGCTTGATATTTGATACCAATAATCAACCTACATACATCTAATTACTAGACTAGAAAAGTTAGAAGCTCTTCCAGATGACATTACTCTAGAGGACAAATTGATTGCTCTCTTAACTAAACTATTACACTGTAAAACACAGGAACCTTATCCCGAGGATAAAGATCACAATAGGGAAAGTGCAGAAGGCCTTCAAGAAAAATATAAGAACAAAGACGATACATTCTGGGTTTGTGATCCTAACCAAATTGCCCAATTATCATTACACCAGAAAGCCATCGACGGAACTGACTTACTCACATTTCTGGGAATGACATTAGACAGAAAACTGACGTGGTTACCTCACCTAAAGGGACTTCTTACCAAATGCAAGACATCCTTGAATCTGCTAAGAATCCTTAGTAATACTAAATGGGGTGCTGACAAATGTACCATGCTCACATTCTATCGTTCCTATACCAGGTCTCTTCTGGATTATGGTTGTGTAGCATATTCATCTGCCAGTCCAACCGCTCTTAAACTACTCAACACCATACACAACACTGGACTAAGGCTTGCGACAGGAGCATTTAGGACCAGTCCTTCAGAAAGCCTGTGTGCATTAGCTGGCGAACCACCATTGCACATCAGGCGTCTAATGGTGTGCTCTAAATTTATTTTAAAGTCGAAAGGACTCGGTACACCATGTGTAACCGATTTTTTAAATAACCCAAATTTTAACAAATACTTAATGGCAAACTGCAGAAGGAAACCATTAATTGTAAGAGTTTTAGAAGATAGAAGATTCCACATCCTGACAGAAACAGCAATCATCCCAAACACATTCACTGACATTCCACCTTGGAGAGTAAAGAACTTAAGGATTGACTTAACATTAACAAAATACAAAAAGACTGACCCAACTTCTACTGTATTTTATAAAAATCTAGTAAACTTAATGATGCGACAGGATACTGACACGTTGTACATTTGCAGTGACGGTTCCAAGACTAAATTCGGAACAGGAGCAGCTGCAATTGTTGACGACAACACTTACCTACTGAAACTACCCGACGAGACGACTGTATATACAGCTGAACTGCACGGAATACTGTTAGCACTAACAAACGTTCAAGACAGAATAAATCGACACATAACTGTTTGCACTGACTCCTTAAGTTCGTTACTCTCCATCCAAAACATGTACAGTACACATCCAATCATCAGTAACATATTATCACAAATATATAAACTACAAAACAATAATACACACATTACGTTGCTATGGTTACCTGGACACGAAGACATCAAACTCAGTACTGCCGTCGACTTACAAGCAAAACTAGCCACTCAAAGACCAACCTTTGACTTACATACTGTGACTTCATCGGACTTATACAAAACATTACTGACTTACATTCAGTACGAATGGGAAAGTGAGTGGTATCAAGCAGAAACAAAGTTAAGAGAAATTAAAAATACAACGAAAGCCTGGTCAAAGGAACACTTCTCTCGACGAGATGATGTTATTTTAACCAGGCTTCGGATTGGACACACTCTACTTACCCATTCGTACTTACTAGAAAGAAAGGACAGACCAACCTGTAAATACTGCAATGAGACTCTGACAGTTAAACATATACTTACAAACTGCAGACGACTCATTAACTTAAATATCCCCCACGACTTACACGACTTACTGACAGAGGGTAGCCCACACATCCGTACAATCCTCAAACATTTGAAAAACACACATTTATACAACAAGCTGTAAATAGTTCACTTAACTTTCACATCCACTATTTCAAAATTTTATGTATACATCTAATTATTACTTTAGTGTTACTATTTGTTCTGTTTTTATTTTATTCATTTGTTTTTATTTTTATTTTTTTTTGTTTACTTTATCTTCTTTTTCCCGTTTTGTTAACATTTAAGTTCTTTAATTATTCATTTACCTTTTCTTTTCTTTTTTTTTCTCTTTTTTCTTGACGTAACAAACATAAAATGAGTTTGTCGCCAATGTTGCGATGCTCAACAATGAAATAAAAAATAAAAAATAAATAAATAAATGATCCTAAACTTTGTAATTTAGATAGCTCGACTTTGAAAAACTTCACACACACATACATGTTGAGTATCTGCTTTGAAGTATATTATGCAGTGAACCCCTACGACTTTATTTACTAGATTTAAGAAAGAAGTCACAACTGTTTTTGTTAAGATGCGTCGAAATGTTTTTTAAAACATCAAATATAGGTTCTCCTTACCAAGACGATTCATTTGATACCCCACATGATGGGTTTCAGAAGGAATGATGGCATTTCGATGGAACAAAAAGTAGAAAACGTCATAGGTAATATGACACTCCCGTATCAAGACCTACCTGCGTGCCAAGTTTGGTTAAAATAGGCCAAACGGTGTGAATTTGTATAAGGAACAAACATACAGACAGACAGCTGAAAGACCTTTTTTACCTAGCCTAGTGCACTCCCCGGACCAAGGCCTACATGTGTGCCAAGTTTGGTCAAAATAGGTCAAATGGTGTGAATTTGTGTAAGGTACAAACATGCAGACAGACAGCTGATAGACGATTTTGACTAGCCTATGACACTACCCGGATAAAGACCGACATGTGTGTCAAATTTTGTCAAAATCGGTCAAACGGTGTGTATTTGTATAAGGAACAAACAGACAGACAGACAGCTGATAGACAATTTAACCTAGCCTATTATTCTCCCCGTATCAAGACCCATCTGTGTCCCAGGTTTGGTCAAAATCGGTCAAACGGTACGGATTTGTAAGAGGAACAAACATACTGACAGACAGCTGGTATAAGATTTTTACCGAGCCTATATGCGTCTAAATGTTTCTTAAAACATCAAATAATGGTTCTTCATACCGAGACAATTCATTTGATACCCCACATCATGGGTTTCGGACGGAATGACGGGTTTCCGGAGGGAGTACAAAACTGGCACGCCCCCGCCCCGGAAGCGGAGTCAAACACAACTTTTCGCGATTTTTCGACTTTTTCCTTTAATAACGTCTTCATATCTATCTTCATGCAAAATTTCAAGTCTCTAGCATCATGGGAAGTGCCTAATAATTTTGATGAGTCAGCGAGTGAGTGAGTGAGTCCTATAAATCCCGATTTTCGATCGCTTATATCTCATAAACTATTCGATGTAGAATTATGAAAATTTCCAGTTTTACTCACATCTAGTAGTATAATACCTGTGTAAAATTTCATAACTTTACCTTTACCTGGTTGAAAGTTATGAGAGAGTAAAAATCGGCTCTGAGACCGCCTGTAATATACACACAGTATGCTTAGGCCGGAACTTGGCCTGGCGCACTACCGTGCGCCTAGATATATATATATATATATATATATATATATATACAAATTTGAACCACCGTTATTTTCGGTCTCTAGGGGTTCTGAAACGCGAAATTTTCTAGTCGGTACTTCCGGATTGTTTCATTGTATCAACCCTATAAGCGGGGTTCCTCCCTATGGGGGAGGGAGGAACCGCGCTAAAAGCATATTTTTTCAGTTATTTAGTTATTTTTTATTTATTTATTTAAGAGTTATCAACATTTGGTGATTAACTCTTTTATAGGAAATCCAACAACAATATCATATAAAATAATCAGAATAATCTTAATCATAAATTAATATTATTATTATGAAGATTAAAAATATTGAAATAAAAATTAAAAAAAAAATTATAAACCAACAACTTTATGTATCTATAATTTTAAACAGATTTATTGAAATTGGTAGATAAATGCTTTCTACTGAATCTAATTTTTATAATTTTGAATAAATATTTAAATTTTTCAAATATTTTAGAAGGGTATTGATTTGTGGGTTGTTTTCAGTTAGTTAGTTTTGTAGAATTGGCAAGTGATCTCCTAGCCTTCAGTTAGTAAATATGTGTTTATTTTTAACTGTCTCGTTAAAGTGCGCGTATAGAGGTCTCTTTTCTCTTTCCATGAGATAACAGTGAGTCAGTAATGTGTATCCAATGCGAAGCCTGGTTAAAATTACTTCTTCTTATTCGGTTTTCTTTTAATCGTGTCTCATTGAAAGTCTTAATTTATTTTAATTTGTATGGGCCAGTAAATGCAAATTTGTTTAGGTCAGGCTGAGGATTTGGCTTGCAAGTCTACCGTAGTGATCAGCGAAATATTTTTGTGTACAAGTAACCAACAATTTAAATTTAACGTCAACGAAATTCAACGTTCTGCAACATATAAATATATTGTGAAAATGGAGTCACCATATTATAATAATTTGACAAGTTATAAATTAAACACTACTTACTCGCTGCGATGTGCAGGGGTGTGAGGCCTTTATTGTTCTTCGCATTCACATCAACTCCATTTCTTATCAACCAGTCTGCGACTTCAACATTCAGTTTGAAAGGCACATTCCAAAGGAGTTTGTACTTGTCATTCAATTCGACTTCATTGAAAAACCAGCCTATCTCTTCTACAGGGCATTTATGGAGAAAGTTATATATTTCCTCATCGTCGAAAACAAAACCTTCGACAAGCCAAGATTTGATGTGATCGCCTTTCCTATGAGCCAGCCCCCCAATGACCTTAGGGAGTGTGTCTGTATTAGGAAACCCTTTAGTCAGCTGATGGAAATGACAGAGGACAGCAAGCTGGCCTGAAGTTATATCCATCAAGTTACCATCTGAGTTATTACTTCTTCTTGAACCCCATTCATAAGCAGATCTGACCATTTCTTCGACAACTTTAGCAACATGAGCCTGTATTTCTGATAAGGCCTCTGTTAAACCCATTTCTCTGCAATAATAGATAACTATAAATTTCTTTAGACGAAGAAACCTTGAAACACTTCTTCAATTTATTCAAACTGAAAAAAATAAATATATTTGTATATATTACTTAATAAACTCTAAACATAACCAAAATGTGTATATTGTTGTTGAATTTTAAATGTCTTTAAAAATTGCTAGAATTTAAACAAGATGGTTGAACCTTCTAAATTGCATATTTAATTCTCATTGCAACATTTAGGACAGTATTCTCCTTCTTCAAGTATATATTCTGTAATTACACACATTTTAAAAAATATAAGTTTTGAATTATTATACAATGCATTTTATTATTTTAAGTAACATCTATTAATTTTTTTTAAATACCACCTTAAATTATTAAAATAAATTCTAATTATTAACTAAGAAGGTGTTGATGATTGGGGTTTGGTCGTATGTTAAACAAAACTACAGATTATAACTAAAATAAGCAATATTTATTTGCGAACATTTCGGCTTGAATTACAAGCCATCTTCAGGGCTATGGAGGAGAGAGAGAACAGCTCCCTAGAGCGTGGCCTGGAGGCTATATTTTAAAGTGACCATCTTTGAAATGTAGCCTCCACAAATTGGCAAACAAATATTACTCGTATTAGTTAGAAAATGTAGTTTTATATAACAAATGACCAAACTCTGATCATCTAAGCTTTCTTAATATCAACGGTCGGCTAACTCTTCACTATAATTATTAATAATAATAGAAATACTCTTTGTAACATATAGATAAAAAAGAATTTTACGGAAAATTTAGGAGGATTTACTCCGGCTTCAAAGTGGTTATTTGCCCATAACGATTCTTGTATTGAAACAAAACTCGGTATTCGTTGTGACCATCTTTATAGAAAAATAAAGTAAATCGGTTCATTAAGAGAGGGAGTTTACTCAGGACCTCAATTATCAGTTCTTCTCAAGAATTTTTTTTATGGCCTTTTCTTTATCTCCAAGAATTTGTTCAATTGAAGGTCCGATGCACCATTTTTGATTAGTTAAGGAAGCATTTAAGCCCAGAAAGAAAACCTTAAAGCACAGATTTCTCCAAATGGTATCGTTTTATCCAGGGCCGCCTTATGGGGGGAGGGGCTGCCGGGTAGTGTTGTCCCGGGCCCCGCTAATTGGAAAAAAATATATAGGTTATGAGCTTGTAAAAAGAATGGGGTTTAGAAATACAGACGGGCGTAGCCTATATTTATTTGAATTGGATCTATATTTTTTTAATGTACATAAACGGCAAAACAAGTGCAGTCCCAGAATAGTATATTTCATTTGGTGTCAGACCACAAGTACCGAAAGTTACCTTTGCTCCGCCGATTGTCGGCTTTTATTCTCATTTCGCTCAAAACTCAAGATGAAAATAATTTGAAAATTTCCAAAGTCCTTTAGCAAGGTAATAGAATTTTCATTCTGTCTCTGAGAAGTGGGAGCCCGTGATCTGGTCCTGGGCCCTGCTCTGAGATGTGGCGGCCCCGGTTTAATGCATAAGGACCGCACATACCAGGATGCATTACGCTTACCAGGATTTCACAACCAGCTTCTAGAGTTTTAGGAAAATGTATGAAAATCACAAGGAAAGTCTAGTTTTCCCAATTCTCTTGAAACTCGTCATGGATACAGTCTTGGAAATAATTTCATTTGACGGCGCTAATGACCTAGAAGTAGATGCGCCGTAATAAAAAAAAAAAAAAAAAAAAAAAAAAAAAAAAAAAAAAAAAAAATTTCATTTGATTCCCAACGCCAAACGACTAACAAAAAGTCCGACTTGCAGGAACTGCATCTCATCTAAGCGCGGTTCCGTTCTTATCCCTAGTCTCATTTGGAAAGATTAAAATAGAATCAGTTATTATTTTGGTTCCACCAGTCTTGAAACGACTTGATTTATGATCTTACCTGTATGGGTCGGCTAACCCATAAGTCGGCCAGAAAGGCCTCCGCTCAGAGGCATTTGGAAAGCCTTGGGATCTCTCTCTTTGAACGCTACATTTTTAACAATAAATTGATCTTCTTATTTTACTTAATCTGTTTTATTGTCAAATACATTATCCGACTATAAGCAATTAAAAAGTCCGACTCGCAGGAACTGCATCATCTTAGCGCGGTTCCGTTCTTATCTCTAGACTCATTTAAAATGATTAAAATAGAAGCTGTTATTATTTTGGGTCCACATTTCCAGAAAACATGAAGATTAGATAGTTAGCCGTCGAGATGATAAGTAAAGATGGAATGGTTGGGATTCGGCTAAAGAAACCTCAATACGATTTTTGTTAAAAAATCTATATTTAGGATGTTTCAGCTACTCATTGGTAGCCTTCGTCAGCATTTAAAGATTCTCAACCTTTTTCGAGATATTAAGGAAAGTTGGGGTCTCCCGTGGTCTAATGGCTAGCGCCTTGGATTCATGAGCGGGAGATGGTGGGTTCGATTCCCAACCTCCGGCAGGAATTTTATCATCCCATGGCTCGCTGGTAAAATTCCTCGCTACACCCTGGATGTCGGCGCTAATGACCTAGATGTAGATGCGCCGTAAAAAAAAAAAAAAAAAAAAAAAAAAAAAAAAAAAAAAAAAAAAAAAAAAAAAAAAAAAAAAAATTAAGGAAAGTATACAAAGTTACCAAAACGTTTTGTCTGTTAATAAAATATTTTATTCTAACCCTTCCTTAACTCCAAACGTAACACAAATTAAAACATATTAGTTTTAATGAAAGTAGAACATGCAGAAAATGTTTCAACTGAATCCCATGATTCTAAGTACCCAAACCAAAAGCGGTATTCAAAAACTATTTTTCCAATTTTCTCGAAAACGGTTAAAGCTATCGCCTTGAAAATGGTTTCATTCGTTTTCCTAGCCCAAGAAGCCTATAAAACGAGTACTTACAAGCTTATGAACTCAAAAACGTAAGCGTTACGATTTTTTTGCGCGAATTTCGCCCCAAACGCCATCTTCCAGTGGGCGGATTCTGCTGGTTAACGAACTTGACCTTTCAAATTGGACGACGGATTTTTGTACCAAACTTCATCAAAATCGGACCATCAGGGAAGCCAGAAATGAGCGAACAGATATATATCAACAGATACAGACAAATATATATATATACATATATATATATATATATATATATATATATATATATACATATATATATATATATATATACAAATTTTAACCACCGTTATTTTCGGTCTCTAGGGGTTCTGAAACGCGAAATTTTCTAGTCGGCACTTCCGGATTGTTTCATTGTATCCACCCTATAAGCGGGGTTCCTCCCTATGGGGAGGGAGGAACCGCGCTAAAAAATAACAAGGAATAAAACAAAAGTCCGACTCTCAGGAACTGCATCATCTTAGCGCGGTTCCGTTCTTATCTCTAGACTCATTTAAAATGATTAAAATAGAAGCTGTTATTATTTTGGGTCCACATTTCTAGAAAGCATGAAGATTATATAGTTAGCCGTCGAGGTGATAAGTAAAGATGGAATGGTTGGGATTCGGCTAAAGAAACCTCAATACGATTTTTGTTAAAAAATCTATATTTAGGGCGTTTTGGCTACTCATTAGTAGCCTTCGTCAGCAATGAAAGTGCAGGGAGGCAGAGGAGGACCAAAGTTGACAGTTCCATCTTTACTTTCATGAAAGGTCTTATTTACGATCTTACCTGGATGGGTCCCCGCCCTAGGAAGGACCCTGCTAGGCATTTGAAAAGCTATATCTTGGAAATCCATATCTCTAAGATTAAATTGTTTTTCTTATTTTTCTTAACCTGATTTATTATCAAATACATTATCCAACTATAAGCAGTTAAAAAATAACAAGGAATAAAAACAGACAAAAAGAACAGTTCGAATAAGCGAAATCAATTACTTTAAAGTTTTAAGCACTTATTTCTCCGATTGACATCGTCTAATCAAGACTTTCATTAGAACCTTTTTTGTAGAGCATTTAGTAATCTTTTTAATGGTATTCTTCCGTTTACCAAGATTCTCAACCTTTTTCGAGATATTAAGGAAAGTATACAAAGATACCAAAACTTTTTATGTCTGTTAATAAAATATGTTATTCTAACCCTTCCTTAACTCCAAACGTAACACAAATTAAAACATATTAGTTTTAATGAAAGTAGAACATGCAGAAAATGTTTCAACTGAATCCCATGATTATAAGTACCCAAACCAAAAACGGTATTCAAAAAATATTTTTCCAATTTTCTAGAAAACGGTTAAAGCTATCGCCTTGAAAATGGTTTCATTCGTTTTCCTAGCCCAGGAATCATATAAAACGAGTACTTAGAAGCTTATGAACTCAAAAACGTAAGCGTTACGATTTTTTTTGCGCGAATTTCGCCCCAAACGCCATCTTCCAGTCGGCGGATTCTGCTGGTTAACGAACTTGACTTTTTAAATTGGACAACGGATTTTTGTACCAAATTTCATCACAATCGGACCATTAGGGAAGCCAGAAATGAGCGAACAGACAAATATATATATATATATATATATATATATATATATATATACACAAATTTGAACCACCGTTATTTTCGGTCTCTAGGGGTTCTGAAACGCGAAATTTTCTAGTCGGCACTTCCGGATTGTTTCATTGTATCAACCTTATAAGCGGGGTTCCTCCCTATGGGGGAGGGAGGAACCGCGCTAAAAGAACAGTTCGAATAAGCGAAATCAATTACTTTAAAGTTTTAAGCACTTATTTCTCCGATTGAGATCGCCTAATTAAAACTTTCTTCAGAACCTTTTTTGTAGAGCATTTAGTAAGCTTTCGAATAGTAACCTTCCGCTTCCCAAGATTGTCAACAGTTTTCGAGATACTAACGAAAGTATACAAAGTTACCAAAACTTTTCTTTTCTGTTAATAAAATATTTTATTCTAACCCTTCCTCAACTCCAAACGTAACAAAAATTTCAACATATTAGTTTTAATGAAAGTAGAACATGCAGAAAATGTTTCAGCTGAATCCCATGATTCTAAGTACCCAAACCAAAAACGGTATTCAAAAACTATTTTTCCAATTTTCTCGAAAACGGTTAAAGCTAGCCCAAGCCTATAAAACGAGTGCTTACAAGCTTATGAACACAAAAAAGGGGGTTCCTCCCTATGGGGGAGGGAGGAACCGCGCTAAAACAAAAAAACGTTAGACATAATTTTTTTATTCATTACTACTCTACTTTTTTGGGGGGTTTATCAGTTGACTTTAATGTTTTCAGTTTCTTATTATTATCATTTTCTGTGTCTGTTTGTAATGTTTTTGATTTGTTTTGTCCCCGTTGTTTTTTTCCTTCTATTTCTAATTTTTCAGGTGTATCGGTATGAATGGTAGTTTTGACATGTACACCATCCTTTTAGCACTTTCCTCAGAAGGAAAGGAGCTATTGAGGTTGGACTCATGACGGAATATTTGAAAAATTTCTTCAAATCTTTATCGATCCTACCTAGTAGACACCGAAAATGACCCCCGATAAAATATATATATATCTATATATATATATATATATATACATATATATATATATATATATATATATATATATATATATATATATATGTATATATATATATACATATATATATATATATATATATATATATATATATATATATATATATATATATGTGTGTATGTCTGTTAACACGATGGCGGCCAGAGTTTTTGTTTTTGCGTCACGAAACTTGGTATATAGCATTCAATTAGCAAACGATTGAACGAGTTCGTTAACCGCCAAAGACGGTCCACCGGAAGGGGGGGTTTACCCCGAACCCAAAGCACTAATTTGACTATGTCAGCCGTAATATTTGTTATATTCCAACGAAACTTGGTATTCGTAGTATTAATATAGAGAAAAAAGTGAGATATAAAAATGAACTAAATCGGTTCATTAGAAGGGGGGGTTTACTCTGGACCCACAATACCAATTCGCCACTACCAGCCGTGATTTGTGGTATATTTCGACGAAACTCGGTATTCGTAGTGGTAATCCACAGGTAAATATGTATTGTAAAAATAAACTAAATCGGTTCATTAGGAGGGGGGGGGGGTTTACTCCGGACCCACAATACCAATTCGCCACTACCAGCCGTGATTTGTGGTATATTTCGACGAAACTCGGTATTCGTAGTGGTAATCTACAGGTAAATATGTGTTGTAAAAATAAACTAAATCGGTTCATTAGAAGGGGGGGGGGGTTACTTCGGACCCACAATACCAATTTGCCGCTAACAGCCGTGATTTTTGTTATATTTAAACGGAACTTGGTATTCGTAGTGGTAATCTAGAGAGAAAAGTGAGATGTAAAAATAAACTAAATCGGTCAATCGGAAAGCGGGGGTTTAATTTGTAATATATTTCAATCGAAAAGCCCGCCAGATGTAGGTTCACAAAGCCGCCGCAAGGAGCGCTTTCTACCATTAGAGTGACTGTATCCTGTTCGTGCGTTAGATCAAAATACGATAATATGAGGTTTTTAGTATTTATTACGTAGTGTACTAGGTACCATGTGTAAACATAACTCCGGAAGCAAATTAATAATTTATCAGTTACTCATTACAAATTTAAAAGAGAACTATTCATGTTTTTATTTTATTTATGTAGGATATTTAAGCAAATTGTTCTGGAAAGCAGTCTACACTACCCAAATTCTGAGGAAAGTGCTTAGTTATGCAGCTCCTGCGTGACGGACTTTTTAGCTTTGTTAGCTGATATACCTTGTGGTAAAGGAGGTATTTATGAGTGGATATTTCACTTGATGGTGAATAGTTTTGCCAAGTAGTATGTGAATGCTGATGTCAGTTGGAAGATTCAATTTTTTAGTAAGACTTCTATTTTCAACATCAACTAAAAAGCTAGATACACAAGAAAAAATGCTACATTTTTATTTGCCTAATATTTTTTACTTAAAAAGAAGGTGCGCATGTCTGCTGCTCTCCATGGCTCAACCACCCCTGAAATTGATGATTCAATTGACCCCTTATGACTTTATTGTAATTATTAGCAAATGACAAATTAATAAGATATTATTTTACTATTAATTATAAAGTATGAATGAATGAATGAATGAAAAAAAAAACTTTATTCTGGGACTTCGTCCCATAAGAATAAAAATAAGTACAAAATAAACAATAAAGAAATTTAACCTAAAAATTAAGTATGAGTAAATGGAGCTATTATAATTGTTATTATATTAAAAAATTCAAACATTATAAAGTTTGCAACACCTAAAAATACAAAAATCCTAGTTTTCCAAATGCATTTATCACAATGATTCCCAATTTTTGGGCATAACAGGGTTTAATATATTAGAATATTTGTATTTTTATATTAACAATTGTATGTTTGGTGTGTGTACGCGCACGTGTGTGATGTTCGTGCGTGTATGTGTTTGTGCGTGTTTGTGTGTGTGTGTGTGTGAGCGTGGTTGTGTCAGGAGAGGCTTCAAAATTGAAAATACAGTCTTTATATTAAATATCTTACAATTCACACACAATAATGATTTTCATCTTGCAATAAACAAAATTATTATTTATTACTGTCGCAATTTGTCATTCATTATTTTGTTATATTCTATACATTAAATTATGAAATCAATTATTTGGTTTGATTTAATTATTTATTTTATTTTATATTAATATTATTATTATTTTATTTATTTATTTATATTTTTATTTATTTTTTTTTCTTTATATATTTATTTACAAGCTTATGAACTCAAAAACGTAAGCGTTACGATATTTTTTGCGCGAATTTCGCCCCAAACGCCATCTTCCAGTGGACGGATTCTGCTGGGTAATGAACTTTACCTTTCAAATTAGACGAAAGATTTTTGTACCAAATTTCATCAAAATCGGCCCATTCGTCTTCGACCTAGAGAGCGAACAGACTAATATATATATATATATATATATATATATATATATATATATATATATATATACACAAATTTGAACCACCATCATTTTCGGTTTCTAGGGGTTCTGAAACGCAAACTTTTCTAGTCGGCACTTCTGGATTGCGCTATGAGATCAACCTTATTAGCGGGGTTCCTCCCTATGGGGGAGGGAGGAACCGCGCTAAAAGTGTACCTGGACACCACTTAAATTCGAAAGCGTAGTTTTTTAGGCTCTTTTTGCCAAAGAGTTTGATTGTTTGTTGTTGTTTTTTTTTTATTTGTATTTAATATTAAAACGAAAATTTTAGTGTAAGAGTGTAAGTGAAAGAGAAAGTGAGTTGAGAAGGCGGAGTAAATAATTTCCGCTTAGGATATTGTCAGTTTCCTGTGAATTGTGCCGCCTAAAATCTTGCTTTCTCTGACATTTTATCGGAGAAGGTGTTTACATTTTACACATAAAATCATAACAAATCATGGACTTTTTATATTCTAAGCTTTACAAATGACACTAGGAATAAGAACGGAACCGCTCTAAGATGACAAATTTCCTGAGACTTGGACTTTTGGCTCTTCGTGTACTAGTAATATGAATATAATTTTACAAAAACGCTTGAATGTTCTAAAATTTAGTGTAAAGAACTGAAATTAGAACCTTGAAAAAAAAAAAAAAAAAAAAAAAAAAAAAAAAAAAAAAAAAAAGATATACCTTTAAATAAGTAATATAAAAATGATCTGAAATCCAAGTGATCTCGATGTCTGTCCAAAGAGGAATGTTGGAAGAGAACAGCGAGGTACTTGTGTGTCGACAAATGCTGGAGGTGAACTGACAAACTATATAAAATCATACGAAATGTCATTTATACAGATATGACCGCATTTAATCTAATTGCTTGGTTGGTTTCTCTATATTAGATTATGACCACATTTTAAAACTTAACATTTCATGGTTATGAATTATCTTTTACAGACAAGTCCTTTATCAATATCGCCTCGGCTTCTCTACCACAACAAAAAGATAGTGGCGACAATTAGTTTATTTTATAATGTGACTAACTTCCTCATAATGATATCATGAACGACACAAGTTTCTATTTGCGCGTTCCTCTCTATATTATCCTGCCGTTCCTTTGCGTCTGCGTTCCTAATAAAAAAAAGTCCGTCACGCAGGACCTGCATAACTAAGCACTTTCCTCAGAATTTGGGTAGTGTAGACTGCTTTCCAGAACAATTTGCTTAAAATATCCTACATAAATAAAATAAAAACATGAATAGTTCTCTTTTTTAATTTTGTAATGAGTAACTGATCAATTATTAATTTGCTTCCAGAGTTATGTTTACACATGGTACCTACTACACTACGTAATAAATACAAAAAATCTCATATTATGTATTTTGATCTAACGGAGAAACAGGATACAGTCCCTCTAGTGGTAGAAAGCGCTCCTTGCGGTGGCTTTGTGAACCTACAGCTGGCGGGCTTTTCTATTGAAATATATTACAAAGTAAACATTGTGGATTCTTTATTATTATTCTCAAAATGTTTGTTGCCAAAGTTGCGTAAACATTAATAAATAAAATAATAAATTACAAAGTATACCCCCCTTTCCGATTAACCGATTCAGCTCATTTTTACAACAATTCTTTCTCATGAGTTACCCACGACGTATACCGCGTTTCGTTTCAATACTGCAGAAATTACGACCGGAATGAGTATATTAGTAATTTGGGTCTGGAGTAAACCCTCCCACCTAATGAACCGATTTAGTTAATTTTTATAACACATATTTACCTGTAGATTACCACTACGAATACCGAGTTTCGTCGAAATATACCAAAAATCACGGCTGGTAGTGGCGAATTGGTATTGTGGGTCCGGAGTAACCCCCCCCCCCCCTCCTAATGAACCGATTTAGTTTATTTTTACAACACATATTTACCTAGAGATTACCACTACGAATACCGAGTTTCGTCGAAATATACCAAAAATCACGGCTGGTAGTGGCGAATTGGTATTGTGAGTCCGGAGTAAACCCCCCCCCCCTTATGAACCGATTTAGTTCATTTTGTATATCTGACTTTTCTCTCAATATTAACACTACGAATACCAAGTTTCGTTGAAATTTAACAAATATAACGGCTGACATGGTCAAATTAGTGTTTTGGGTTCGGGGTAAGCCCCCCTTCCGGTGGACCGATTTTGGTGGTTAACGAACTCGTTCAATCGTTTGCTAATTGAATGCTATATACCAAGTTTCTTGACGAAAAAACAAAAACTCTGGCCGCTATCGTGTTAACAGACACACACACACACACACACACACACACACACACACACATATATATATGTGTATATATATGCATATATATATATATATGCATATATATATATATATATATATATATATATGCATATATATATATATATATATGCATATATATATATATGTATATATATATGTATATATATATATATATATATATATATATAAATTTTAACGGGGGTCATTTTCGGTGTCTACTAGGTAGGATCGATGGAGATTTGAAGACATTTTTCAAAAATTCCGTCATGAGTGCAACCTCAATAGCTACTTTCCTTCGGAGGAAAGTGCTAAAAGTCCAACTCGCAGGAACTGTGTCATATTAACGCGATTCCGTTCATACTTTTAGTGCGAAGGAATAGAAGCAGTAATTGGTAGGTTTTGATCTTTCGTGAAAAATATTAAATGCCTTCTCAAAGGGAATTAAGATTTTAGGTGCTACAACAGGAAACTGATATTACCCTAAGCGGAAATGACTCCATCCTCTTCCTAATCGTTCGCTCTTGGAAACTCTATTATACTAAAATACTCAATTTATACTATACTAAAATTATATATATTATATTATACTAAAATTTAATTTTTTTTTTGTGTGTGTGTGTATTTTTCCGTGTTTAACGGTGTATCAACTATTGGCTATTAACGCCATCATTTTTCTAATTTAATTTTAAAAAACAAAAAATACCGTCTTTTTACAGTGAACTGCAATTTAAAAAAAAAACGAACTTGTATGGTAACTTTGATTTAACAGTTAATCTCCAAACTGTAAGGAACAAGTTACGGGAAAGTGTTTTTGGAGGCCAAATTACCAGGAAGATACCATTTATTAGCAAATTAAATTGTAATCGGCTCCTTGAATTTGCAAAAATGTATGTACAAAATCCTCAATCTTTCTGCGATTCTGATATTTTCTCAGAAGAATGTCAATTTTATATTTTCGGTGCAGATGGTTAACAAAAAGTGTAGGGAAAAGTGTTTTCCTGGGAAAATCACTTCCTGTGGGAGGTTTCTTCCTGGTAATTTGGCCTCAAAAACCACTTTCCCGTAACTTGTTCCTTACAGTTTGGGGATTAACTGTTAAACGAAAGTTACCATACAAGTTCGTTGCCATTTTGGGAGATTTGGTGCGTGTTTGTCAAGAACAGTCGTTATAACTTCACGTTTGAAACTTATGCATTTTTGGTGGAGGCCCACTACGTTGTCTGCTGGATGCAGAGCCTAATTCTTTATATATTTTTATACTTTTACAAACTGTACCTGCACTTTCATTAACAGTTTTCCAAATTCCTTCACATCTTTTCCTTAATTTTGTAAGAAAACAATTAACTCGCAAATGGCTTTTGCCACATTCATCATGAAAGCTAAACACAGGCAGAAACGATTTCTATTCATAAGACTTTGGTTCTGTCCTTTTTCTTTAAAGCCTGTAGCGAGTATAATCAGTTTTTAAGTAAAGATGGAATGGTTGGGATTCGGCTAAATAAACCTCAATATGATTTTGTTTTAAAGAATCTATATTTCGGACGTTTCGGCTACTCATTGGTAGCCTTCGTTAGCTAAAATGACAAAAAAAGAAATTAATACAGAAACAAAAAAAAAGTTTATAATTGTGATAGGTAACAGAACTATAAATAAAATTAAATTATAAAAGAACATATCGTCTTAAATTCTTAGAATGAGTAGAATGAAAAATTAAATAGGTACAATAATTGATTTTAATAGTAATTAGTAACATTAATTGATTTTACAAAGAAATAAGAAACTACATACCAATGACAAATATAGTAGCTAATAGTAACATTAATTAATTTTACAAAGAAATAAGGTACTACATACCAATGGAAATGCCGAGCGGCAGAGGAAGACCAAGGTTGACAGTTAAGTAACCATTGTGAAAGTGTCTAAGGAAAAAGGAATCTACTGGGGTATATGTAACTGAAAACAGCAGGTGGTGGGAGAAAGGTCGGTAAGGATCAAAAGGCATGTTTATGACAGGAAAGGAGAAGAGGGTGTTAATGGAAGGATACCCAAGGGGCATGGGAAAAATCTAGGTAGGAGGTCGGGAGAGTTATTGGAAAATGTTAGCGTACATAGGAGAAATGCCTTGTTTGTCAGTTTTGTAGTTTATATTGTTTTTGTTTAAGTTTATGTGTACACATTCCGAGATCTGTAGTCAGTTTTTAGTGTTGAAATGCTTTGAAAGTATTATTTACCCAAGGGTTTCCAGACTTTTTTTTGTACTAGGTGTGTATCTATTTTATTTTAAAGTTTTCTCAATACTTTTGTTGATATGCATTCAATGATATATTATTATAAAATAAAAGTTTAAAGTATTCTTAGTAAAATAAGAATAGTTTCTCTATGGAATATACAATATTCTAGACAAGAGGAGTATAAATCTAAAATATTGGTAAATGTTTCCAGACTTTTTTTGCCCAGTGTAGATACTTGACATATTGCAGAATGATAGACATTAGAGTGTTATTAAAGGGGAAAATCCTGAAAAGTTTTGTTTTCAAGAGCACCCCGGGGGGGGGGGGGGTGCCCGTTTTGTACTTGTTCCTTCGGAAACCCATCATTCCTTCTCAAGACAAACATCGAAGGTGCAAACTCTAAATTCACTTACAAAAAGTATTGATATCCCCCCCCCAAGAAAAACATTGAGAAAAAAATACCAAATTCTAGGCCCCTGCCAAAATAAGTGAGAGGGTGTTATGAGGTTGTTGACAACATATTAAGGGCCTAAAACGTGGCCCAATACAATGATATGATAACTATGAAAGGCAAACTGTTTTTGGGAGAGGCCTGTAACTTGGCCTCTTTTTTTAGTTAGTTTTTTTGGGATGGTTATTTTTCGGTACTATTTCCATCATGGGCGTATGTAGAAAATAATTTCGGGAGGGGCTGGGAGAGTATTTGGGCGGTTTGGAATACTAACAATCTAGAACTTGGAATATTTTGCCTATTAAAACGCTATTTTTTTTTTTTTTTTTTTTTTTTTTTTTTTTTTTTTTTTTTTTTTTTTTTTTTTTTACGGCGCATCAGTTTAAAACGCTATTACACCCAAAACATTTAATAATAATATCACTTAGTTTTAATAATTCATTTAATAAATAATATCACTTAGTTCAGAAAAAACTATTTGTTTTGGGTGGATTAAAACGCTATTACACCCAAAACAAATAGTTTTTTCTGAACTAAGTGATATTATTTAATTTATTTTTAAGGTTTTTATGACGCATTTTCCCTGATTTTGGGGGGGCGCAACCCCCTCAGCCCCCCCCTTATATACGCCCCTGATTCATAGGCAAACTATTTTTGGGAGAGGCCTGGAACTTGGCCTCTTTTTTCTAAGTTAGTTTTTTGGGGGGATAGTTGTTTTTCTGTACTACATATTTCCTTTGAAGACTGTTTGAGGCACCGACACCTGTTTCCCAGACCATCCGACCTCCAGCTATCAATCACTCCAGCCTTCGATTCAATCCTTCAATCTGACACCCAAAGAAAATGGACGACCTCTTTCTCTCTGATAAGGTTAACTGTATCAGAACGAAGCAGCCCGAACGAAACCGGGTAAGTTCGGACGGAGACAGCCGATGATTGCCGACGGCTACCGAGCAACACCGAAGTGTTGTAGATGTTGACCAGTACGCCGACCTCTGTCAGGATGTGATGATGGACCACAGAGCGTTCAACCAGCACAACCCCTATTTACACGTAAGTTTTTTTCCTACGTAATTGCTAACATTTTCCAGGAGTCCTGTAATTCCCATCCAGAAGCTAAATATCCTACAACAGCTGACATTAGAGAAAGATCTACGTTTCATAAATTCCCAAGTTCCAGTCCAAAATCTTGACTTTCACTCAGTGGCGGCTGAAGGGGGGGGGGTGCTTAGCCCCCCCCAGAATGAAAATTCACAATATTTTTCGGTAAAGTTAGAAAATTAATTGTTTAGGCAAATTAATAGTATTCAGTTCTAATTAATGTTTGTTCTTAGTTAACCTCCTTAATTTTTTCCAGGTGCCTGGTAATAAAAATTCGATTCTACACCCCCAGGCACGGGGGTAAGCCCATACTAAATTAGGCCCCCCCCCCAGAAATGTATGTCTAGAGCCGCCTATGCTTTCACTGTAAATTCATAATGAAAACAATTTTATATTGTTTCTTCGTTTATCAGTGTCATGGCTGTATATAACGGGCGATGAAGCGCCTTCCCCGAAATTTTGATTTAATCAGTAAAAATGTGTCATAAAAACATTAAGAATAAATTAAATAAGAGATGGCGCGGAGGCCGTGAATGTTAAGATGTGAGCACTTAACACTCCGTGTCAAGAGTCGTGGGTTCGATTCCCAATAGGGCTTGTGGCTTTTCTTTGGTAAAAAGAAGAGGCATCAGCCCTATCCTGGATAGAAAAGGGTTGTGACCTATGGATAACCCGTCCTAAAATTCTGAGTTTAATTATAATTGACGTTAACATTTTTAATAATAATAAAATCACTTAGTTCAGAAAAAATAATATTTTTTTAGGTGTAATGGCGTTTTAGTTGGCTAACTATTCCAAGTTCTAGATTGTCAGTATTCCATACCCCCAAATGCTCCCAGCCCCCCCCCCCCCCCGAAATTATTTCCTATATAAGCCCATGATCAGTATTTCATATTACCCGCGATTAAAGCGTTTACCTTTATTTTTTTATTGTATTTTATTTTATGAGTCACTTTTTCCATATTAGTGATTAGTTGTCAGCAACAAAGATAATAATGAAATCATTTTTTTTTTGTTTATGGCGTGTCAACCTTTTAGGTCATTAACGCCATTTCTTTGAGAAGCGAATAATCTGTCATCGCATGTTTTCTTTGATGTAGTTATTTGTGATTTTTAGCGCGGTTACTCTACTACCTCGATAGGGAGAACCCGCTTATGAGGTTGACCTCATGACGCAATCCGGAAGTGCCGACTACAAACTTTCACGTTTCAGACCCTATAGATCACGAAAATGTATATATATATATATATATATATATATATATATATATATATATATGTGTGTGTGTGTGTGTATATATTTATATATATGCTTGTCTGTTCGCGCTCTAGCAAGCTCAAAAATGGTCCAATTTTAACGAAATTTGGTACATAAATCTGTCGTCTAATTTGAAAGGTCAAGTTCGTTAACCAGCAGAATCCGCCCACTAGACGATAGTGTTTGGGGCGAAATTCGCGCAAAAAAAATCGTAACGCTTACGTTTTCGAGTTTATATGCTTGCAGGTACTTGTTTTATAGGTTTCTTTGAACGAATGAAACCATTTTTTAGGCGACATCTGTAACCGTTCCTGAGAAAAGTTGAATCAACGTTTTTGTAAGTCATTATTTTTTTGTGAGTACTTAGAATCGCGGGATTCAATTGAAATATTTTCTACAATTTGGAAATTAATCCCAACTAAGATGTTTAAATTTTGGTTATATTTGGAGTTAAGGAAGTATGCGAAAAAAATTATTTTATTAATAGACATGAAAAGTTTTCAGATCTTCATAAATTTTTCGTTAATATCTCGATTACGGTTGGGAAATCGTGCTAAGTGGAAGGTGACCATTCGAATGCTTACTAAATTCTCTACAAAAAAGGTCCTGAAGCAATATTCGATGGGGCAACGTCAATCAGAGATATAAGCGCTTAAAACGTAAAAAGTGTTTGTTTTGTTGTTTTGAAAGGGTTTTTCTCTTCGCTTAACTCACTTTTTAATTGGTTGTTTCTTGTTTTAAATTGCATTTATCAAATAAAATTAAAAATTAGTATTGTAGTAAAATAAGCTAAGAAACGGTGAAAGGTATTGGTAAGTTTGGAGTGGCTGTGGTAATCAAGATGGCAGTGGCTAATCATGATGACGTAGTTTGTTTTGAATTCTCCTATCTATATAACCTTCCTCATAGCCTCCAACTGAAGTTATCATTATTTCTTATTTTATAGAAAGATTTAACCCACAACAGAATGGAATTTTATTCGCCATAAAGCACATATTTACAGTTGATTATAAGAGTAAAACGAATTTGCTAGTAAAACAAGATACTTAAAATGACAAGGAATTTTTGGTTGTTTAGAATCAGAGTTGGGCAAACGTTAGCGCGCGCTAAAAGCTGATACCTCTCCGCTAATTTAGCGAAACTGTAGACAGCCAGCGCTAATAATTAGCGGTTAGCGGCGGCAGTGCGCTAACCGCTAATCTATTTATGAAATATCGTAATTAATAGTTACAAGTTGTAACTATAGCTTAAGCTATTAGCAATTACGATATTCCATAAATAGATTAGCGGTTAGAGCACTGCCGCCGCTAACCGCCAATTATTAGCGCTGGCTTTCTACAGTTTCGCTAAATTAGCGGAGAGGTATCAGCTTTTAGCGCGCGCTAACGTTTGCCCAACTCTGTTTAGAATAGAGCCTTCTCAGCAGTAGTCGAAGAGTAAGTACGTTTTCAGTACATAATTTTATTGACTTATACAGATTAAGAATTATCCGCTTCTGTGTAAGTTGGCTACTGTCAGTTTCCTGTGATTTGTAATACTAATCAATTCCATTTCTTCGAGATGTACGTAACCGTGCTAAGATGACGCAGTTCCTGCGAGTCGGACTTTGTTCTTTGTGGTGTGTCTGGTAAAATCAACACCCAAAGTTGCTTATATATTTTGTTAATTATTATTATATCAATTCATCTCTATTAGATATTTCATCTGTAGCTCAATGTACTGGCTGCCATCAGAAAGTAATTCTGTCAGATTGTATGGTAAATTTACATTTGTCCTGAGTTTACAGTCTGTTAGAATATGTTGTACCTATTAATAATTCTGTATTGCAGTAGGTTCAAATGGGTCTGTACTGTCTTGATTCAACCGAGTGTGGCCAATCCTTAGACGGCATAAAACGACTTCTTCTAGTCTATTTGTTCTGTAACTGGATGACCATTCCTGTACAGTCTGCTTGATTTCTCGAAGCTTGTTGTCAGTCGTGTTGTACCAGGATTCTTGCCATTTACCTGTAACATATCAGGACCTTGGAAGAGAAAGGGCGAATCAGAAAAATCAACTTTTTTTTTATTTATTTTATTTTCTGATTCAGGAAGATTTAGTAAACGCGAGGCTTCGCCCTGTTTCTCTGGTTCGCCTTTATTTCTCTCAAGATTTCAAGTAAAATGAATAGCACCAACATCTATGAAAAATTCAATGTCCGATTTCAAGGTCCTGACCCCTGCTCTGGACTCTCCTCCTGGTATTTTGTCACAACACTCGTAAACAATATAATTAAAACATTGAATTTCAATTGCATACTTTTTCAATCAGATTTGTGAATCAGCATTCCATAGAGTAAACATTCGCCTTTCCTATCCTGAAGCACTTTGACTTGGATTTCCCAACATCCGGAATCAGCATTCCATAGAGTAAACATTCGACTTTCCTATCCTGAAGCACTTTGACTTGGATTTCCCAACATCCGGAATCAGCATTCCATAGAGTAAACATTCGACTTTCCTATCCTGAAGCACTTTGACTTGGATTTCCCAACATCCGGAATCAGCATTCCATAGAGTAAACATTCGACTTTCCTATCCTGAAGCACTTTGACTTGGATTTCCCAACATCCGGAATCAGCATTCCATAGAGTAAACATTCGACTTTCCTATCCTGAAGCACTTTGACTTGGATTTCCCAACATCCGGAATCAGCATTCCATAGAGTAAACATTCGACTTTCCTATCCTGAAGCACTTTGACTTGGATTTCCCAACATCCGGAATCAGCATTCCATAGAGTAAACATTCGACTTTCCTATCCTGAAGCACTTTGACTTGGATTTCCCAACATCCGGAATCAGCATTCCATAGAGTAAACATTCGACTTTCCTATCCTGAAGCACTTTGACTTGGATTTCCCAACATCCGGAATCAGCATTCCATAGAGTAAACATTCGACTTTCCTATCCTGAAGCACTTTGACTTGGATTTCCCAACATCCGGAATCAGCATTCCATAGAGTAAACATTCGACTTTCCTATCCTCAAGCACTTTGACTTGGATTTCCCAACATCCGGAATTCGTGATTCCCATTTACTCTTCAAAGGTCCTGATATCTTTTAGATACGGCTTGAAGATCCTCGTATATCGTGTAGTGAGCGGCTCGTACCTGTCGTCGAGTTGATAATTTAGCCTTAACCTATTTAAACACATTAAACAAAAATTATTCTGTCAAACTTATATAAATTGAACAGAAATAATTTTTAGTACTTTCCCGAAGGAATGTAGAATTGAGAGGATATCGTTATCGCTATTAATTGAGAGGAGATCGTATAAGGTTGATGATGCAAAAGTAGATTTAGTCAAGAAAATAAGTTTTATTTTGCTTTATATGAATCAGTATTGATTTACCTATAATGTTAGCTTTAGCTATAGCACACACAATTGCGTATATTTATTTTTTTGGGTATATATGGCGTAGGCCAAAAGACCTGGGTAATATGGGTGGCGAGCTCACCATACATGGGGATTTAATGGCCCCTGAGGAGGTGGCAAAAAGGCCTCGAAACATGTAGGGCATGCCAACAATGAAGTAGTACATACGAAAAAGCAGTACTATTCTTTTGACCTGCGCCATATATATCCAAAAAATAAATATATGTATATATATATATATATATATATATATATATATATATATATATATTAGTTTTAACGCTATCCTCCTTGTTTTACAGCCCTGATGAAGGCTTGCATTTCAAGCCGAAACGTCGGCAAATAATAAAACTGGTTTTCCTATATATATATAAAAAAAAAAAAAAATGTACCTCCGTATGTAGCTATTAAGGTTGCATTCATGAAATAATTTTTGAAAAATGTCTTCAAATCTTCATCATTCTTACCTAGATGATACCGAAAATTAAATTCGTTAAAAGTCAACTCTGGATGTGTCGTAATTCGATAAGTCGAATCCTTAAATATGTCCAAAATAATAATCCGCAGTAAAGTTTAGCTAAAAAACGTCAGTTTGAGGCAAAAATCGTGGAAAATCATGTTATGCAAATAATTCGAGACTTCTGTGACTTCCACCTCCCAGAAGTCATAACTTCTATAACTCCAATTGGCAACTTCAGAGATACTCTTATCACTTGTAGGTACCTAGACATCGTCAAAACGGCTGTATCTCCATGCCTGTTCTGATCATCCTTTTGATGAAGTATAGCCAATAGTGGACAACATTGAATTAGGAAGTGATGATGAACCTGAGGAAGAAGTGGTCACAGAAGGCCCTCCTACAATTAGATAGCCTTGTGGCTACGGTGTATACGGTTAATACACTTTGGGGGGGGGTCTCCCGTGGTCTAGTGGCTAGCACGCTAGATTCATAAGCGGGAGATGGTGGGTTCGATCCCCATCGACGGCAGAAATTTTCTCATCTCAAGGCTCGCTGAGAAAATTCCTGGCTGCACCCTGGATGTCGGCGCTAATGGCCATGATTTGTCGATGCGCCGTAAAAAAAAAAAAAAAAAAAAAAAAAAAAAAAAAAAAAAAAAAAAAAACCTGCGACAATGCAATCACATGTTTAAACATATGTGGAACATTTAAAAAGTGATTATGAAAAAAGATTCAATATTATTTTATAATTACAGAACAGTAAGGTGCTCTCATTTAATATGTACAAACTTAAAACAAATTCAATTTGCCGTTATTTTTTTTTCGCGCATTAGCCTTTAGGCCATAAGCGCCGGGTGTAAAATTATTTTAGATGATTTTAACTCATATTTTGCGTTAATTGTTCGCATTTACATGTTGAAAAAATCACATTATAACCGCCATAAATCGATTTTCTATTATTCGACTGCATGTGAGCCCAACAATTTTTCTCGGCCCCTTGACGATTGACTTATCGACAGTTGACTGTATATTTGTGTGTGTGTGTGTGTGTGTGTGTGTGTGTGTGTGTGTGTGTCTGTCAACACGATTGCAGCCCTCTTACACGTAATACCGATTATGTATTATGGATTATTTACAGCTAGCCACCCTTCTCTTACCCACTTTCATTTTTCGGAAGAAAAGTCACCGTCCTTAGGGGAAATCGAATCCATGACCTCCTCATAACATCTGGCCTCCACATAAAAATTATAAAAAATACAAAAATATACGAATTTATTTTGTATTAATATAGGTAAGTTCAAAAAATCAGTGCATGGGGGATATCAAATTTTGGCCCCAAACTTCTATACAGGACTACATAACCAGTGAAGTGAATGTCCGTTCATTGGGTGAAGATTTGTAGAGGGGGGGGGGGGGGTTGCTGGAAACTGCCATAGAACTGCAATCCTTAGTCTTCTTATTCACAGTCTAGTTATTCCTACTCCCCGTAATCATGGTTGGATCTAGCCATATTTACATTTTCATGATAAGATCTTCCTTCAAATGAATTATCGTTACACGTTTGCAACTTATAAATAATACAAGATCCAGAGATCGGACCGACAATCCCTCGTCGTATATTAGCTGAGCTTGAGGTGGTGGTTTAAAACCTGGGTATTTATCATAAGCATTTATCTAGCAACTAGCTGAATTCCCGTGCTTCGTCACGGCAGATAAGTAGTTATTTTATTGCGTTAAATAATGTATCATCAAAATTAACGCTGCTATATAATTTTGTGCAGTTTTTTATAGCACGGATCTCGTCACACTATAAGTTATTCGTCAATTGATAAGTAATCAATGCAAAATGATTCTTAAGACTGGGGCACTACGGACCATTGTCAACAAACAGATAATAAGAAACCCGTTAACTATAGGTTACCAGTAACGGGAGTTTAACCAGTACAGGTTAAAATTCGTTGTCAATAATAAAGGTACGTAACAATTTATGTTAACAAGATGTCATTTGGAAACACCCATTATATTTGCGAGCGTTACCAAGAAGTGTTCTGACTGATGGGTGAGGAGGCTGTGCAAGGGTTCCGGATGTTATTACCTCGGATGGACCATCACCAGGTATAGCGTAAACTCTATGAGGGACAAAATCACAGTTTATTTCTGCTAATTCAAGGTCTGCCATCATAGTTGAAATAAAGCTCAAATAGAAATTATATTATTATGAAGTAAATACACTACGGTGACAGCTGACCTGTTATCATCCTAGCAAGGCGTGTCTAGGTGTGCCTGCTCTAACTAACTAAAAATTCAACCGCTCTAAAAATACTTATAAATTTGAATATCAAAAAATCCTTTCCTAGTGAGAGTCTATCTAAAAGGGAGTGTCCGTGCAAAATTTCAAATTTTCCTCTCAATTAGTTTGGAGATAGGTCAGTGAGTGAGTGGTATTTGACAAATTCACAGAAGATGACCTTTCAGGTCATCAGGAAGAAGATATTGTTCGAGCAATGCTGGTCAAGTCACTTTAAAGTTTGAGGAAATTTGGGATTTCTGAGCAGAGTTGGGCATAATTTTATTTATAAATAAAAATACGAATTTATTCGTACTTCATATATTTGTGAATACGAATATAAATAAATTCGTACTTCATATATTTGTGAATACGAATATAAATAAATTCGTATTCATAAGTGCGAATACGAATTTATTTTTATTCACATATATTAAATATAAAAATAGAAATAAAATTTTATTCGCAAATTTTTCTGCGAATAAAAATAAATTCACAGAAAAAATTGTAAATAATCACAAAAAATGTGAATATTTACAAAAAAACAAGTGATTACAAAAAAAAATCACATTAAAATATACGAATAAAAAATTATTCACATTATAATTTGTGAATAAAAATTTATTCACAATAAAATTCGCAAATACATTATGAATTTATTCGTATTAAGATGATATTACGAAAGTTATTGAAGATGATTTTTTTTTTTTTTTTTTTTTTTTTTTTTTTTTTTTTTTTTTTTTTTTTTTTTTTATGGAGGTACAGATGACTGTGTCCCTCCAGTATGGCTGGTGGTCCCGTTGCGGACTCGGGGTAAACAAAAAATCTAGGCGCTAATAACCTAGACGTTAAACGCCTTAAAAAAAAAAAAAAAAAAAAAAAAATCACCAATAACTTCCGTAATATGAATAAATTCATGATTTATTTGCGAATTTTATTGTGAATAAATTTTTATTCACAAATTATAATGTGAATAAATTTTTATTCGTATATTTTAATGTGATTTTTTTTGGAATCACTCGTTTTCTTGTAAATATTCACATTTTTTGAGATTATTTACAATTTTTTCTGTGAATTTATTTTTATTCGCAGAAAAATATGCGAATAAAATTTTATTTGTATTTTTATATTTAATATATGTGAATAAAAATAAATTCGTATTCACACTTATGAATACGAATTTATTTATATTCGTATTCACAAATATATGAAGTACGAATTTATTTATATTCGTATTCACAAATATATGAAGTACGAATAAATTCGTATTTTTATTTATAAATAAAATTATGCCCATCTCTGTTTCTGAGTCGTCTGCCTAGTTCAGACATCTTTCAATTTTAACGTCCATTTATTAACAACAAAGAGTTTTAGGACGGGTTATCTATAGGTTACCACCATTTTCTAGCCAGGATAGGGCTGGTACCTTTTCTTTTTTGTGAAAAAAAAAATCGGCCACCCCTAGTAGGAATCGAAGCCACGACCTTAGGCACGGAGTGCATACGCCTTAGCATTCACGGCCGCCGGGCCTCCAGATTCCAATAAATATGTATTAACAAATCTGCACCTGTGCAAATCGTTTACCAAACGAACTTGATGACTACGACAAACGTTTTCTCGCCGTTACTCCGCACTTAATCAAGTGGAAAGCGTGTAAAAACATTCTGACCCGCAAATGGAATGAGTCCGCGTGTGAACCTAGTATACGTGGAGTGAGTAAGCTTGTAACAGGTACATGGGAGCAATTCATAGCAAGAATCCAACCAGGACCTCTTCCTATGTAAATAATGATTCTAAAAATTTTTAACATTTTATTAAATGTCGCATTGATAGGAGGAGCAGGACCGCAGGAGAATGATGCCTTATCACTAACACACACTATATATATATATATATATATATATATATATATATATATATATATATATATATATATATATATATATTTAAAGAGAGTAACTTTTCAAATCTTTACTATACACTTACCACGATTTCCTAACCCTTTTCAAGATATTTATGAAAAAATACGAAAATCCTAAACTGTTTCTTCTATGTATATAGCATTTCCAAGTCTATTTGAACCTTTTCCAAGTCAACTGTAACCTTTTACAAATCAAATGTCACCCTTTCCAAGTCATCTTCAACCCTTTCCAATTCAAATGTAACCCTTTCCAAATCAGTTGAAACCCTTTCCAAAACAAATGTAACGCTTTACAACTCAATTGTCACCCTTTTTATTTAAATTGTAACCGTTTCCATTTCAATTGTCACCCTTTAAAATTTCAGGGACCGAAAGTGTAATCACAATTTTACAATTTTGCAAAAAAAAAATTTTAACAGTTAAATCAGAATTCTATCCATAAAATTGTTTTCAAATAGTCAATTAAACAAATTTTTTGAATTTATGTAGGCTAGAATTTTTTTATAAAAATTCTCTTGGCATTTTTAAATAAAGGTTTTGCTAATAAAAATTATTTTAAAATTTTGCTCTAAAAATTCTTACTTATAAGAACAAAGTATGAGTATTGATTTTTTAAAAATTAAAATTAAATATAATATTTTTTTATCGACGCACAGACATTTAGGTCTTTTTTTTTTTTCAACACCCTTTATTATGACTGAAAAATCATTGATTTCATAAAATTGTTCATTTCATTCGTTTACTGTTTTGTCCCAATAATAGTTTTGAAAATTAAAAAAATAAAAATATTTTCATGATTTATCCCGTGACAATCGAGTTGTAAAGCGTTACACTTGTTTTGGAAAGGCTTTCAACTGATTTGGAAAGGGTTACATTTGAATTGGAAAGGGTTGAAGATGACTTGGAAAGGGTGACATTTGATTTGTAAAAGGTTACAGTTGAGTTGGAAAAGGTTCAAACAGACTTGGAAATGCTATATATTATATATATATATATGTATAAATATATATCAGATTAAAAATTATTGTGGGCTAATTATGATGTTATTATATTTTATTACATATCTCCAAGGACTGTATTATGCACTGTACAGTACAGTGTGTACTGATGTGAGTTTGGCAGGAACATGTGGAGCTTGCGTGTCCTAGCGGTTCACACTAGTTTCACGGTGATTATGGTCAGCGTTTAAAGAGAACATAATAAAAGCAAAAAAAAAAGAGACCTTATAAAAAAAGCCATCCACATCTGATGAAGAAATGATGGTCCATAAACTGGCGGCGAACCCATCAAGCAGATAATTGCATTGTGGATGCGTGAAGGCATAAAGTCTCCAACCCATAAACCCGCTGTAAAACTACAAAGGAGAAGTCTGCTCCGTTGGAACTGCGTCAACTTAGAATATTAACTTAAAACCCATGTCTTGAACGACTTTCAGGGAATCCGTCATCTTGGCGTATTTACGTATAATATTTATGTCTAGAGTGATTTAGAAAGGTGCTATTGGGGCGTCTCCGCTATATATATATATATATATATATATATATATATATATAAATTCTTTTTTTATCCTAGAAGGCATGGGGTCATTAAAGCAGTCTTCCCTTTTTTATACTACTTAAGACTGGGACACCCTGTATATATATATATATGTATGTATATATATATATATATATACATATATATATACATACTACGTAAATTGCCACATGCTGGAATGATCAAGACATTCTCCTAGTGTCAGCCTTCAGCAAGCGGAGCAGTAATTTGGTCTATTACAGAAGACCCGGTGACCTCAGTAATTATCAGGGGTTAGCCAGATGAACATGAAGCTAGGTCTCCTGATGGTAGGGTGGATAGGGCGTCCGACTCGTGTTTAAGGAGGTTCGAATCCCGCCTGCTGAAGGTAGAGTTTTCTTTGTCTATGAAAACGTTGAAATAATGTCCTACTGGATGTTTCAGAAAGTTGGCAACCCGTAAATAGCCCGGCGTTGATGTCCTAGGTTTCGATGTATCGTGAAAAATAAACAAACATAAAGTCGTGTACATATCGCACAAAAGTAATACAACTCAAAATAAAACACCTGAATATGTGTCACTCTTGCCTTTGTAGATGGAATAGCATTAATACAGGAAGAGTGACACAAGTTCCCTCTGGTGTAGAAGCTCTGAAGCCAGGTACATACAGTTTTGATGGTTGATAAAGAGATATTTACCATGTCTTTCACAGTTCCCTCTGGTGTAGAAGCTCTGAAGCTAGGTACATACAGTTTTGATGGTTGATTAACAAATATTGACTATGTCTTTCATAGTCATACCTAGTGTGAATATAACCAATTTTTGAGTTTTGTCACTAGCGCGATATCTATAAAGTGAAGATGTCTAACTAGTATCTACTGCCAGCATGGTAGCTTACTATTTTATCTAGAAAGCCAGTAGAAGAAAAAAAAAGTCCGTCACGCAGGAGCTGCATAACTAAGCACTTTCCTCAGAATTGAGTAGGGTCGAGTGCATTGCTGAATAATTTGCTTAAAATAACCTATATAGATAAATAAAATAAAAATCTAAAAAGTCCGTCACGCAGGAGCTGCATAACTAAGCACTTTCCTCAGCATTGGGTAGTGTCGATTGCATTCCTGAATAATTTGCTTAAAATAACCTATATAGATAAATAAAATAAAAACATAAATAACACCTGTTTCAATACAATTTAAACATAATACAAAGTAAATCCCCCCTTCCGATAGACCGATGTAGTTCAATTTTACAAAACTGCTTCCTTATTAGATACCCAGGACTTATACCGCGTTTCGTTACAATACAGCAGAAATTACGACCGGTATGAGGAAATTAGTAATTTCTGTCCGGAGTAAACTCCCACTTCTAGTCAACCGATTTAGTTTATTTTTACAACACAGTTTTCTCTTCATTTGACCACAACAAATACCGAGTTTCGTTGAAATATAACAAAAATTATGGCTGGTATTGACAAATAACTACTTTGGCTCCGTAGTAACACCCCCCCCCCCCCCCGGGACCGATTTTGTTGGTTAACGAACTCGTTCAATCGTTTGATGGGGGAATACTACATACCAAGTTTCGTGGCGAAAAAACAAAAACTCTGGCCTGTATCGTGTTAACGGACACATATATAACTATATATATATATAAATTTTAACGGGGGTCATTTTCGGTGTCTACTAGGTAGGATGGATAAAGACTCGAAGAAATTTGTCAAAAATTCCGTCATGAGTCCAACCTCAATAGCTACTTTCTTTCGGAGGAAAGTGCTAAAAACGTGATAAAATAAATTTCACAATGGCGTAAGTAGATTTTTAGAGGAATTGAGTTATTGGTATTTTTAGAATCCTTATTATCTCCCGGACATGATGGTAATAGATTTTTTAAATAAATAAAAAATAGAACGCGCTAAAATAGACTATTACTTCCGCATAACCGCGTATGTCTCTCCTCTATTTTAGTCCATTCAGACAAGGTTTTTCGTTAAAATGTTACCGAAAATATGTCATAAGTCGGTAATCCTCATAAGTTACAAGTTATTATTATTATTGGTTTTATGCATCGCATTTTTGGCGAATTGCATTTTTCCAAATTACAGATCGTTACAGTTTTATTGCTCTACTGAAAAGTTAGGAAAATTGACTTACGCGGTTGTGAAATTTGGGTGACGATATGAAATTTCCGTCACGCAGGATTTCCATAACTAAGCACTTTCCTCAGCATTAGGATTGTGTAGACTGCATTCCTGAATAATTTGCTTAAGATAACCTATAAAAATAAAATGCAAACATGAATAGTTCTGCTCTTTTACATTTGTAATGAGCAATTGTTTCAATTATTAAATTTACATCAAATACGGCTGTTGTGGTACTTGCGCTTTTTGTCCAGCAATCTTTGCCACAGGGGGTGTTTATATTCTTCCCGAAATACCAAACAGAGTACTAATTGTTTCTAGTCCAAGTTGTCCAAAAAGCCACACCAGAGATGAGAACAGAAACGTTCTAAAAAGAAGCAATTCCTGCAAGTTGGACTTTTTAGAATGGATTATAGTAATTATATTCCATTTTAAGTATATCTTAAACTAATTAGGCAAGAAAAAATGCATCTAAAAGCATCCTTTCATTCCATAAATACCTGCGTAATTTATGTGCGCATTAAGATGGTATAAGGAGCTGAGAGAGAGAGTGCGGAAGGATGACTGGCCTTTAGTAGCAACTAGTAGTGCAACTTGCAACCGGTCTTGCAACTAGCTTTGCCTTATTTATCCAGCTGCATGCTTAGAGCTCTGGTGGCTATCCATACTCCATCAACAGGCTCTGAGAGGGTATTCAGAGGTCTGGACATATAGAGGAGGAGTACCATACTTCTTGTATTTCTGAGTGTTTTTTATTTATTTGTTTTTTTTTTTAAGCATAAATATGCTTTAGTGGTGACTAAACTGGGAAAAAACATTACCAAAAAGTGGCCGCTGGCGTTCGCGCATGCGCAGTGGCCATGTACGAATAAAACTGTACTTGTCACAAAAAAAGTATCCTCTGGCGTTCGCGCATGCGTGGTGGCCATGTTCGAAAAAGAGGGCTATATGTTATACAGTACATTACATAAGATTGTCGGGTGGACCTAAAGCATATTTATTTTCCTGAATTTGAGCAAAGGCTCTAAACGAAATCTTTTTTTTTTTTTTTAAGCCTTCCTCTCGGAGGCCTGACCTGAGTGCAAATTTAGCCCAGGGTAGACGCAGCAGAGTGGCTGCAGAAATGGCGGGAAATCAGAGAAGATCCGTAGGACCCAGTTCAGAGTCGTCACCGCAAATTGAACCCAGCTCAGCAACGTGTCTAGTTCCTTTTCGAAAGCTTATTAAATGTCCTTCCAATACGGTTCTTAAATGTTTATATTTTATAGTGACCCTATCTTCTTCAATCCAATTTTTTCAGGCGGAAGGTCAATAAAAGAGAATTAACAAAGTTTATTTGTTCTTGCTCTACATGTTGCACACCTCAGGTGCCTCTTCATGAGCTAAAAACCTCCATAAACTAAAACTTACAGCCTAATTGTATTAAGGTGAACCTTCCCGATTTTACACAGCTGTTTGGCGCTATAAATAGGTAATAGTAACCTCTATAACGTGGCCATTGTACGGGAAGGTTCGCCTCATTACAATTAGGCTGTAAGTTTTAGTTTATCGAGTTTTCGGCTCCTGAAGAGGAACCTAAGGTGGGAAACATGTAGAGCAAATACAAATAAAATTAATTAACTTCGTTAATTCTCTATTATTGACCTTCCGCCTGACATACATTGGTTCTTAAATGGTAAAACGTTTCAATTGAGTACTTTCCGCTTTGGATATATATATATATATATATATATATATATATATATATATATATATATATATATATCGTATATATATATATATTACACGATAGCAACACTACAATATTTGTTTTTTTCCGAACGAATCTTTGTGTTTATCATTCTCATAACAAACGATTGGATGAGTTCATTAAACAGCAAAATCGGTTCATATGAAAAAGAGTTCACACCTTGGAGGCAAACTACTAATGTACTCCTAACGGTCGATTTTTTTTTTTTTTTTACGGCGCATCGACAAATCTTGGCCATTAGCGCCGGCTTCCAGGGTGCAGCCAGGAATTTTCTCAGCGAGCCCTGGGATGAGAAAATCCCTGTCGCCGGTGGGGATCGAACCCACCATCTCCCGCTTATGAATCCAGCGCGCTAGCATCTAGACCACGGGAGACCCCCGAAATGAAACTTGGCTTTCGTTGAGCCAATCCAAAGTGAAAGGTATGCTGTAAAAATAGATCAAATCTGTCCATCCATTAGGATTGGGGCATTATTCCGGCTATTCAATATATATATAAAACAACACAAAATTTAGACATTGACATGTGACATGCCTCAATCATGTCTGTTTGTTACCTTCTGCTTTTAAATCTTCTTTTACTGCCTCAATCCATTTAGTTATTTCTACTTTGGTCTGATTTTGATTTTTATAAAACCCCGCGATTTGATTTGTTAGTCTTGGAGGATCCATTCTTTTTTATGTCTGAATGTATAATAAATTTTGTTTTTTTATTGCTTTGAATTTTGTGTGTTTGTTTGGCAACAAGGAACAAACCATTTTGCTGCACAAAGGCATTCTGGCTTCATTGCCGTGCTGTGGTTATTCATTTAAATGTTTACGTCCTCTTATTCATGATTACGAATTTAGGACGGGTTATCTATAGGTTACCACCCTTTTCCAGCGATAGGCTGATGCTTTCCCTTTTTTCGAATGAAAATCTATCACCCCTACGCGTATACAAGCCTTAGAACTCACGGCCACCCATTTAGCGTCTGAGTTTTTAGTACACATATATATATATTTATATATATATATATATATATATATATATATATATATATATATATATATATATGGGGGGTGAGGTTAGCACAGTAGGGCACTGGACTAATAAGTTGGAGGACCTGAGTTTAAATCCCGAGCAAGCATTAAAGATTTTTTCTTCTAGTGTCTTCGTTCATGGGTTGAATTCGGCCTCCCTGACCGTCCCTAGGCCAACCCAGCCTTTAATAAATTATCAATGGGTACCTTGGGTGCTAATGACTCTAGCAGTCGAAGCAGTTAAGGGGAAATATATATATATATATATATATATATATATATATATATATATATATACATATATATATTTATTATATATGTATATATATATATATATATATATACATGGATATAATTATATAGTTCCGTGAAGACAAAATTAAATACAGCCCCTCCCCCCCAAAGCTGGATGTAGTAGAGAATTACTGAACGGTTACTATGGTTCTTTGCACACACGGTCTGCTAGGTTAACAGCACTCATGTACTGACTTCCTGTACATACTCCAGTGAACGGAAGTACAGTCTTGACATGCTTTATCAATCGGACTACTGATAAGGATGCTATGGTAATACGCTGAGATGATGCAGTTCCTGATACAGGCATGATGAAGGGCGTCCACCTCGCCACGTAATCCTGGCGTGATTCCATATAGTGCCTATTGCATAGGCTTGCCATATTTTTGGTGAGTGGAACCGGGACACATTAATATGGGATGGGCCAGGGCCGCCACTTCTCAGATCCGGGCCCAGGACCAGATCACGGGCCCCCACTTCTCAGAGCCGGGCCGCCACTTCTCAGAGCTAGACTGAAAATTCTAGTACTTTGCTTTTTGACTTTGGACATTTTAAAATTATTTTCATCTTGAGTTTTGAGCGAAATGAGAATAAAAGCCGACAATCGGTGCAGCAAAGGTAACTTTCGGTACTTGTAGTTTTATTACGACTCCTAATGAAACATTCTATTCAGGGACTGCACTTGTTTTGTTGTTTATGTACATTAAAAAAATATAGATCCCATTCCAATAAATATAGGCTACGCCTGTCTATATTTCTAAACCCCATTCTTTTTCCGAGCTCATAACCTATACATTTCTTTCCAATTAGCGAAGCCCGGGCTCGGGACAACTATTCCCGGCAGTCCCCCCCCCCCCCCCCCATGTGGCGGCCCTGGGATGGGAATACCGGCGCACAGTGGGGCCAAACGACTTTTCGAGTTTCAAAAAAGGCTACAGCCTCCAAATCTTAACCTATTTCAATGATTTTTTTAAAAAAAATGAAAACCAATACAATTTATAACAACTTTGTCTGGCCGGAATTTTGTTTCTTGTTTCCCCTGTTTATTAAATTACGGGTAAATAATTCATAAACTTTTACAATCGAACATAAAATAATATTATATTTTTCATCTAACTTAATATCAGCACTGATATCGTTGAAATTAAACATTCAAATCCTGATTAGACTTGAAAAAAATCAGACTGACATCTTTAAAACGTAGATTTATCAAAATGAGATTAATAAGATTTAACTATGAGATTAATAGAAATAATATGATTTTTATGAAAAATTAATAGAATTCTATTAATTTTAGCGAGTTGGATTGACTAGAGTTTTGATATCTTCTTGAGCGAGCGTAGTGAGCGGAAACGCATAGCACGTATGCCCATAATGCGAAATAAATATAAATATGTTATTGAACCTACGGACAAAAAAATCGGTGTGGAGGCCCCTAAACTTCACACATAAATATTGCTTGCTGAAAGATATTCTACTTATTTTCATTTATGCTTTACAAGCCTAAAAGTATTACTTACAAATACAAGTTATCTAACGATTAGTTAGAAAACATATTATATAAATATAGTAGTCAAAAAAAGTTACTTTTAGTAATTATTGCAGTGATTTTAAATACTTTTCATTACTATATTTATATAATATGGTTTCTAACCTTAGATAACCTGTAAAGAAGTAATAGATAACATGCAAAGAACCTGTAAACTAATCCGTAAGTACCAAAATCACTGTTTAAGATAATGACAGATACTTCAAAGTAAGCGGATGTGGTCTTCGCAAACAGACCCCTAAAATCTTGTAATCTTGACAATATGCTGTTATAAATAGTACTAGAATGCCTGCCTATATAGGTACAACCAGTAAAGAAGTAATAGATAACCTGCAAAGATCCTAATCCGTAAGTACCAAAATCACTGTTTAAAATCACGACAGATACTTCAAAGTAACTGGATGTGGTCTTCGCAAACAGGCCCGAATAGCCCTTCTCCGAAAATTTAAAAAAAAATTATAAGTGTAAGTTTTAAGTCTCGGAAGTAATGTAAGCGGGGAATCTGGAATCCTAAATTATTAATCTATCCAACCTCTCAAAGTAAAAAGGAATTTTTGGTACTTAATTTACTTAGAAGAATCGCCCAGCCAAATAGTAGTCGGGTTGGTCGCTGGAATACTTCTCCCTTCATTGGCATTGTAAAAAATTGTGATTGTAGAAAAGTAACCGATTCATTAAAAGATAAATCCATTACTTCTTACATCTTACAGCTGTTTCCGGGACATTGATAAAACCGGGCGGGACACCGGGACAAGAGCAAAATACCGGGACGTATGCCAATTCTACTTATGCCTGGCGTTGTTTGTTAAGCTTAGAATGGAAACCATTAATATTTTTCAAGTACAGATGGAATGGTTGGGATTCGGCTAAATAAACCTCAATATGATTTTGTTTTAAAAAATCTATATTTCGGACGTTTCGGCTACTCATTGGTAGCCTTCGTCAGCTAAAATGACAAAAAAAAAGAAGAAATTAATACAAAACAAAAAATTATGATTGTGATAGGTAACGGCGCTATAAATAAAATTAACTTATGAAAGAACATATCATCTTAAATTCTTAGAATGAAAAAGTGAATAGGTACAATAATTGATTTTAATAGTAATTAGTAACGTTAATTGATTTTACAAAGAAATAGAGGCTACATACCAATGACAAATATAGTAGCTAATAGTAACATTACTATTATTATTATTATTTTAGTAACATTACTATTATTAAATGTTACTATTAGCTACTATATTTGTCATTGGTATGTAGCCTCTATTTCTTTGTAAAATCAATTAACGTTACTAGTTACTATTAAAATCAATTATTGTACCTATTCACTTTTTCATTCTAAGAATTTAAGATGATATGTTCTTTCATAAGTTAATTGTATCTATAGTTCTGTTACCAATCACAATCATAATTTTTTGTTTTGTATTAATTTCTTCTTTTTTTTTGTCATTTTAGCTGACGAAGGCTACCAATGAGTAGCCGAAACGTCCGAAATATAGATTTTTTAAAACAAAATCATATTGAGGTTTATTTAGCCGAATCCCAACCATTCCATCTGTACTTATCACCTCGACGGCTAACTATCTAATCATCATGATTAATATTTTTCTTCATCGGCTTTACTATTATTACTGGAAAATTATAATTATGTACTCATTTAACGGTCTAAAAAAAAGTTAAAAAGCTACTGTATCGAAACTTCAAAGAAAAGCAAGGATTTCCATGCTGCGAACGGCCTAATTCACAGAAAGCGAGAGTAGCAATTGTAGCCAGAAATAACTCACTCATTCGCTTGTTATTGGCTGTTCTGCTTGAAGGGAAAGTTTTATTCTATAAGGGCGAAATGTTGAGGGAATTATTCCGGAAGGGTTTGCCATTTGCAAATACAGTAGAACGTGGACAATTCGAACCCCTAGGGACCGATGAAAAAGTTCGAATTATCCAAAATTCGAATTACAAAAGTTATCGAAAATAAAGGGCTAAAAAATCGATCTTCATATTTCCACATTTTTTAATTTAAAAAAAAAAATACACTTTATTTAAAGAAAAACAAATATTGGGTCTTTTTGCGAAGACCACATCCAGTTACTTTTGAAGTAGCAGTAGTAATTTATAACAGTTACTCGTACTCGCTGATAAGCTTACTGATTAGCTTATAGGTTCTTTGCTGGTTATCTACTACTTCTTGACTCGTTATCTACGGTTATAATTCATATTAGATAATGACAAGCAATATTTATTAATAAAAAGGTTAATATGATCAAAATCAATTCTCTCAACTATGAAATAAGTTATTAAGCATTAAAGTTGACTGTTTTGCAGGTTATGAAGGATAACAAACAAGTTATTTGTGAACAAACATATTTTAATCGTTTTCTCTCTCTTTTTTGGATATTTTACATTTATTAGGTATTACATGCTATGCGTTTCCGCTCGCTACGCTACGCTCCGCTCGCTCAAGAAGATATCAAAACCCTAGTCAATCCAACTCGCAATTAATAGAATTACATTAATTTTACCGACTCTAGTCTATCCAACTCACTAAAATTAATAGGATTCCATTAATTTTTCCGAGTAAGAAACCAATCCCTTTTTCTTTGTCAGGAACATCGCGAACTAATTGTAAAAGACTCATTTTTCTCACTAACATAAACAGAGCTTTTTATACACAAAAGCTAATTCACTGTTGAAGGTTACTTTACTCCCAGCAAGAACCAAAGCAATTGGCCATCGGAATCCTCCAACAGGAAGGCAAAGGAGTTATGCGCATGCGCTGAATCACTGATACAAGCACTACTGCTACTTCAAAAGTAACTGGATGTGGTCTTCGCAAAAAGACCCCAAATATTTCATGAATTGATGATTACGTACATAAGTAATAAATAATTTATCAAAAAAGTCAAAATAAAGTTGTTTTCATGGGCAGGAATTTTTTCCATGGCACAAACAATGCAACAGATCTAGGCGCTGACTGACTTATAAGGAATAAGAAATGAAGATCGGAACTGAAATAAGTGGGAGAGAATTCTATGATAAAATGACAGGATGGTGTATGTAACTACAACCCCTGGAAGGAAGGAAGCGCGACTCACCACTTTGCAGAACTCCAAGAATCCAAGAACTAGACTATGAGACTGTCGCGTTTCTTGTTCCGGAACCCCTACATCCGTGTTCTTCTTATCCAAGGGAAGAATATTTTTACAGGATTAAAGATCGACCGCCTCTCTGTCCACTTCCCAGAGGAGGCACAGACTCATCAAAAATTCGAATTATCCAAAATTTTATTCGAATTAACCACGATTATTTTACATTGTTTATGTCCTAAATTCTAGGGACCGAGAGAAATATTCGAATTAAAGACGATTTCGAATTATCGAAGTTCGAATTATCCATGTTCCACTGTACTCATTTCAAGGAACGACACACTTATTTCGAAAACTGTAACAACTGAGTATGTCTCGTTATGGGCTAGAGAAGACTTTGTGATGTCAAGCAAGGGAGATAGTGTTTAAAGTTTATCAATACTTAGCCGAAGCTAAGGCTGAAAACTAAGCGATATTTAAGAAGATATACGAACATCTCAAAACTTCTCTTCTCTGCTTATCAATTTTGGTTTTTTATCACTCCCTAAAAACTAAACGTCACAAAACTTGTGTATTAATTCGGATGAATGCAAAACTCCATAAATGTTGAGCTTAATCTATATTTTTGAAATATGAAACTGGGGATTCGGTATTCAAACCCTCATCAAAAGTTCTGATACACTATGTTTGTTTTAAAAAAGAAAAGAAGAACTTTTTAAGAAGCATGATAACGGATAACAGTAGGACTACTAGTTGGATGGTCGACTCCACTCACGCTCCGACTTGCTATCCAACTAGCGATCCAACTTTTGGAACCAACATTAGTCCTATTCTGTTTTCAGGACTGCGTACATCGCTGACGAGCCGAAAAATGTATCGAGTGCAGACCGAAGATGCCCGAAGGTCAAGCACTTACTGAGCTAAGTTGGACGACTTTGATCCGTCTCCCCCAATCACGCTCAAACTCCGTCGCCAGTCGGATGTCGGAACTTCAAGTCGTCCCTCGAAATGTCCCGACTCGTCCAACTAGACTTCCATAGATCCAATAAGCCCATTCAAGATCGGACTAGTGGTCCAATTCAGAAGTTGGACCACAAGTCGTACTGCAAATCGGAACGTGAATGGCCTGCTTTTTTACAATTTTTGGTTATCTCTGTTTCGCATGGTTTTCTTAACATACCGCTTTAGAAGTCAAGCCTTCTGTAATCCTTTGGAAGTGTGAAACATCCTTTTGCTCACTTCTAGGACTATAGTCCGTTTACCTTGTCGCAGCGACCTACATCATCGCTGGCTGAAAAACAGAAACAATGCACCCATAAGAAGGTGTATACGGCATACCACTACCCCTCTGTGACGACTTACCGTTAGCCACCTGTCCGACAATGGAACACCCCACACTCTCGAACTGTTTTCACAATTAACTCCTCCAGGATCCATAAAGAATAATTCCAGACCCAGCAAACCTAGAACCATTTACATACTTCTCCGTTATTCCGATAGACTCGCTGATAGTAAAGTGCAAAGCTTCACCTTTAATTGCTCCACTTGAGCGAGCGTGAAATAGCGCGCGACTCAACGACGGCTGGCAATCTATTGTGAAAGTGCTCCGCGTTAAATACTCTTTAGCTGTTATGAATAATATTATTTATTCCGCTTTTTAATAACACTGATTATAATAATGCGCATAACAATATTAGCGCGTTTCCTCGAGGAAACCCACGAACGAAGACACTACAATATCTTTACAATATATTAGTGAAAACCGCACCTAAATCCGATAAGCCGTTTCTGAGATTAGCGTGCACTTACAAACACACAAAAATCCAAAAAATAATTGTTTCGAGTACTACTGCGTTGATAAAGGCTCCCACTAGTATTTCCCCCATATATGTATCTTCCATATACAGAAGTTAGAATTTTATTATACGCCTAGATTTAAGTGTCTACATAAATATACAGGGTGTCCCGCATTGAGATGTCATAAATTAGGAGCTACACTAAGAGCCATATAGATGTGAACTATTGTTATTAGGGTTTTCTTAACTCATTCAATATTTTCTTAATCAGCTATTTGTAGACTTAGCGGCTTGCCTCCGCCTCAAAAGTTGCCTTATTTAATAAGCTCTGAAATGGCACCCTGTTGTTACAGAAAAAAATTATTTAAGTCTAATTTCTTCTGATTTCTAAGTCAAAATCAATTTTGCTTTAGTGTGAAGAATCCATTCTGAACACATGGCTTTATTTTACACGGTTATGGTGATGTCCCATCCTGCCCACACTTGGTACACACACTTTGTGCTCTGATTAAAGATTAGGGGACACTTTGGAAAGACTGAAAGATGACAGAATAACATATTTGAAATAATAACAATTATTGTTATTATTTTAACACAATAAACACAGATCTTATATTTAAATACTTTGAGGGTCTTGTTTTATTAAATTTCTATTTTTAACTCTATTCTATTTAATAAAATTACACACTACAATATCTGCTTATAAGTTATTGCTTATAATTAACTGGGTTATTCATTACAATCATTAAATTGTATTGAAAAAACTCTCTCCTGCAAATATAAAGCGAAAAAAATATATTTAAATGAAAAGACTATTATACTACTCTTAAAAATAGAAATTCCATAAAACAAAACCCTCAAAGCATAAAAATATAACATCTGTATTTATTATGTTAACAATAATTGTGATTATTTCCAAAATGTTCTTCTGTCATATTTCACTCTCTCAAAGGAGTCCCCTAATCCTTAATTAGAGCAAAAAGTGTGTGTAATGTTTGAAGAATGGGACATCACCATATTCGCATGAAATTAAATAATGTGTTCGTAATGGCTTCTTCACACTAAAGCAAATGTATTGGTTTTGACTTAGAAATCAGAAAAAAATAGACTTAAATAATTTTTTGTTTTTAAAACAACAGGGTACCATTTTAAAGCTTATTAAATAAGGCAACTTTTGAGGCGGAGGCAAACCGCTAAGTCGACAAATAGCTGATTAAGAAAATAGACTCCTGGAGCCGCTATTTCCTCGGAAAGTGTAATTAGTGTTCCTCATGTGCGCAGACTCGCCGCTACTCGTAGCGAGCAGGAAGCGTGGAGAAGCAGTCCCTTGAAGCTGGTGTATGCCCGCCGACTAGGACTGTTATTTGCTGGGATAACAGCTCTTATAGAATCACAGGGTTGCTAGGATTTCCAAGATCATAGGCCACTTATGGATTATCTTAATTTAATGGTGCTTGCCTCACAAATAACTGGCACATTGTTTAAATCTGTACCCCGGAAATAAAGGACACAATGTCCATTTTTTTTATTAAATTGACTTAAAGTCGTAATGTGGATTTTTCGATCCCAATAATGCATGGGCGTATATAAGGGGGGCTGCAGCCCCCCCCCCCCGAAATTTTGAGTTGATCGGTAAAAATGTTTCATAAACCCATTAAATAAGATCACTTAGTTCATAAAAAATATTTTATTTTGGGTGTAATAGCGTTTTAGTTGGTTAAAACTATTTCAAGTTCTAAATTGTTAGTATTCCATACACCGGAAATGCTCTCGGCCCCCCTCCCCCGAAATTTATTCTTTACTTCTTCCGATTTCAACACACGACTCAGTTTAATCAAATTCATTATTTGACAACTTCAACACAGCACAACAAACACAACTTCAACGTGTCTTATAATCTATAACCTTTTTCATGTATAAACTTTATGTAGCCTAGCAACACCTGTTACAATATTGTACCAAGATATTATGACGTTATTCTAAAAAGTAACTGGCGTGGGTAAAGTAAAAAAGACCCCTTGGTTCTGTTTGACTATGATCAATACTTACAATTACCTATCAATGCCCATAACAATGTGAAACATTTTATTTAAACTATTTCTATAAGTAACGAAGGACCAAATTTTAATAGTTCAATGTTATGGAAAATTGACTTTTGAGGCGGAGGCAAACCGCTAAGTCTACAAATAGCTGATTAAGAAAATATTGAATGAGTTAAGAAAACCCTAATAACAATAGCTCACATCTATATGGCTCTTAGTGTAGCTCCTAATTTACATGACAACATTTCAATAACTGGTGTTTCTTATTGGAAATTTAATGTAGATTCTAAAAATGTGGTCGTCATTTACGATACACATAGACCAGAAATCCAGAATACACAGTTTTTCATAAGAAAACCTAATAGTTTTGAAAATAGACAAAAGTTTGAATAGCTCTGCTACATGTTGGGATAGGACGCTCATTTCTGCGCCCCTGAACCACAAATGAGGTGCAGAATAAACCCTTAGAGTTATGACATCTCAATGTGGGACACCCTGTATACAAATACAAATTTGAACCACCGTTATTTTCGTGAGCTATGGGATCTGAATTGTGAAATTTTGTAGTCGACACTTCATAAGTGAGTTTTCTCCCTATGCAAAAAAATATATAAAAAAAATAAATAAAAAATATATAAAAAAAAAATAAATAAAAAATATATAAAAAAAAAATAAATAAAAAATATATAAAAAAATAAATAAAAAATATGTAAAAAAAATAAATAAAAAATATATAAAAAAAGATATTAAAAATATATATAAAAAAAAATAAATAAAAAAAATAAAAATAAATAAATAAAAAATATATTTAAAAAATATATAAAAAAAATATAAAAATATATAAAAAATTAAATAAAAAATATTAAAAAAAATATATAAAAAAATAAAAATAAAAAATAAATAAAAAATATATAAAAAAATAAATAAAAGATATATAAAAAAATAAATAAAAAATAAAATAAACAAATAAATAATAAAATGAATATACACATTTTTTATATTATATTTATATTTTTCTTTCTTTTATACGGACATCGAATCTTGTTCTTATATGTATGCAATAATAGTTTTTTGTCCAAAACAAGATTCTAACAAATGCAATAATAAAACCACAACTCTGTCGCAAACAGACAATACTGAAAACACTCTCCATCCTAACATTTAACTCGCACAATTTAACTATACTCTTAGGGCGGAGACGACCAAGAGGTTTTCTATCCTTAAACTACCAATCCAACCCTCCCTATGCAGGTAGGGAAGAACTTATAATATTTCATGATCTGCAAATACTCTAATCAATTTTATATACTGGATGACAGTATATAAAATCCAGACAGTTACACGACTCATCCACTACTTACAGAAATTCTTAATAAGTCACAGACTCTGAACAGAAACATTACTATGTACTGGCTACCAGGCCATGAAGAACTTGGGAAAAGCTCCATTGCAGATTATTACGCTAAAAATGCAGTAAGGCATATGACATGTGACCTTGAACTAATAACATAAAAAGACCTGACGAAAACTATAAAATCATCAATATTACAACAATGGTACAACTCGTGGACGGAACTAACTGATAATAAACTTCAATCGATTAAAAATACAGTCGTGGATTGGCCATCCAGTCACAGAGAAAACAGACGTGAAGAAGTAGTTCTGGCTCGACTACGACTTGGACACACTCGACTAACACACGAATACTTAATGACAAGACGTAACAGACCAATATGTGAGATATGTAACTGTGAACTTACAGTCAAACATTTACTGACAGACTCCCGCAGAAGAAAAGATATTAATCTGCCGTATGTTATGCAAGAACTCTTAGGCAATGATAGCCAGTATATAAACACTGTACTTACATACTTCAGGAACACAGGACTGTACGACCTTATTTGATGACCGAAAGCGTGCTGTCTTGAAAACATTAAGTTCCCATGAACTTTAAGTCATATTTTCATTTAAACCCCTATTACACTACCTTTACACATACATTTAAAAATATGCAATCAAACAAGCTGGTTTCCTTGTGAGACTAAATTCAAAAGATGCTGCTCACTGTGTTATTGCCAAGAAGCGGGACACTGTTTAAATTAAATAAATAAATAATACTGGATGAATCTTAATCGTGTTTGCAAATTTTCAACTGAAATCCTCCATTTTGCCCGACAAATTTCAAACTTGTACCGTTTTCGAGCCTGCTATCCATGCGAGAAACTAAAAGTCTCGGTCTGGCGACTCCTGGAGCCGCTATTTCCTCGGGAGGTGTAATTAGTGTTCCTCATGTGCGCAGACTCGCCGCTACTCGTAGCGAGCAGGAAGCGTGGAGAAGCAGTCCCTTGAAGCTGGTGTATGCCCGCTGACTAGGACTGTTATTTGCTGGGATAACAGCTCTTATAGAATCACAGGGTTGCTAGGATTTCCAAGATCATAGGCCACTTATGGATTATCTTAATTTAATGGGGCTTGCCTCACAAATAACTGGCACATTGTTTAAATCTGTACCCCGGAAATAAAGGACACAATGTCCATTTTTTTTATTAAATTGACTTAAAGTCGTAATGTGGATTTTTCGATGCCAATAATGCATGGGCGTTTATAAGGGGGGCTGCAGCCCCTCCCCGAAATTTTGAGTTGATCGGTAAAAATTTTTCATATACCCTTAAAAATAAATTAAATAAGATCACTTAGTTCATAAAAAATATTTTATTTGGGGGGGGGGGGGGGTAATAGCGTTTCAGTTGGTTAAAACTATTGTTAGTATTCCATGCCCCGGAAATGGTCTCGGCCCCCCTCCCCCTGAAATTCCCCCCCCCCCCCCCCAAATTACTTTCTGTATACGCCCGTGCTATAATGGTATAAGGCACTATGTCCTGTTCCCATATATAACGAAGATAAGACATTGAAAAATAAAATTAACCCCACAGATGCGGGATCATTTGTGACTGTCTCACAGTCAGAAATGATCCCGCATCTGTGAGGTATAGTTCTCAACCTTCCCATCGCCCTGATGAAGGCTTGAATCTCAAGCCGAAACGTCGGCATCAATAAAACCATTTTCATTTGTAAAATGTAGTTTTATTAACCCTGGAATCACAATATGATGAAGCCGTTACAAATCTCACAACGTGGGGTCATATATGACCCCATCTAGTCTTTTGTAATTCTTTTACAAATTTGGAGTTAGGTTTCTGAAATGGTATTTTAAGATGACTACCATGTATAATATAACAATTTATAACCAAATAATCTTATTTAATTGAAAAATGGGGGAGTGGGAAATCAAACATCAAAATACCACAAATTTAGAAATAAGTTTGTTTGAATATTTCTCCTCTGAATATCCAAATTAAATATAACGTTTTCTCCTATAATATTTTGTCTTTCTGACTGCCAGAATAAAAAAATACTATAATATGTAAAATTGGTTTAAAAGGGGAATAAATATAGTGACTTGAATACATGCACATTATAATGATCAGAAAAATAAAAATATTTTTACTCATTTATACACTTTTCAGATATACTTTGCCTGTGTTCAGCACACAGACACTTACTACACTTTGCACAGTGTGTTACAGCTTTCCTGTCTTTTTTACGATCAAAAACACCACATGGTATATATGGCCATCCTCTTTTTCACTCGTATCACATACTTCACCAATTTCACTGTCTTCACTATCCAAAACGTCTCCAAACTCTCTGTTTTTCTCTTATACAATTTGCCAAAGCAACTCATTGTGAATTTCATCTTCAGTGAAAAATAAATTATCGTTAGACATACTACATTCGATAAATAAAAATATTACATAAACCACAACGTGGGGTCGCCCGTGACCCAAAGGCTTTACATACGTTCACAGGGATACGATTGAAAAAAACCTGGATGTCTGTTATGATCACCTCGTCAGGATAGGAAGGTACAGGGTCGGACATGTTTAACAGCTGGAGTGTACAGGAAATAACAAATATTTTCAGAACTCAGGGGTCACGGGTGACCCCACGTTGTGATTCCAGGGCTAAGAAGCAGTGACCGAGCCCCGACAATCCCTACCTTGTAAAATCAACCCCGTTTTCATTAGAGGTAAAAGACACCATGCGGAGGACTTGGTTTGGCTCTTTTTAGCGCGGTTCCTCCCTCCCCCATAGGGATGAACCCCGCTTATAGGGTTGATACAATGAAACAATCCGGAAATGCCGACTAGAAAATTTCGCGTTTCAGAACCCCTAGAGACCGAAAATAACGGTGGTTCAAATTTGTATATATATATATATATATTTGTCTGTTCGCTCTCTAGGTAGAAGACGAATGGTCCGATTGTGATGAAATTTGGTACAAAAATCCGTCGTCTAATTTGGAAGGTCAAGTTCGTTAGCCAGCAGAATCCGCCCACTGGAAGATGGCGTTTGGGGCGAAATTCGCGCAAAAAAAATCGTAACGCTTACGTTTTTGAGTTCATAAGCTTGTAAGTACTCGTTTTATAGGCTTCTTGGGCTAGGAAAACGAATGAAACGATTTTCAAGGCGATAGCTTTAACCGTTTTCGAGAAAATTGGAAAAATAGTTTTTGAATACCGTTTTTGGTTTGGGTACTTAGAATCATGGGATTCAGTTGAAACATTTTCTGCATGTTCTACTTTCATTAAAACTAATATGTTGAAATTTTTGTTACGTTTGGAGTTTAGGAAGGGTTAGAATAAAATATTTTATTAACAGACATAAAAAGTTTTGGTAACTTTGTATACTTTCCTTAATACCTCGAAAAGGTTGAGAATTTGGGAAACGGAAGCATACCATTAGAAAGCTTACTAAATGTTCTACAAAAATGGTTCTAAAGAAAGTTTTGATTAGGCGACGTCAATCGGAGAAATAAGTGCATAAAACTTTAAAGTAATTGATTTCGCTTATTTGAACTGTTCTTTTTGTCTTTGATTTTGGTACTTAGAATTATGGGATTCAGTTGAAACATTTTCTGCATGTTTGAATTTCATCAAAACTAATATGTTGAAATTTTGGTTACGTTTGGAGTTAAGGAAGGGTTAGAATAAAATATTTTATTAACAGACAAAAAGTTTTGGTAACTTTGTATACTTTCCTTAATATCTCGAAAAAGGTTGAGAATCTTGGTAAACGGAAGCATACCATTAGAAAGCTTACTAAATGCTCGACAAAAAAGGTTCTGATGAAAGTTTTGATTAGGCGATGTCAATCGGAGAAATAAGTGCTTAAAACTTTAAAGTAATTGATTTCGCTTATTCGAACTGTTCTTTTTGTCTGTTTTTATTCCTTTTAAAACAATTTAATGTTAGAGATATGGATTTCCAAGATATAGCTTTTCAACTGCCTAGCGGGGTCCTTCCTAGGGAGGGTTGGTCGACCCATCCAGGTACGATCGTAAATCAAGACCTTTCTAGAAATGTGGACCCAAAATAATAACAGTTTCTATTTTAATCATTCTAAATGAGTTTAGGGATTAGAACGGAACCGCGCTAAGATGATGCAGTTCCTACGAGACGGACTATTACTTTACCCACGCCAGTTACTTTTATTACTAAAACAGTTATTTATCGTATCATTAAGTTAATAGTTATGAAGAAAAAATGTTTAAACTAATAATTAGTTTAAATAAATTATTTATGCAACAAACGTAAACAATAACTAAACCATGTTCCTTTATAACCCGCTATTTCCTGTCGACAGCTTCTCAAGTTTCATCGAAATAATGGTGCTCTTTTCGGTAAACCTGAAGGAGAGCGTCCTCAGCTACGATTTTCTTCAAAGTTTTCACTATAACGTATTTTCATGCACTAAACACGAATCCGTTGAAAAAAAAATGTTGTTCTCAACCAGGAAAGAAGTTATTTAAAAAAAAAGTTCACTGTTATGAAGGTTAGGGAAGACTGCCTTGGACGACTTTTGGGCATAGAATTCTTTTTATTTCTGCGAGTTGGATTGACTAGGGGTTTTGATGTTTTCTTGAGCGAGCGGAAACGCATAGCACGTATGCCCAAAAGCGACAGTTTACGACCAAGTCAGCTACCACAAGGTGAGTCTAAATTTCAATTACACTTCGTCATTAAGGTCTATTGCGCAGGCGCGTGTTTACATATAAGCTGTTTACCCCGTCTTTTATAACCTCCATAACAGTGGACTTTAGTGCTTAAAAACTTCTTTCCTAGTTGCGAGCAACTTTTTTTTTCAACGGATTCGTGTTTAGTGCATCAAAATACGTTATAGTGCAAATTTTGAAGAAAATTTGGTCGTTTGTAACCCGCTAACAGCACCTTTGGTCGTTTGTAACCCGCTAACAGTGAACTTTTTTTTTAAATAACTTCTTTCCTGGTTGAGAACAACAATTTTTTTCAACGGATTCGTGTTTAGTGCATGAAAATACGTTATAGTGCAAACTTTGAAGAAAATCGGTGTTGAGGACGCTCTCCTTCAGGTTTACCCTCTTTTCTTTGTAAATACAAGCTTCATGAAATGCCCTCTTCTACACTTCCGCGTTTGAGGCAGAACTCCATACTTTTGTAATGCTCTATACGCTACTTCTTCCGATTTCAACACACGACTCAGTTTAATCAAATTCATTATTTGACAACTTCAACACAGCACAACAAACACAACTTCAACGTGTCTTATAATCTATAACCTTTTTCATGTATAAACTTTATGTAGCCTAGCAACACCTGTTACAATATTCTAACAAAATATTATGACGTTATTCTAAAAAGTAACTGGCGTGGGTAAAGTAAAAAAGACCCCTTGGTTCTGTTTGACTATGATGGATACTTACAATTACCTATCAATGCCCATAACAATGGGAAACATTTTATTTAAACTGTTTCTATAAGTAACGAAGGACCAAATTTTAATAGTTCATAGTTATGACAAATTGGCTCTCCTAAACAATTAAAAGCTCCATTCAATTAAGATATCCAGAAGAGGCCCGGTGGCCGTGAGTGTTAAGGCTTTAGCACTTAACACTCCGTGCCAAAGGGTCGTGGGTTCGATTCCCACTATGGGTGGTGGCTTTTCATTCGAAATATGGAAATGCATGTACCGTATTCTAGCTAGAAAAGGATGGTAACCTATCGATAATCCTTCCTAAAATTCTGAGTTAATTATAATAGACGTTAAAATTTTAATTATTAATAACTACATATGTGACAAATGTTAAAAAAATGTCTCTCTATGTTATATCCGCTACGCTTTTGGAGTTTGAAATTGTCTATCTAAACGGAATTGAAAACTCGAAGAGTCAAATTAAGTGTCTTTTGACCACATTTTAATGATTTCAGAAAACTCGAAGAGTCAAATTAAGTGTCTTTTGACCACATTTTAATTATTTCAGTTGAAATGTTTGGGATATTTTTTATGAGAAAAAAAATGGTAATAACGGATTTGCAATCTTTAAAATGGTTTAGAATCTTGAGAGCCTTAGTATTTAAAAAGAAAAAAAAAAATCAAATATTAATATCATTTAGTTTGGATTTTTGCAACAATTTGAAAAAAGTACATACTTTTGCCGAATTTCCTGAATGCATTTTGAGCTGCTGAAACAAAATATATGAAAAAGTCCTTTTTTTATTTACCATTTTTGTCTTATCCAAATCAATTTTAACATTTCTAAATACCAGAACATCACAGGATCTTTCAATAAAAATATTTTGTAGTATGAACACTTTTTTAGATATGAGCAAAAGAAGTAAACACAGTAAGTGTTTTTTCGTGTTTTTTTTTTTATGTTTACAAAATAAAAATTGTTCAGGGAGCCATGGATTTACGCATAGATAAATTATTGTTATTTGAGTTATTTCTAAGATATTTCCGAAAACATTAGCCTGCCTCCCTTAAAATTTTGCATTATTTATGAGTGGGTTAAAAGTTTAAATATATGAATGTTAACTTTTTATTTATATACTATGTTAGTTTAAACAAATTCTTCTGCGTAAACTATCTACTTTACCTAGAAATCTGTTTAATTTATACATCTTTTTTCGTATGGACTTTTTTATTTATTTTGCTGTGTGTCAATCACTACAGATCCGTTCAACTGGTGTACGGCGATTATCTTAAAGAGTAAAAATATTTGGAAAGAAAAATGCATAAAAAAAAAAAATAGTAAAAAGAAGGTTGACACGGTGAGTCCTTGGAACGGTACATCGGTAGGTAGAAGAGGACAAGAATGACAGCTGGATGGTTCACACTTTCAAAAAATGAAATTCCGATTTTCAGCTATGTCCGTTCTGTGACGTCACGAGATGACTAGAAATAAAGCGGGCCAAGAGCTTGGACGTGCCGACACGGAGGAGGGAGGAACGGACAGACCCAGGAAAACTAACATGGAGGAAGCGTGGAGGATCTGATGGGGGAGTTGGTTGCAGGGGGTAGAAATGTAGGAGGGGTTGGTATTATCTTAACAAACAATTATTTATTATATTTTTTTTTATTATTTTTTACGGAGTATCTACATCTTGGCTATTAGCGCCGGGCTATTTACAGATTGCCACCCTCTTATAATGCCAACAGCACATGGTCGGTCACCCATTCAGGTACTGATCACGCCTGACGTTGCTTAACTTCGGTGATCTACGGGAACCGGTGCATTCTACGTGGTTATGGCCGTTGGCATATAAGTCCTATTATATGCCAACGGCCAAAGGGTGGCGACCTGTAGATAGCCCGGCGCTAATAGCTAAATAGTTGATGCGCCATTAAAAACGAAAAAAAAATTAGGACTTATGGTCTTCTCCTCTGCCTTATTCAGCCAAAGCACAATAACCTTTCTAGAGACAAATTATCGTTCAAATCACCCAGGGCTGCTAACATTTCAACATTGCACAATCTATTAGGATCTGATGACAATTAAAACGCTCAGAACATTAACAAAATATGTTGTCTATATTATATTCAAAAATTGTTTTGGACAAGAGACACATCTGAAAATGACAAGGTGAGCAGCTGCGTTCATGGAGACGGGACAAGAGAGATTTTAAACCTTCTGCAAGACAACCACCATCTTGCTTCAAAGACAGGTGGACAAGAGTCGTTATGAAAGATCATTCAAATTAGCCTTTATGAAGGTTTTAGGGCGTATTAAATGAAAATGTGTTCACTTTCAGATTCAGGGATATTCAGATATACGTAAAAAAATTAAAAAAAAAACTATTTATTTATTTATTCAATTAAAGAGCTCCGTAACTAAGACTATAAGCTCTTAAACAATAAAAAAAAAGTCCGACTCGCAGAAACTGCAGCATCTTAGCGCGGTTCCGTTCATGTCCCTAGTGCCATTTGATAAGCTTAGAAAAGAAATAAACTTTTTTTTTTTTATATATCTCGTGAAAATTGTCAAAATCCTCTCGAAAATCTCGAATAAAAGTGATATTAAGGCGTCAGGGACACCGACAGTAGCTAACTTAAACACAGAAGCGGAAATTACACAATCCGGCTCTCATTCTAAAGCAAAGCTCTATAAATCAATACAAAATATGCCTAATAAAGCCTTTCTAGAGGATACAGAAGCATGGGCGTATATGAGGGGGGGGGGGCTGAGGGGGCTGCAGCCCCTCCCGAAATTTTGAATTGATGATAAAAACTTCTCGTAAAACCCTTAAAAATAAATTAAATAAGATCACTTAGTTCATAAAACATATTTTATTTTACGTGTAATAGCGTTTTAGTTGCCTAAAACTATTCCAAGCTCTAAATATTTAGTATTCCATACCCTGGAAATGGTCTCAGCCCCCCCCCCAATTGTTTTTATATACGCCCATGTACAGAAGGATCAAGAAGAAGTACACAAGATTGAGTAGATTACCCTGCCTAATATAGCCTATATAGAATAATATGCCGAATAAAACCTATCTAGTAAATACACAAGGAGAAATAAAAGTCTTGACGAATAACAAGTCAAGAAAAAAAACTTTATTTAACAAAATAAAACAAAGTTGAGTTGCCCAACTACAATAGAATAATATACCTAATTAAGTCTATGGAGTAGACACAAATGGACCAAAAACAAGTCTTGTGGAATATCGTTTTTTTTCTAATTAAATACTTTTTATCAATATTTAGTATATAACCTTTGTTGAAAACTATTGATTGCTAATTGATGAATCGGTTTACAACTAAGTAGTCTTTATGAATATTTAGTATATAACCTTATGTTTGGATCTGAGTTTTTGGGGTGCTCTCCGCCTAGGCTTTGTATTTGTGTCGGCAGATACCTGGGGTATATTTACAGCTCTTGAGGATTAACTCTTAGCAGGTAAATTTCCTGCGGCCCCCTTGTTTCTACGGGCATTGAACCGCCATATTCGCTCATAGTATCTAACCGTTGTGAAGTTTATTTTTTGGATTTAGGACAATATACATATGTAGACTAAATCATAGCAAGAAGTAATCCTGCGTCGTCGGTTCTTAACTATGTAGACTCGCTAATGTTATCCAATCTTAGATACATCGTATTTAAAATCCACAGCAAAAACACGACATTTCATCAGAATCCCCTGCTGAATAAAACTTATATAGACTAATATGCAAAATAAAGCCTATCTAGTGGATAAAAATACAGGAAAAAAGCCGTTCGTGGTGGTAGAAAATCTTAAAAGTATTTCGCTCAGAAATCTCCGAAATATTGTCACTAATTTTACTTATCCTGTTTTATAGCCAAATAGATTTATATTCCATAATCAATAAGAAAAACCTACTAACAATAAAAAACTATGGGTAACAGATGAAAATAGGGAATACCAAGAATAATTCTAAAGAACGAAATCAACACCAGTACTGTAATCTAGATATTCATACGGCATCTTCGAATTCTAACAAACAAAATATTGATTCTAATTATACGTATCCTGTTTTATTGACAAATACATTTGACTACTATAAGCAATTAAAAACACTAGGGAATATGCCAAAGAACTCGGAGTAGGAGCCTCGACAGTTTCAAGACATTTGAAGGAAATCGACAAATCCAAAACTGACATTTCATACGGTACAGCCTGATGTATTTTTAACAATGAATTGTTTTTCTTATTTTAATTAATCTGTTTTATTGTCAAATACATTATCCAACTTTAAGCAATTAAAAAATAACAAGGAATAAAAACAAACAAAAAGAACCGTTCGAATAAACGAAATCAATTACTTCAAAGTTTAAGCACTTATTTCTCCGATTGACATAGCCTAATCAAAAATTGTTTCAGAATCTTTTTTGTAGAACATTTAGTAAGCTTTCGCATGGTAACCCTCCGTTTACCAATATTCCTAACCGTCTTCGAGATATTAGGGAATGTATACGAAGTTCCCAAAACATTTCATGTCTGTTAATAAAATATTTTATTCTAATCCTTCCTTAGCTCCAAACGTAACCAAAATTTTAACATATTAGTGTTGATGAAATTCAAACATGCAGAAAATGTTTCAACTGAATCCCAGAATTGTAAGTATCAAAATCAAAGACAAAAAGAACAGTTCGAATAAGCGAAATCAATTACTTTAAAGTTTTAAGCACTTATTTCTCCGATTGACATCGCCTAATCAAAACTTTCATAAGAATATTTTTTGTAACTAGAGCATTTAGTAAGCTTTCTATTGGTATTCTTCCGTTTACCAAGATTCTCAACCTTTTTCGAGATATTAAGGAAAGTAAACAAAGTTACTAAAACTTTTTATGTCTGTTAATAAAATATTTTATTCTAACCCTTCCTTAACTCCAAACGTAACCAAAATTTCAACATATTAGTTTTGATGAAAGTAGAACATGCAGAAAATGTTTCAACTGAATCCCATGATTCTAAGTACCCAAACCAAAAACGGTATTCAAAAAATATTGTTCCAATTTTCTCGAAAACGGTTAAAGGTATCGCCTTGAAAATGGTTTCATTCGTTTTCCTAGCCCAGGAGTCATATAAAACGAGTACTTAGAAGCTTATGAACTCAAAAACGTAAGCGTTACGATTTTTTTTGCGCGAATTTCGCCCCAAAGGCCATCTTCCAGTAGGCGGATTTTGCTGGTTAACGAACTTGACCTTTCAAATTGGACGAAGGATTTTTGTACCAAATTTCATCAAAATCGGACCATTCGTCTTCTATCTAGAGAGCGAACAGACAAATATATATATATATATATATATATATATATATATATATATACAAATTTGAACCACCGTTATTTTCGGTCTCTAGGGGTTCTGAAACGAGAAATTTTCTAGTCGGCACTTCCGGATTGTTTCATTGTATCAACCCTATAAGCGGGGTTCCTCCCTATGGGGGAGGGAGGAACCGCGCTAAAAACGTAAGCGTTACGATTTTTTTTGCGCGAATTTCGCCCCAAACGCCATCTTCCAGTGGGCGGATTTTGCTGGTTAACGAACTTGACCTTTCAAATTGGACGACAGATTTTTGTACCAAATTTCATCAAAATCGGACCATCAGGGAAGCCAGAAATGAGCGAACAGACAAATATATATATATATAAATATATATATATATATTTATATATATGTATATATATATATATATATATCCGGATTGTTTCATTGTATCAACCTTATAAGCGGGGTTCCTCCCTAAGGGGGAGGGAGGAACCGCGCTAAAATGAAATAAAAGAAAAAAATTGAATATAACATTGAAGAATACAAAAGGAAATTAACACTTGTCTGTATATAATATTCACAGCTATGATTTTGTCACCTCAGAACCTAAAGTCAACATTAAAAACAGAAGATTGCAAAAGAAAAAAGTCCGTCACGCAGGAGCTGCATAACTAAGCACTTTCCTCAGAATTTGGGTAGTGTAGATTGCTTTCCAGAACAATTTGCTTAAAATATCCTACATAAATAAAATAAAAACATGAATAGTTCTCTTTTAAATTTGTAATGAGTAACTGATCAATTAATAATTTGCTTCCAGAGTTATGTTTACACATGGTACCTATTACACTTCGTAATAAACACAAAAAACCTCATATTATCGTATTTTGATCTAACGCAGGAACAGGATACAGTCACTCTAGTGGTAGAAAGCGCTCCTTGCGGCGGCTTTGTGAACCTACGTCTGACGGGCTTTTCTATTGAAATATATTACAAATTAAACCCCCGCTTTCCGATTGACCGATTCAGCTCATTTCTACAACACTTCTTTCTCATGAGTTACCCACGACGTGTACCGCGTTTCGTTACAATACAGCAGAAATTACGACCGGTATGAGTATATTAAGAATTTGGGTCAGGAGTAAACCCCCCCTTCTAATGAACCGATTTAGTTTATTTTTACAACACATATTTACCTGTAGATTACCACTACGAATGCCGAGTTTCGTCGAAATATACCAAAAATCACTGCTGGTAGTGGCGAATTGGTATTGTGGGTCCGGAGTAAACCCCCCCCCCCCCTCCTAATGAACCGATTTAGTTTATTTTTACAACAGTTATTTACCTGTGGATTACCACTACGAATACCGAGTTCCGTTGAAATATACCAAAAATCACGGCTGGTAGTGGCGAATTGGTATTGTGGGTCCGGAGTAAACCCCCCCTTTTAATGAACCGATTTAGTTCATTTTTATATCTCACTTTTCTCTCTATATTACCACTACGAATACCAAGTTTCGTTGAAATATAACAAATATTACGGCTGACATAGTCAAATTAGTGTTTTGGGTTCGGGGTAAACCCCCCCTTCCGGTGGACCGACTTTGGTGGTTAACGAACTCGTTCAATCGTTTGCTAATTGAATGCTATATACCAAGTTTCGTGACGAAAAAACAAAAACTCTGGCCGCTATCGTGTTAACAGACATATATATATATATATATATATATATATATATATATATATATATATGCATATATATATATATATGTATATATATATATATATATAAATTTTAACGAGGGTCATTTTCGGTGTCTACTAGGTAGGATCGATAAAGATTTGAAGAAATTTTTCAAAAATTCCGTCATGAGTCCAACCTCAATAGCTACTTTCCTTCGGAGGAAAGTGCTAAAATGAAATAAATAAATAAAAAGAAAAGAAAAAATGTAAGAAATGGAACTCCTCAAATATTTATTAGGTTACCACTAGAGGTGGTTTTTCTTTCAACTGCCTTATCCTGGCTAGAACCTGTAGATAAGCTGCAACCTTGCTCAATTTTGGATTTTGTTTAGTTTACAAACAGATATAAACGTAAATTTTTAGGGGGATCATTTTCGAGATCGATAAACGTGCAACCTCAATAGCATTTTCTCCGGAAAGTGCTAATAGCAATCTGAAAGCAAACTGTATACAGTTATTTCTTTGAAACTACCCCGTTCCAGATAGGTTACAAATTCCACCAAAGAGACTAGAAATCCTGGATGTGAACGACTCAATCAGTGAACGCCATTAATTCCTTGGCCGAATTTCATTTAATTAAGTGAAATCCTGAATGGCTCCTTTATAACAGTACTGGCTCCAATCTCCGTCGAAGAAATATGTCAGTAGGCCAATTTTTCATGAATGTGTCGAATTCATTCATCAGATATTGCCGCTTGCTACTATAACTTAATACTACCTCGTCCTATCATTTGATTATTTATTTATTTACGGAGCTTCACAACTGCAAGGCGATTTGCTCACATAAATGGTTAATAAAACAAAATGAATAAAAAACAATATAAAATTTATGCAAAAAAAAAAAATAAAAATAAAAATAAATGATAAAATAAAGAAATAAAAATAGAAATAAAATATACAAGAAAAATTACACAGTTTATTAATAAAAATTTAGAAAATTATGATAATAATAAGTAAAATAATTTTTTATTTTAAAGATAAAAGATAAAAATCATTATTATGTCTGTATTTGTATTCGTAGAGATTTAATAAGAGGACTCAAGGATGAAAAAATGGTCGAAAATTCCCACAAGTGTTTTATTGGCAAAACGTTTTCAGGGACTAAGCCCCATTTTCAATGCCCATGCATTGGCTCTTATTCAGCCGAGCCTTGCTCCTAGACTCCTAGGAGGTCTAGGAGCAAGGCTCGGCTGAATAAGAGCCAATGCATGGGCATTGAAAATGGGGCTTAGTTCCTGAAAACGTTTTGCCAATAAAACACTTGTGGGAATTTTCGACCATTTTTTCATCCTTGGAACATCAATTTTCCACCATCCAGCATTCTCCAACAATAAGAGGACTCTTCTTAAGCCACGTCCACGTGCGCGCGCGCACACACACACACACACACACACACACGCACGCACGCACGAACACACACACACACACACACTTACAGTGACTCACACACATACATCCATACCTGCATATTACGATGTTCGCATCGTCCTATCAAAATCAATGTAATTTTCTTCAATTTATAAATAACTAATAAATATATTTTTTAAACAATATTTTTCAATTCAATATATCTAACGCATTATATGAGATGCTAGAGTATCCAAAAAAAAAAAAAAAAGTTTCAATTTTTCGAAAACCAAACGGCGGCGCTGTGTCTGGCGTCCAAAGTGGAAATCCTCTTTTTTCACGGGCGATAGTCTGAAGGCGGCAATTTTTAATCTAGAAGGAAAAACTAAAATTATTCCGAAAGAGAAAAGTTAAATCTAGTAAAGTCCGTAGGATTTTTAAGAAATATTAATTTTTTCGAAAATGGTGAACAATTATTCATTTTTTATTAAAACATCCGTCGAAAATCGGTCATAAAATCGTTATAATTCAATGAATCTAAAAAATCCTACTTACTTTACTAGCAAATATCATTAAGAAGCTGGAGTTGGAATTTGAAGTTGATCGGGCGAAAATTGAAGACGCCAGGGTATCGCCCGATTTGAAAAACATAGTTTTGAGAAAACTACTTCAAATTTTAATTTTCTGAAATGTTCATTTTTTTCCTATTTAATTTTTTTTTTAATACTTTCTAGTAATAAAGATTAAAATGTTCCAATGTTCCAATGTTTTGTATTAAAGGAGGGCAAAAAAAAACTTAACAATTAAAAAGGGACCAATCGAAACTCGCTCAAAAAATTATCTTCAGATCAGCATCGTATTCACTCGGAATCAGGAAAATTGTATTTTTTTGCCCATTTAAAAAAATTGTCTTCGCACAAACACTCTTGGGAATAATTATTGATTAGTTAAGGAAGAATTTTAGCCCATAAAAAAAGACATTTCAGCGAATACAAAACCAGACTTGAAACGGATACTAAGTCGACCAATATGGACTTATGGACTAGAACTCTGGGGTTCCACTAAACCTTCCAATTCCTACAAACAATGCAATCCAAAATCCTTGGAAGAATATCCAATGCTCCTTACTATGTCCCCTTTATCCAATCCCTGGCCAAATCAGTCTATCAGAAGTTCCATTCCAATCTCCCTGGCCATCCAAATCCTTTGATAAGCTCTCTATCCTCCTTCCATAATCCACAAAACCCACATAGAAGACTAAAGTGGCGGTGGTCTAGACTTTTAACATTTGTTTTAACATGCCGTTTCAGTCTAATGGGTTAAGTAATTGTATATTTTCTCACATCATGCCTGACAATTTTATTGTAACAAAACCAGCAATATTACTGGAAATAGGGGTCTCCCGTGGTCTAATGGCTAGCGCCTTGGATTCATAAGCGGGAGATGGTGGGTTCGATTCCCAACCTCCGGCAGGAATTTTATCATCCCACGGCTCGCTGGTGAAATTCCTCGCTACACCCTGGATGTCGGCGCTAATGACCTAGATGTATATGTGCCGTAAAAAAAAAAAAAAAAAAAAAAAAAAAAAAAAATTACTGGAAATATGTTTAACATATCGTTAGCCAATAAACGAATACAGTAGAACCACCCTTCAGAAGGCTTGGAAAAAGATTTGACTATTATTTAAACAAGACGAAGCTGAGACTGAACATGAACCGACATAGACAGAAGCAGAAGTTGAAACAGACACAACAGAAGAATTAAAAAATCTACAAGTGTATCATCATGATCTCCAGATGACAGATGTAGAAGAGTGACTTGTTGAAGCTGATGTTTCAGAAGTTACCAATGAAGATCTCAACGATGACCAAATCACAGCTGTTGTGCAGAACAAAGCCGTGGACGAAGAAATCCACTCGGATGATGAAGAAACCACCAGTGATCATGGAGTGTCATTCTGCTGCAAAGGACTCCTTCGACGTAGCGCTGAAATACATCGAGCAACATCCAAATGCAACCCCAATGGAGGTATTGTTGGCAAAAAAAAGTGGAGGGACGCTTCCGCAAAATCAAGATTAAAAAAATTAAAACAAAAATCCATAACTGAATTCTTTAAATAAAGTATGCTTAAATATTGTTTATATTTTCAAAACAGTAAATGTTTGAAATGTATATCATAGTATGATAGCAACAGCTTTACAATTACAATACAATAAAGTTGCACTAATGTACAGTAAATTATAGCTGGTTTTATAAATTTCGAAGGGTTTTTTTGCTCCTCCCGATATCCGACCTTTTGGCCGTTCCGACCATGGCCCGGTCCCGTCATGGTCGGATATGAGAGGTTCTACTTTTAATCATTCAAATAGGCAACAAGCATACATAATATATAATGTTTGCACCAATTTCTGATTTGAGCTAGACCCATATTGTGGGGAAAGCTGGAAATTTTTCAGTTGTTCTAAAATAGGCATCATAGAAGGGAACTTCTAGAGTGGAACTCTTAGAAGTCATCACTTCTATAACTCCAACTGCCAGTTATGCCGATTCTCCAATTAGTTTTAATGACTTTGACATCCTCAAAACGGCTGTATCTCCAAAAATCTTCGTGAAATTTGAATGTGACGTTTTTAATTTGAAAGTATTTTAGACTATGTATAGCCAATATTGAATTGGAAAGTGATGAAAACCTGAGGAATAAGTTGTTATCAAAGAATCTTTTACAATAGAAGGGGTCGGTGCAAAATAGTGCAGGGCATACTTTTATTTTTTTATTTATTTAGGGCTTCAAAATTGATCATTCAGCCCAAGTCCATCTTGGTTGTTTTCTAGTCTTCACCTGTAATCAATAAAAGATACGGAGGAATACAACTGGAACAAAACATTAATTATTAAAGAATCTACTAAAATGATAATTTCGGTAACCACCAGCACAACTAAACGATATGTTTGATATTTATAATTAATACTTACTTTATGTAAAATCAAGGCAAACTTCTGAACAATGCTTAACTGTAGCTGCTATATGTTGGATATTATGTGAGAATATCGGTTGAAATGGTTAGGGGCAACAAGATTAATTGGCATACAGAGCTTGTAGTCATATTTTAGTAGCATTTACTATCGTACATAATATACAACATAAAGCAGCTACAGTTAAGTTTTGTTAAAAATTTTGCTTGGTACTATTTTGCCCCACTCCTTCAATTGACGGGCGGCCAGTAATAAGGAGGCAGCTTCAGTTTTGGGTCAGAACATTATCATGGATTTAAAAGTTATCCCTATCTTCTCGTAGAATAATACATCAGCTCTGGTCACTCCAATAGTTGAATCACAGCAACTAAACCAATGTGTGAGGTTCACTATCAACTGCGTTCAGCCAACCCTTGCTCTTAAAAACTGAGAAATGCAATGAAGTAATGAATCTCGCATACTAACGTGTACTGCAATTGACAACTTCACCGATTCTACAATCACTCGTTGGGAAAACGTCACAACGGCTGTATCTGAAAACATAGACTTTGCGGAAGTTGACTGAGGCAGTGATCCTGAGGAGTGTATTTCAGCCAATATTGGACAACATTGAATAAGATTGTGACGATGAACCTGAGGAATAAGTGGTCACAAGTGAACCTTATAGAATTAGAGGAGCCACAAATTCAATTATCTGGGGTGTAATTATTTAAATTCTAACGTCCATTATTATTAACTAAGAATTTTAGGACGGGTTACCTAAAGGTGCCCTTTTCTAACCAGGATAGGGCTGATGCTTTTTTTTCTAAAGAAAAGCCACCACCCTATAGTGGGAATCGAACCCACGATCCTCGGCACGGAGCCTTAAGTGACCACGCCTTAACACTCACGGCTAGCGGGCCTCCTAATACTCTAATGTCCACGTTTTACTTCGTTCATAAACCGCAAAAGTCATCTTGTCAGTAGAATCCAGCGGCAAAAAGTTGTGATTGTTATACGGAGACTTCAAGTGCTAATCTTAGCCGGTCACACGGGAACAGCACAAGACATTATCTTTGTAATGACCATTGGAGCAGTGACACTACCGATCCTAGCGGCCAAACCTAACAACTAGTTTCACGGTCTGTAGTCCCCCTGTGCAATTTGCACGAGGGAATGGTCTGTAATAAGCTATAACTCGCTGGTACCTACCTCTTTGGAATCCCCGCGAACACCCTCTCTACATCAGTCTGCCAGTACACTCCGGGTTAGGAGCAGCTGGTTTACAGTCTTGGATGTACTCACAATCATGCAGTATTCGGTATGTCAACTACACTTTTATTACTTCATCAAATTGATAAAAAAAAAAAAAAAAAAAAATTGTATTGTCCTAAAGTAAGTCCATAACATAACCAAGCAACGTTCCATACCATGGTGGTTGCCTTAAGCCGCATCGCTAGAGCATGTGCTTAAAAAACTTACACGCATAAAAAGTCTGAGGAACTGCGTCATCATAGTGTGTTCCCGATCATATCACTAGTGTAACTTGGAAAGCTTAGAACAGGAAAAGATAATGTTTTGCCTTAATCTTTCGTAAAAAATCTAAAATAAAATTTCAAAGCGAAGCAAGAGCTCAAGCGCCACAACTTGCAGGAATTAGGCCATTTAAGGACCGCTGTTTCCAAATGAGATATGTCTATCAAAATTCCCATAAGAACCTTATTTACAGGAAATTTAATAAGCTTTTGAATAGGTAATTTAAATATACTGCGGTTTTCCAGCCGGTTTTGAGAATATTTCCGAAAATACTAAAAAAAAAAAAAAAAATATAGCCTTGGAAAAGGTTTCAGTAAATTTTTCATGTTCAAGAATTATAAAACTCATACGAAGCCTAGTAACGTAAAAACGTGAACGTTACGATTTTCTACACGCAAATCCCGCCCCAAAAAACCATGTTCCGGAGGCTGGAGTCTGCTGGTCGAACGTGACTTTTCAAATCACGCAAATTATTTTTGTATCTAAGTTCATTAGGACCGGGGACATATAATATTATATACCTATCTGGGTGCCAAGTTTGGTAAAAATCGCTCAAACGGTGTGGATTTATATAAGGAACAAACAGACAGACAAATAGACACGTGATGTTTATATATATATACATGTATATATATATATATGTCAGGCCCCATATTCTCTTGGACTTGGGTCGATGTACGTCACTGGAGATGTGGGAACAACGAATCCGCAGTCATTTACACCACACGTGGATGCCACATAAGATAATTCCCCAAAGGTCTAAGACCTGACTAGGTAAATCTCGTCAGAAGCCACGAGCTAAAGCAGAGATGGGGTGAAGGGTATAAAAGGGCAGGCTTACCTCCGGCAGAGTCCACGCCCGTTCCTGAGATCTCGGCCCAGATGGCGGTCAGAGGTAGGTCAGTCCCAAATATTCTCTAACCCCCCAATATGATGATGACTCTCTCTCACTCAACCTTTTATCTCATCTTAGCCATGATTTATGATATTTATCTATGTAATAGGAGCCTTAGAATAAATTGAAAATTTTTAAAAAGAATTCCGCTTCTGTAAAATATTTCCCCATGATCTATTCTCGTCCTTGCTAATTTGAAACATGAAATTTTCTCGGTAAAACTGAAGTTTAGGGTCTTCACTACTTACTTTCAACTTTTGCACTATAACGTATTTTTGTTTTTGTTATCAGTTGGCTATGTTTCCAATAAGCATATATATCTCTACTTTCATAAAGCGTAATGGTTGAAATTGAGGAGTCGGCTAACAAAATTCTTAAATTTTCCACATTCCAAGAGCAGTCGTGTATTCCTATTGGTCGCTGGGTCTGGATCCGTTAAGCCAGGAGAGCATGCTACGGTTATGGGAACAACATCTTCCTGCGTCGAGTCTTTAGTAATTTTGTGGGACGTAGAAATGCCAGCTTTTCCAGCTTAGATGAAGCCCGCTCCGCTACGATATTCTCCTCAGTCTCCTTATAGGCCTTCTTCATGGGACTAGTCGTATCGCCGGCTGTAGATCCTTCCTTCATCTCCTTGCTAGGCTTCGCTGCTCCGCTAAGATATTCTCCTCAGTCTCCTCATAGGCCTTCTTCATGGGACTACTCGTATCACCGGCTGCAGATCCTTCCTTCATCTCCTTGCTAGGCTTCGCTGCTCCGCTACGATATTCTCCTCAGTCTCCTCATAGGCCTTCTTCATGGGACTACTCGTATCGCCGGCTGCAGATCCTTCCTTCATCTCCTTGCTAGGCTTCGCTGCTCCGCTACGATATTCTCCTCAGTCTCCTCATAGGCCTTCTTCATGGGACTACTCGAATCGCCGGCTGCAGATCCTTCCTTCATCTCCTTGCTAGGCTTCGCTGCTCCGCTAAGATATTCTCCTCAGTCTCCTCATAGGCCTTCTTCATGGGACTACTCGTATCACCGGCTGCAGATCCTTCCTTCATCTCCTTGCTAGGCTTCGCTGCTCCGCTACGATATTCTCCTCAGTCTCCTCATAGGCCTTCTTCATGGGACTACTCGAATCGCCGGCTGCAGATCCTTCCTTCATCTCCTTGCTAGGCTTCGCTGCTCCGCTACGATATTCTCCTCAGTCTCCTCATAGGCCTTCTTCATGGGACTACTCGTATCGCCGGCTGCAGATCTTTCCTTCATCTCCTTGCTAGGCTTCGCTGCTCTGCTACGATATTCTCCTCAGTCTCCTCATAGGCCTTCTTCATGGGACTACTCGTATCGCCGGCTGCAGATCCTTCCTTCATCTCCTTGCTAGGCTTCGCTGCTCCGCTACGATATTCTCCTCAGTCTCCTCATAGGCCTTCTTCATGGGACTACTCGTATCGCCGGCTGCAGATCCTTCCTTCATCTCCTTGCTAGGCTTCGCTGCTCCGCTACGATATTCTCCTCAGTCTCCTCATAGGCCTTCTTCATGGGACTACTCGTATCGCCGGCTGCAGATCCTTCCTTCATCTCCTTGCTAGGCTTCGCTGCTCCGCTACGATATTCTCCTCAGTCTCCTCATAGGCCTTCTTCATGGGACTACTCGTATCGCCGGCTGCAGATCCTTCCTTCATCTCCTTGCTAGGCTTCGCTGCTCCGCTACGATATTCTCCTCAGTCTCCTCATAGGCCTTCTTCATGGGACTACTCGAATCGCCGGCTGCAGATCCTTCCTTCATCTCCTTGCTGGGCTTCGCTGCTCTGCTACGATATTCTCCTCAGTCTCCTCATAGGCCTTCTTCATGGGACTACTCGTATCGCCGGCTGCAGATCCTTCCTTCATCTCCTTGCTAGGCTTCGCTGCTCTGCTACGATATTCTCCTCAGTCTCCTCATAGGCCTTCTTCATCGGAAGCGCATAGCACGTCTGCTCATAACCGACGGGTTACGACGGGTGAGGATGCCCTTAAAATTGGCAATTATTTTTGAATAAATAGTTTATCAACATTTCAAATGAGAGTTCTTTGTTTCCCAATGTTAGATGTCTGCGCATGGTTACAAATACGCTGTTTACGCCAATTCGATTCGTGTTTAGTGCATCAAAATACGTTATAGTGAAAAATGTTAAAATAATCGTTTCTGAGGTCTCTAAACTTCAGTTTTACCATTTTCTCTTCGGTACTTCGACATGAGCGTGTTTACTCCCAAAGGAGGTGGGCAGGAAACGCCTTAAAATCAACAAACCCTTGAACAAATCGCATTTAACTTGACTGCTCTTGACACACTAGTCACAAGTCTGTCCACCTCAAATCTGTGAATCCCAAAACTTATGAATAACCGTGAAAATTTATTAGCAGATTTTATGAATACATGAATGAAGATGAGAAAGTATGAAGGAATGACTGTTTACTAAGGAAAGAAGAGCACCCAGAGAAATTATTGGTCCAATGTGCGCCAAAGAGATTCAAACCAAAGAAGATTAAGATAGAAGATTCCAATGTTTGATTAGTATGGATTGCGAAGGAGAATGAGACTGACAGGTAGGGATAGGGCTTCGTGTAGTTCTTAGAATATAATAACACGTCTGCGAGCTCGTTTCGAACTACACCCCTAATATATAATAACACGTCTGCGAGCTCGTTTCGAACTACACCCCTAATTATAGTCGTTTGCAATTCTAGCCCGTGCCCATAAACCTTTTACGACCAAGATGGATACGGTATAATGGATATGTAGTGCAGGTGATGTTGGAATTAGTTAAAATTGGTAATCAAGATGAAGAAGTATAATTCGCGTCGACGTAGCGCATTTCTATATTGACCTTATCCGTAGCACAGTGAGTCCAAACGACATTTCGTGTTTCAAAAAAGGCTACAGCCTCTAAATATTAACCGATATCAATGCATTTTTTTTTAAAAAAATGAAACCTAATAAAATTTGGAACAACTTCGTCTTGCCAGATTTTTATTTTTTTGTTTCCACTGTTTATAAAATTACGTTTAAATTATTCACGAACTTATACAAACATGAACATAAAATAATATTTTATTTTTCATTTAACCTAACATCAGCATTTACAGTGTTGAAATTAAACATTGAAATACTGATTAGACTTGGGAATGTCACTGCTGTCATTTGAAAAGCTTGGAAGAGAAACAGTCAATATTAAGTTCGATATTTCGAGAAAACTGTCAAAAACGCCTATTGAAAGAAAAATTCGCAGAAAAGCGGGATTTTAGCCGAAACTGAAAGCTGAAACAGTACCCAACTCATTCCCTCTCCTTAACTTGGCTTATTCTTATAATTGAACAGTTACTTTAGATAATTTCAAAGTTGACTAAACGTCAACAAGAAGAAACAGACCTTGAAAGCGATTAGTGAAGACGCCAGCTTTCCCTAAGACTCCATTCCAAAGAGGTCCACTAGTAGTAGCTTTATCCTCGCTGGATGAGGTATAGGACGTGTGTATTGTCCTGTCTTTAAGGAGCTTTGCCACGAACACTGCATTCCTGAACGGCCGTGGCCGAGTTTAGTTCTAAGAGCTATAAACACGTTTAATCCCGTACGGGACTGTATGCTTTCAGTCTCCGCACGTTTAGCACACTCCCAAAATTGCACAGCTTTTGAGGCTGCATTCATGAGAGTTATTTGTTGTTTTAAATTTCTTCAGACCATCATCGCAAGTAAAATGACTTCCTGTAAGATTAAACAGGGCCCCACATCTCAGAGCCGGGCCCAGGACCAGATCACGGGCCCCACTTCTCAGAGCCGGGCCCAGGACCAGATCACGGGCCCCAACTTCTCAGAGCCAGACAGAAAATTCTAGTACTTTGCTATAGGGCTTTGGACATTTTAAAATTCTTTTCATCTTGAGTTTTGAGTGAAATAAGAATAAAATCCGACAATCGGTGCATCAAAGGTCACTTTCGGTACTTGTAGTTTTCGTACGACTCCTAATGAAATATAGTATTCTGGGACTGCACTTGTTTTGTCGTTTATGTACATTAAAAAAAATATAGATCCCAGTCCAATAAATATAGGCTACGCCCGTCTATATTTCTAATCCCCATTCTTTTTACAAGCTCATAACCAATATACTTTTTTCCCAATGACCTGCCCAGTACCCGGCAGGTCATGTGGCGGCCCTGAGATTAAAACATCAGAACATTAGAATGCTTTGGATAACTGGCCATAGAGACTTAGCACTAAGTAGAAACGTTGAAAATGCGGTAAAGAAGCAACTTTAAAAGATACATTGACGTTGGACAAGTAATTACACATGTCTTATGTAAGTCATATCACAAGACTGGCTAAAAAAAATGGTTACGGACAGACAACAAACTAAGAGAAATTAAATACACAATCAAAGTCAGGCATAATAACTAATTGTCTTAAAAGACATAAGACATTTAACTAATTGTCTTAAAAGGCATAATAACTAATTGTCTTAAAAGGCATAATAACTAATTGTCTTAAAGCATAAGAGAAGATTTTGTCATAACGAGGCCTAGAATTGGACACTCACTATTTCTATTCAAATTTTATCGTCCATTATTATTAACTACGAATTTTAGGACGGGTTATCTATAGGTTATCACCCTTTTCTAGCCAGGATAGGGCTGATACGTTTTCTTTTTTTCTTTTTTCTCCCCATAGTGAGAATCGAACCCACGACCTTTGGCACGGAGTGATAAGTGCTCACGCCGTAACACTCACGGCCACCGGGCCTCCTCTCACTATTGAAACATACGTACTTAATGGAAATACAGGACAGACCCATGTGCTCACAGTGTAATGTTGCTCTGACGATGAAATACATACTGACAGACTGCAGAAGATATCACAATTTACTCATGCCACAAGACTTACACACGTCAGGGGTGTGTTGGTTAATCTAAAAAGAAACAAAAATAAAGAGAAAGCCACTAGGTGTAGTTAAGGACAGAATGATCTGGACCTAAAGAGACGAGACACTCGTTCATCATTAAGAGGAGACTCCTGGCCGGTGAGTGGGTAGACCCTGAACCCTGACCCAGATACCAGAGCCAGCTCACGTAGAGACCCACGTAGCGACAAGGAGCTACCACGACAGCTCTCTATGAACCAGCTCTCCATGAACCAACGGCAGGTTCATCATTAAGACGAGGCTCCTGATGGTGAGTGGGTAGACCCTGAACCCTGCCCCAGATACCAGAGCCAGCTCACATAGAGACCCACGAAGCGACAAGGAGTTCCCACGACAGCTGGCTATGAACCAGCTCTCTATGAACCAATGACAAGTTCATCATTAAGACGATACTCCTAGCCGCTGAGTGGGTAGACCCTGAACCTTGACCCAGATACCAGACCCAGCTCACGTAGCTCGCACGATAGCTCTCTATGAACCGATGACAGGTTCCTGATTCGCACGAACTAGTCTCCTTCTTATCACCCCCTTGATTGTTAGGATGTCGCTGCAGATCCCGTGAGAGTCCCAGAGGTTCTCTTCCATTGTCAACGGGAAGATGAAAGGCCGGCGGGATTCTTCCGATAGATCCAATTTCCGACTTTCGGAGAAAATAGATCGTTTTCATCTAGAATGCTTTGAGGATTGAAAAAAGTCCAAGAATTCCCAGGACTATTTCATCTTAGCCCCATTATTTAATCTATTAACAGTATGATACGAAGGCAAAGAATAGTTGGGATTCGGCTAAGAAAAACAGTTAGATTTTCGGAAAAAGGCATATTTCGTATCCTTCGGCATGGTCTTTAGCCGCCACCTTAAATAAAGCCACCAGCAATTAATGTCCATAGTTAGTGTGCCGCTTAAAGCTGAACCTATATTTAGGCTTGCCATATTTTTGGTGATTGAAACCGGGTCACATTAATATAGGATTGCCAGTTCGGGGGGGGGGGGCTTTGGAATAGCCCTCCTCCGAAAATTTGAGATTTAAGCCCCGCAAGGAACGAGAGTGGTGAACCTGTAAACCCAAATTGCTAGTCTACTCACCTTTTAAAAATAAAAAAGGAATTTTTGCTACTTAAAAAAATCGCTCAGCCAAATAGTAGAGGGGCTGGCCGCTGACAGCGCTTTGCAAATATTTCCAGCGTTTGCCCACAGATTAAAGTTAGAATACTTCTCGCTTCACGGTTGGCAAAAATGTTAATTGTATAAAAATAACCGATTAAGAAAAGGATCACACTGAAGCACAAAGGAGGTCTCGTCTCTACTGGTCAGCGCGCCATCTCATGGCTGGAAAGGGCGTTGGCTAGTAAGTAAGTATAAAAGTAACCGATTCATAAAAGATTCGTAAAAACATAAATTCGTTACTTTTTTACATCTTACAGCCATTTCCGGTCATTCATAAAACCGGGTGGGACACCGAGACAAGAGCAAAATACAACCCGGGACGTATAGCGAGCCTAGCTATATTGGACCCGTATTTCTCCAGTCCGATCCAATCCGATTTCGTTTGACCTTCAGCGGCCGACGTGAGGGCCTTCATTGGTCCCGACCCGATCCAATCCGAACTAGCTCATCAGTCAAATATATATATATATATATATATATATATATATATATATATATATATATATATATATATATATATATATAATAAAGTAAGGAAACTTCAAGTAACAAAAATTGATAATATATATTTCTTAAATGTTTGTGTGTGTACTTGTTTAGATTATACACTACAATATCTTGTATGTGTAAAAAGCGTATATCTCTCCGCCCCCGAGATAGTGGAATGCGTAGCGGTGCCTGGTATACAAAAGCTCACCGTTCCACACATTGTCCTCTTCCTAGTGCTCCACTTCTATCTCGAAACCATAGTCATCATGCTTCGTGGCATAGTCATAGCAAAGGAAATACCTTTCTTGGCCATACTCCTTTCTTTTTTTAGACATTGCTAAAGACCAATTGGTTTCGTCCTATAGCCTGTTCAGATTACCCACGGAGTTTAATTGCGCGTGCGCGAACTTTGGCGGGAATTTCTCCCGAAGGGCCCGCCATTTGCATAAATATTTCAATTAAGAACACGCTACGTGAAACTCAATAAAAACTGATTATGTTTCGTTTATGGCTATAGAAGGCTATGAGAGGTTAGATAAGGGAGATAGTGTTTAATATTTATCAATACTTAGCCAAAGCTAAGGCTGAAAACGTTTAAATTTCATAGTGATAAGGTTATGACTGAGAGAATTTTTACCGCCAATTTTCTACCGGGAATATAGGCCACGCCCTTTTCCCTCCATCTAACCATCTATTTGAACAGGTAAGGTTATAGTCTAAATTGTTTTCAGCCTTAGTTTTGACTAACTATTGATAAACATTAAACACTATCTCCCTTGCCTGATCTCTCATAGTCTTCCCTAGTCCTAAACGAGACATAATCAGTTTTTATTGAGGTTCACGTAGCGTGTTCTTCATTGAAATAGTAATGCCAATGGCGGACCCGTCGGGAATAATTCCCACAGAAATTTGCGCATGCGGGATTTGAACTATTCTATCTAACTGACCAGACTTTAGTAATTCCTAAATATTCGGATTTATATTATAAGTTTCCCAAATGGCCCTTAGCATTATTTTTGGAAGTTGTCGGAATAAATAAAATTAAAATTTGCTCCTTTGGTTCCCTCCACATATCTGATAATATAAAGGTATCTGATTTGATCTAAATATGTCGAGAGGGTCCGAGACAATCTGAAATACCAACTTGGACCGACTAATGTTGATCGTACGACAACTTTGGCTTGGGTTGGGTTGGTGGTTTAAGGGTAGAAAACTGCTTGGTCATCTCCGCCCTAAGAGTATAATTAAATTGTGCGAGTTTAATGTTAGGATGGAGAGTGTTTTCAGTATTGTCTGTTTGAGATAGACTTGTGTTACTAAAGTTGTATTTGTTAGAATCTTGCTTTGGAAAAAATTATTCTTATTAAAAAATTGCTTAGATATAAGAACCATATTCAAATGTCCGTAAAAAAAAGAAAGAAAAACACACATAAAAAATATATATATATATATATATATATATATATTGTTTTATTTTATTTTATTTTTTTTTTATTTTATTTATTTGCTTATTTATTTTTTTAAATATTTTTTGTCATTACTTTTGAAATGTTAGTCAATTCATACTCCTTCTTTTTTTCTTTTCTTTTTTTTTTCTTCTTTGTTTAATCTTTTTTTTGTATATATATTTTTTTATATCTCATTTATTTATTTAATTTTTAATTTTTTTAATATATAGCGATTACACTATATTTCATTAGGACCATCGACTCTACTACATACTAAAACTAACAACTTTCTTATATTATAATAATACCAATACCAATCTAAAATTAGTAAACTTTTTTTTTTTTTTCTTTTTTTTTACGGCGCATTTAGTAAGCTATTACTATTATTAAAACAAAAACTTTGGCATTAGATTCCTGCCTATAACCCGACAAGTAGTCTCGAGTTGAGGTTCGCCATTTCGGATGCTCCCTCGGCGATATTTCATCCTATAAACCTTAAAGCCGATAAACCTAGAGATATTTCAAGAAGAACAGCAGAACTCTCAGGCTAATCTGATGGCCTAAGGTAACAAGAACCCCTGGTTCTGCGGGTGTAATTAGGCAGCCGTCCGGTTGTGGTTTTGCCGGAGGGGTCTTTCTGCCGGGAACATCCAGCCGGCGTTAGTCTCTGCCGGCAGAAAATCTGCATTCGTCTCGGGGTAGGAAATTTAAATTCATGCAAGCCGAAATATCAATTTTATCATAGATTCTAGCTGTGCCCGCGCCCTTGTACGCTTGGATAGTGTACCGATTTAGCTTATGTTTTTTTATTAATGTGTCCACAACGAATTCCAAAAATTATGGCTGGTATTGGCTTTAGCTGGCCCCTTAGGGATTGTTAAACCCTAGTGTGTATAGAGTGTCTGACAGACAGCAGACATACATATAAACAGACAAAATTCTAAAAATCATTGTTCTGGGTACTATTGTGTTAATAAAAACCCCCAATAGTATTTTTTCCATATATGTCCCAAGTACAGACAGCGATCCGTTAGAATTTTATTATAGGCATTGATAGATTACGGCTGGTAGCGGCAAAATGGTAATTTGGGTCCAGAGTAAAACCCCCCTCCTAATGAACCGATTTAGTTTATTTTTTCTTCTATTAATATCGTCCCTACCGTGTCAAACTATCGAATATAGAAATCGGAATAAAATAGCACCGAACATATTATATCCACTGACGAAGTAATACATAGAAAAATGGTCTTATTTGATACTTTATTTAAAGCATTAAAGGCTAGTCTATAAATAGGTTAGAGTTGCGACAATTTGCGGCAAACTGGTTCAATCAATCGTTTGCTAGGGAAATACTACAAACCAAGTAAAAAAACTCATCGGTCACCTCTCAATCCTCTGCCAGGTTACATCTCGATCCTATGCCATGTTACCTCTCAATCCTTTTACCAAGTTACCTCTCAATCCTTTTACCAAGTTACCTCCCAATCCTTTTACCAAGTTACCTCTCAATCCTTTTACCAAGTTACCTCTCAATCCTTTTACCAAGTTACCTCCCAATCCTTTTACCAAGTTACCTCTCAATCCTTTTACCAAGTTACCTCTCAATCCTTTTACCAAGTTACCTCCCAATCCTTTTACCAAGTTACCTCTCAATCCTTTTACCAAGTTACCTCTCAATCCTTTTACCAAGTTACCTCCCAATCCTTCTACCAAGTTACCTCTCATTCCCCTTCCAAGTAACCTCTCAAAGTCTTGCCCAGTAACCTCGCACAGTCCTACCAAGTTACCTTCCAACCTTCTGCCAAGTTACCTCTCGATTCTCTTCCAAATTACATCCAAGCCCCCTTGTTAATTACTTACCAACCCTCTGCCAACCTATCCCCCTATTTAACTCATAAAGTTATCCTAGCATCCTCCCAAACATCTTCCAGTCTTCCTCCCAACCACCTAACTAGAACAAGTTCATACAACGCAGTCTTGACCAGCTGTTGTAGTTGCCTAGCAGAACTGTACCTGAAGCGGCAAGGAGATACACTTAGAGCGTATCCAAGTGCCGTGAAACAGCTGACCTCAGCTCTACCGATGGGAACTCTCAGCACAAATCCTTCAGGAAAAAAACGTTTTGTGGTTTAACCAGCAAACCCGCCCGGACTTATTCTAGTCCACCGCCTACCGACGGGATATTAGCCTTATATCTGACATTTGAAGGAAAGAAGTTGAACCAAATCAAGAACCATACCGCCTTTTATTATATGATTCGACTTATTTTATTGTTTGGCAATAATCTGTGTCAAATAAGAGAGATTTGGAAGTCCAACACACAGAAGCTGCGTAAAGTCCTCGAAAGGCGAGGTCTCACAAATTCCGTAATGTGATTATTGTCCAATTATAATGATTATAAGTGCATAGTCCACTGATGGGCAAAAATCATTCTGAATAATGTTTCATTCATTATTCAGTCGATTCAATGAACAACGTAATTTTTTATTTGTATTCATTATTGAATATCAATTATCTATTAAATGAAAAGGTTTATTGAATAAAAATGATTTATTGACTGAAAAAGGTTTTTGAATAAACGTTATTTATTCGAATGAAACAATTTTTTGACTTGAAATAGATTTATTCGACTGAAAGTTTTCGTTAAATACAAATGATTTATTTAAACAATCTTTTCTAATAAAAATGACTAAGGTCATTAAACGTTTTCTTACTTTTAATGAAAATTATTTATTTAATTGATATTGTTTAGTGAATTTAAAGAAGCTGAGTTTGTTGTTCCACGAACCAAATTATTTTAAATGTATAAAAAAAATGAATGAAGAATGAAAAATAATTAATTATGCATTAAATTAAAAAACAAAACAGTCAATGAAAAATGAATAAATTCTTATCCAATAAATATTTGTTGAAAAATGAGCCAACCCTGTTATTCATAGAATAAAACATAAATTAGTGGATCAATAACTTATTGATAAACCGTTACTTAAAGAAGGAAGTTCATCGGTTCAGAGAATAAATAATCAAAGAATATTCATAGATAACAGAAATATTGGTGGTTCAATCTCAAATTGGTCCGCTTTTTATGAAATTTTGTACAAAAATACCTTGTCTCAAACGATTGGTCAAGTCATCATTCAGCAGAATTCGCCTATCGGAGAACTTTTTTTGGGCGGAAATCACACGAAACTATGTTAGCTATCCAGATAAACTTTTTATAGGTAATGTGATATTGGAAATCAAATGAAACAATTTTCAGGGTTATTATCTACAACCATTGTTAAGAAAAGTGAAAAAAATGGCTTTCTAGAATATTGATTTATACTTGGGGATTCAGTTGAAACATTTGAAGTTGCACTTTAACATAATTTAAACAATGTTATAAGAGTTATTTTTGGAGGTGAGGAAGTAATAGAAAAAAAATTAAATTACACACATTGGCAGTTTTAAGATTTTCGTATTGGACGGGTTTTTGTCACGTTTTTCTCTTTACTTGCACTTAGCAAAACAATTTTAGGGTCTTTTTGGGAAGACCACATCCAGTTACTTTTGAAGAAGCAGTAGTGATTGTATCAGTTATGCATGCGCATAACTCCTTTGCCTTCCCATTGGAGGATTCCGATGACCAATTGCATTGGTTCTTGCTGGGAGTAAAGTAACCTTCAACAGTGAATTAGCTTTTGTTTATGAAAAAGCTGTGCTTATGCTAGTGAGAAAAAATGAGTCTTTTACAATTAGTTCGCGATGTTCCTGACAAAGAAAAAGGGATTGGTTTCTTACTCGGAAAAATTAATGGAATCCTATTAATTTTAGCGAGTTGGATAGACTAGAGTCGCTAAAATTAATAGAATTCTATTAATTTTAGCGAGTTGGATTGACTAGAGTTTTGATATCTTCTTCAGCGAGCGTAGCGACCGGAAACGCATAGCACGTATGCCCATAATGCTTAATAAATGTAAAATATCCAAAAAAGAGAGAGAGAGAAAAGGAATAAAATATGTTTGTTTACAAATATCGTCGTTTGTTATCCTTCATAACCTGCAAAACAGTCAACTTTAATGCTTAATAACTTATTTCATAGTTGAGACAATTGATTTTGATCATATCAACCTTTTTATTAATAAATATTGCTTGTCATTATCTAATATGAAATATAACCGTAGATAACAAGCCAAGGAGCAATAGATAACCAGCAAAGAACCTATAAGCTAATCAGTAAGCGTATCAGCGAGTACGAGTAACTGTTATAAATCACTACTGCTACTTCAAAAGTAACTGGATGTGGTCTTCGAAAAAAGACCCCAATTTTATTATTTTTATTTTATTTTTTCACCATTTGGTGATTTTTCTTAGATTCTTAGGAATAAAATTCTATACTGTTACAAAAGTATCCGTCTCTCGATTATTTTGTGTATTGTTAAATGTTCTGTCTGTTTTTTTTTTCATTAATCCAACAAAAAGACAATATATTTTTGTAGATATGTTTGTATTTATTTATTTGGTTTTAGAGCCCACAAATGGGTGATTTGCTCTATAAACAAGTCAGGTGCAAACAAAATAGAAGAACTATAACATCAAAAATTAAAAATTCTAAAGAACCAATTAAACAAATGAAAATATCAAAATTTATACAATATTAATAAAGAAAAAAAAATCAATCATTAAAGGTCAACTATAAAAACAAGAAAGTAAAAAATTAAATCAATTATTCTTAATAAAATAAAAATGCTGTCTTTTCGCTCTATTTTGGACAAATACAATTTTATTTTAACATATATTAAAATATTTTAATTTTTCTATATTTCTTCATACAGTGAAACCTCTCTATAGCGGACACCTCTGGGAGAACCAAAGTTGTCCACTATAGAGAGGTGTCCGCTATACAGAGGGGTTGGTCCAGATGGATGCATACCGAATTTGTATATTTAATTCATGTTTTAATTAACCATTTAATGATTACCCATAACAAGTTTTTTTTTAAGTATATAGAAAGAAGTTCAATAAGTATAAACTTAAAAAAAGTATTTATTCTAAAAAGTTTAAAGCATAAAGAAGTTCATAGTTCTCGGACAACATTTTTGTAAAAATTTTCCGTCCGTTTCTTCAAAATTTCATCTTTCTTTTTCAATATTTCTGCTAACTTTACGCACACCACATTTATCGCAATTGGAAAATGTTATCACGTAAATTTTTTCTTTAAGTGTCAGAGATTTCCGATTAGACATATTGAAGAGAAAGCACGATACTCACTCAACAAGAGCTAAAAACCAAATGAAAAGTGACGAGAAGGAAGTTCTGCAGAAGGAATGTGAACCGAACAGAGTTATGGAATATTCCCGGAACCGTGATACCCCGTAGGCAAAACAATAGTAATCTTTCACAAAACGAAGACCTAAGCACATTCCTAATATAACTTATAATAACATTATAATCCCATGGGAGAAAAACATTAAGTACCTAGGGGTCAACTTAGACAGCAGGCTAAATTTTGCAAAACATGTTAATTATATTTGTGATAAAGCTAACAAAACTCTCTGTAAAATATATCCATATTTCAACAAGAAGTCCTCACTGAGCCCATCTAATAAACTACTCCTATTTAAATCAATAATAAGACCTGTATTATCATACGCTTGCCCTGCATTCAGCTTTATATCAAAATCAAATTTGCAGAAAATACAAATATTTCAAAACAAGTGTCTCAGAATAACCAATAACTACCCGTACTATACAAAAATCTCAAAAATGCACACTGAAACAAAAATACCATACATAAAAAAATATATATATAAACTTACGTATAGTTTCTTTCAAAGATGCAGGAAAAGCAGGAATCCACTGATAAAAGAAATAGGTAACTACACCAAAACATCAAGTAAAAGATACGTGCACAAACGTACTAACCACATCCTTATGAACAGGACTACTGAAAAGTAAATATGTAAGCTCTAGGTGGTATAATATCTAGTATACTGCCTGATCTCTGCTCCTATTATCTCATATCAGTCTTTAATGAATTTAGTTTGCTCAATTAGTTTTATGTCTAGTAATTATTAATTATTATTAATATTATTACTATTATTATCTATTATTATCTATTATTATTACCTCTCCTATTACTTATCAGTGTAATATCTCTTCAAATAATTATTATCATTATCATTGTAATTAAGTATTATTTATCATTAATTATTTTAGTTATCGTTAATTTTATATTATCATTATATGATGTATCTTAGTAGTTAGTAGTATAAGTCAGGGTTTTTGTGACATTTTTCCCTTACAAATAATTTATAGACTTTATTTTCACTGCAGTGTGTTAATCCTAGAAATAGAGTGTTTGTGTGGTATAGAGGTACACACGTGTAATTGTAATCGTTGTCTTTTATTCAATAAACATATTTAAATTAAAAAAAAAAAAAAAAAAAAAAAAAAAAAAAAAAAAAAAAAAAAAAATCTGCCAGCGGGAAAATCATATGCTTCTGCTGAAAAGGAAGGTGTTCCTGTTGTGAAATTCCTAGGAAGATATTACTAGTCACTATTCTATATATATATATCTTATTCTTACAAAGAGTTTGTTATTGTTAACGCATTTTACTGGAAACCTACACCTATGGGAACGCTTCTATAAATAACATTAGCTGTAATTGTCCGTAGTAAGGAGGTAAAAAATCAGATTTTTCTGTCCGTGTCCTTTATACAGAGGTGTCAGCAATATAGAGGTTTATTTTATCTATAGAAAAATTCGAGACTGCGAGAAAATGTCCGCTGTAGGGAGGTGTCCGTTAAGGGAGGTTTCCTTTAAGGGAGGTTTCACTGTACATGTTTATTTGTTTTAAAAAGCCTAAAATTTCACGTGGTATGTTGATGTTTTCACGTTTCCTGCAGTCTGTTATTAAGTGTTTTACAGTTAATGTCTTATTGCATTCTGTACATAGTGGTATGACTTGTTTTGACGTTAAGTCATATGTTTGTATTACTTATCGTTTGTATTATAGATTACCTTTAAAATGAGCAGAAAACAAGGAGACGGATTGAGTAAATTTCAGTCATGTTATTGTACATTTTTTTGGCATGAAATGATGCTTTTCTTCGAGATTGTAGTAAATGTTTACATTTTTCGCTAAATAATCAAATTGAACTTTAACTTTTTCAGGGCTTTTGAAATACCATTTAATGAAATATACACAAACCTCCTTAGATGAGTTAGTTCCTATGAGTCCAAACTTTCTTTCTTTCCCTTGCCGACGTTCTAAATTTAATTTATTTTTAAGAGAAGATAGTTTCTTTCTTCTCACGGTGATAAGTCTCCCGTCTGTTGGGAGTTTTTAGGAAAACCCCGCTTTCCCGCCGAGTATCGGTTTCCACAACTCTTGAAGAAAATGTAAGACCGATCTCTGGAAGAAGGTGTTTCCTATAACAATGGTCCGGATAAAAACCGATGGGAGCTACAAGACGAAAACCTCCTTCAAAACCTTATAGTTTTTTTTTCTTCGCCTATTTTTCACTATCGAAATAAATGGGTTTAACGGTAATAATTTATTAAATATTTCAAGGGCCTCAACGAACTAGGTTTTGCAACACTCAGAAATCGATAATATTAGTTTTAGAACAAGGTATTCATGGATAAATCTATACAGCATTGTGTTTAGGTGTTTTTCTCAGTTGTTGAGCCTTTGAGTTCGAAAATTGGGCGCAAAGAATGATTTTATCTTCCAGTGTCGTTCTTTAAAGTTCGGAAACAACCAGAGACCCTGACCGTGCCTACGCCCACCCAGCTTTTATTGGGTTCACTAGAGAGGGAGAAATTAAGTGGTCGGAGTACTGACCACAATACATGCCGTATGGTCAAGAATAGAACATCCTTTTAGTATCGGCCTTCTCGCTAACAAAGGAACTGATTTTTTCCTATTATAATTATAAATTTACACACACACACACATATATATATATATATATATATATATATATATATATATATATATATATATTTAAAATGAGATGGAGATAGTCAGCCGTTGCGGTGATACGAAGTCAAGGGATGGTTGGGATTCGGCTAGGATAAAAAAGTCAGATCTTCAGGCAGAAATCTATATTGGACGTTTCGGCTGCACTTCGGCAGCATTCTTCAGCTAAAAAAAAATATACACAAATTACATCTAAGAATAATCAGCCAGTAATGAGCTTTTTAAACATCATGAAAATAAATTTTGAGGCAATATATTTCTTTTTTTTTTTTCATTTTTCAAAAAAGATTGCTTCAAAATTTATTGTCATGATGTTTAAAAAGCTCCTTTCAGTCTGATTATTCTTACTTGTAATTTGTGTAAATTTGTTTTTAGCTGAAGAAGGCTGCCAAAGTGCAGCCGAAACGTCCAATAATGACTTATATAGATAAGTGGAGGGGTAGTAGATTATACAAAACATATTTTTTATATAGGTATTATGAAAGAATGTTTTGCGTTTTTCTCGGAAACAAAGCAAAAACGAGACGTATGCAAAAGGACTTTTTTTCTTTCATTTTTGTTTTTCAACAATTCCCGAAGTTTTGTTGTTTATTTTGGGGATACCCTGTTTATGGGGGCGACGTTAGGTCAATGGCAGAGCACTCAACTAATGAACTGGAGGAAGCGCGCGCACTATAGAATTTTATCTTCTAGTGTCATCGTTTGAGGCCTTGATTAGGGGTCCCAGATCATCCCTAGGCCTACCCAGCCTTTTATTAATTTATTAATGGGTACCTGCAAAGGAGAAAATCAGGCGACCGGTATATAGTACTGACAAAACTATCTCCCTTGTGTGCCATGTGGTCAAGAACAAGATGGCCTCCACAGGAAAATGAATTAGGAGTTAAATTGATGAAACTTTTATTGTACTTATATTTCTCTTGTTTTAGTTGTTTTAGCAATGTTTGTTTATTTTGGAAGAAGGAAAGTTATCTGTAGGGGAAATACCAGATGATTGAACTATACCCAGGTCGCATAATATTTTATTTGTGGGTTTGTTAAAAACGGATGTTAACAAGTAGGTATGATAATTATGTGAATGGAGTAGTCATAGTATTTGAACTCATCGTCATTGAAACGAAGCTCTTAATAATATTACAAAATAAATGTTTAATTGCATCTTCAAAAAGTCTGACGCCTAGGAACTGCGTCATGTTGGCGCGTTTCCTTACATGATGATGATGATGACGATTGATCTTGAGATGCGCGTGCTCCTAGAGTGTCTATAATCCACGCAGGACGTCCGGTCATCTCCTTGCATACTAATCATCAGAAGGCAATGTCCTCACGGAGGGTTTTAGGCCTGATGAGTATTCCTGGGAGGTTCTCGAGGTATAGTCTCAATATCAATACTAGGTGCTTAAATCGGTGGACATTGAGGGAGCACTATAGCCCGTTCAAATAGACGGAAAAGTTCAATTGCGCATGCCTGAACTTCTGAGGGAAATTTCCGTTTCTTTCGGCCATTTGCACAGCTGAATGAACTGTAAACAATACTCTCACTACTTTAATTTTTTAAACCAATTTTTACACCATACCGAACGTGTTTCTCTTTCTACCCATAGCAACTGCAAAACCGAGAAATGCTAACGCGTCGTCGTCAGGAGTAAAGGCCATGATGATTGAGACTGAAAAGATATTTTAGGTTCGCCTGAACATTTGGCGCCCGGCCTTCAGGTGGAGTGTTCAGTTCGAACTGACAAGCCTGTCTGTCCGTGTGTAAACTGCTTTAGAATACTGTCAGTCTCCTGTTGTGGAGCTTTAAACTTCCTTCTCTTTGAGATTTTATTTTATACTAGCTGTTGCCCGGCGTGCCATGCTACACCTACTTTCTGCATCTAGAAAAGCAAATATAAATTCGAAACCAAATAAGAAATATTCAAATATAATAACGCAAACCTGTAACTGATCGGGTTCACAGTTTTGAACCCGTGGCTTCCGAGCTGCGAGTCCTAGACGATTTTGTGACTATTTTTTGACACTCCCCGGTTCAGGATCTACCTGTGTACCAAGCTTAGTCAGAGTAAATCAAACAGTGTGGATTTGTATAAAGAACAAAAAGACAGACAGCTGATAGACGATTTTGACCTAGCCTATGACACTCCCCGTATCAAGATCTTCCTGTGTGCCAAGTTTGGTCAAAGTAGGTCAAACGGTGTAGATGTGAATAAGGAACATACAGACAGCTGATTAGAAATTTTGACCTAGCCTGTGGCACTTCGCGTATCAAGACCTAGCTGTTTGCCAAGTTTGGCCAAAATTGGTCAACGGTATGGAATTGTATAAGGAACAAATATACAGTCTGACTGCTTGTAGACGTTTTTGACCTAGCCTACGAGTCTCTCCGGATCAATACCTACCTGTGTGCAATGTTTGGTCAAATCCGGTCAGATGGTGTGGACTTGTAGATGGAACAAACAGACAGACAGACAAACAGCTGATTTTTATACAAATCGCTTTTTAACGAAGGATCAAACCCTACCAATAACTGCTTCTATTCCTTTACTAATGGCACTAGGGATATGAACGGAACCGCGCTAAGATGATGCAGGTCCTATTTCCGAAAGTCGCACTTTTTTTTTTTTTTTTTTTTATCAATTCTGTCTGACAACACAACATTTAGGTTTTAATATAGCCTAATTGGTTGAATTAAAGAATGTTTTTACTTTATTTTGGACAAGGCAGTTTTTAATGGTTCCTCCAATTTGTAAATGCCGTCCTAATTTCTCGCAGGACTGATTAAAACGCTCCAGAAATTACTCTGCAGAGTAAATAGCGTTTCAGGCTTGCTAAGCATCTCTCCAATTCCAAGTATAGTAATTGCCTTAAGAACTGGACGAGAAAAAAATTTAGTTAGTCCAGAAAAAAACAGGAATAAAAAATATACATTTCTTTGAGTGCAGCAAAAAGGAACTATTAAAGCAACAAGTCGGTGGAAAAAAGTAGCCACAGACATGGAATAATTCTGGTAGGTTTTATGGTTTTTTTTTGTTTTGTTTTTTAAGCTGAATACAAAAATTACCTCAATTTTCTCCACACTTAGTGTACACTTATTTTCCGAAACATGGGGATTATACAGAAAAAAATCCACAATACAAAGAGAAAAAATCAACAATATTTTATTACAAAAAAAAAACTATGATATTTTTTTTTAGCATTTTCCGAAGTAATGTAGCTTTTGGGGCTGCTCCTATGAATGAATTTTTGAAAAATCTCTTCAAATCTTTATCAACCGTTCCTACGAGATACAGAAAAAATGAGACTCAAAGTAACTCCGGCAACTTTCTTGTTTAAAGATACTCTGGCAGAATGTTCACTTATCCCAAAAAACGTTTGTTGATACTCTGGTAGAATGTGGATACATCAAACAAAACGTTTGTTGGCACACTGGTATAATGTTGATATAACCCACAATACGTTTGTTGATACTCTGGTAGAATGTTGATACATCAAACAAAACGTTTGTTGGTACACTGGTATAATGTTGATATAACCCACAATACGTTTGTTGATACTCTGGTAGAATGTTGATTTATCCCACTAAACGTTTTTTGCTACTCTCGTAGAATGTTGATACATCCCACAACATGTTCTCTCGTCTGATATTAAGAATCTCGTATAATGTTGATATAACCCACAAAACGTTTGTTGATACTCTGGTAGAACATTGATTCATCCTTGACTGACCGCTGGTGATTCATAAATCGTCTGGAGGAGTGAAAGGCAATAAGCCCCGCAGACTTTGACCTTCGCCTTGCTCTTCCAACAACTCCAGCGACCCTCAAACTATTTACCGGGCAGACGATGCAATGCTCCTATTGCGGACGACCTGTTCACGTAAAATGGGAATGTATGCTTTTATATGGGTCTAATTGCATGTAAGTGTATATATATATATATATATATATATATATATATATATATACACACATACATACATACATATATATACATACACACACACATACAAGTGCATATAGACCTCGGCAAAGATGAATGTGAGCCAAATTATGTAAAATGTAAGTTGGAATAAATTATCAAAACATCTTCGACGTCCGGAGGTCGTAAAACCTAATTCCGGAACATAAAAGATAAGAGGGCTCATTTTTCTATCCTCCAGAGTCATCAAGCTGTGTATAGCTCGGTATGTCCGCCGGCGGAATTTAATCTCAAGGCAAGTTTGCTTTCAGGCTCCGACATTGCCCTAAGCTGCTCTAGAAGGCTTGTCAAAATTAATTATATGCTCTGAAAAACCATTCTTGTTTATGTTAGTTTTTTTTTTTTTTTACGAGCTGCCAGTAACTAATACGTTAATAGCAGGTAAGGAGTTAAATGTTGTAATGGGTGGGTTATCTGATAGATTAATAGGGAGAAGCCCAGGGGCATTGCTGTCTTATGGAGGAAAGTAAACAACGAGCGATGGTCAGTGGCGTCCTTGACAGGTCAGCAACCTTCGTCGTGCAAGGAAGTGCATCTTTAGTCAAGTGCAAAGAAGTTCATTTCCAGCGGTACTTGTTCCATATCTCCTTGATGGGCTATCAATATAACATCAAGCGGATCGGACTTCCTTGAAAGGTCAGTCATCACTCGTTGTGCAAGAGAGTGCACTTTAAGTGAAGTTCAATGAAGTGCATTCAGCAGTGGAACTTGGACTTTTACTCAAAACTGCGTAATCAAGGAAGGTAACAACATGAGGATCAGGCTGCTTTGATAGGTCAGACATTCCCCGTCGTGCAAGGGAGTGCATCCTGAGTATAGTGCAAATGAGTGCAATCCTGATTATAGTGCAAGGAAGTACATTCGGCAGCGGAACTTGGTCCCTATCTCCAGGATGGGTTATCACGGAAGATAACAACAAGCGGATCGGGCTCCCTTAAAGCTCAAACATCCTCGTTGCACAATTTATTGCACCTTAAGCCTTGTACAACGAAGTGCACTCTCGAGCGTAACTTGCACCTTATCAAGGAAGGTGAAAACTAGAGTTGAATGTAACTTCTTTGACAATAAAGCAATCTCACGTCGTGCAAGGAAGTGCAACATCGGTCTAGTGTAAGGATTTGCATTTTGAGTCCAGTATTGTTCTTGTAGGAAGGTCACAACTAGCTATATATGATATGTTCAGTGATTTTCTGTTGGTGCTTATAAAGACTGTTGTAAGATATTTCTGTTCTAGTTTCCTTATTGAGGAACGTAAACCGCGACAGTGGTTAAAACTCCCAAAGTGGTTGTTTTGTTCTTTTGAACGGGGGTTTGTCTTTATTTAACTTACTTTTTAATTGGTTGTTTTTGTTTTTTTTTTTACTTTCAATTGCACTTATTTGTAAAATTAGTATCTCAGAAAAGAAGGAAAGAAAATGAGAAAGTTATTGCTAATAGTGTTTTCCTAGAGTGAACGTTGAGAAAGCGGGTGAGTAATTTCGGCTTGGGATACTGTCAGTTTTCTGTTGTGGCGCCTTAAATCTTGCATCTCTTTGATATTTTATTGTATATTTTTAAATTTTTAAGATTAAAACCTATTTCTTTACTATTTACTATATTTTATTTTTGTTTTAGAGTTGGCGCCGTGAGGAGAAGAGATTGCGGCAAAGAGACGACCATCTTCAGCCATGTTGTTCTCTGCTGACCCTCCTGGTACTGTTTCTTGTACTCCTAGGTGTTCTGGCTGTTTCAGGGTTGGCGTTATACATCGGAGGTATTTACTTTTTATTATAATAGCTATCTCATAATGATTTATAATAACACGAGTAAAAAGTGAGGGTAAAATTATCTTCACTTTTTCCTCTTATTAATCCAGCCTTTAGTGTTACCACCATATTTCCAATTTCTTTAAACCTTTCAGAAATTCTTACCCGCATTTAAAGTTTTAACCAAATCCTCCTCGCCAAACTCCAATCTCTTTCCTTTTCCAACAGTGCCATTAGCTGGTTCCAATCCTTTCTATCCAATCGATCCCTATACGTGGTCATCCCCGACAGCAATCCTTCTAGCCCTCTTCCTCTTTCTCGTGGCGTACCCCAGGGCTCCTCGTCATCCCCAACTCTATTTTCTGTTTACATCAATGATCTTCCTCTTTCCATAGTTCATTCCAAGTTCCGTCTTTACGCCGACAATACCCAAATCTACCTATCCTTTAAGCCCTCTTTGCTACGAGATGCTGTAGACAAGCTGCAAGTAGATCTTAATAACATCAATGCTTGGGCCGCAGCTAATAAGCTTTCCCTGAATCCAGATAAATCCAAAGCCATTGTTATAGGCTCCCAATCCCTGATAAGTTCCACCTCCCCTTTTCTAGCCCTTTATCTCAACAGCATCCATGTAAAATATTGTAACTCAGTTAAAAACTTTCGAATCATATTTCATCAAAACCTTTCCTAGAAAAATCATATTTCCGAAATTTCCCGTCGATCCATATTTATCCTGAGACAGCTCAACCTCTCTCGCCATCTCCTGCCAACAAAGACCCGTCAACTCCTTGTAACCTCCCTATTATTCCCCCAGTTTGACGATGGTTGTTTGGTGTACAGTGGATTTTCTGGCGATCTCGAGGCAAAACTCAAACGCCTCATAAACTGTTTCATTCGTTTTATCCTCGGGATCCCCAGAAACTCCCACATATCACATTCCTACGAGGAGTTGAATTGGCTATTCCATCTTTTCGTCGACACTACTTCCTCGGCTCAGTCCTTTACCAAGTAATTCAATCCCGAAGACCTACTTATATTTTTCAACTCCTTAAATTTAAATCCTCTGTTCACTCCCGTAACACCCGATCTCGTCCTTCCGATCTTTATATTCCTTCCCACCGTACTGCATTATTCGAAAAATCATTTGTCACCTGTGCCACCTCGCTATGGAATTCCTTACCTCAGTCAGTCCGCCATTCTACCAACCTAGAAAGCTTTAAATACCGAGTTCAAGCTGTAGTATTTAATTTTATTCACTATTCTGTAAATTCAAAATTATTCCTAAGGGACATGTGTCCCATTATTATACAAATTTTCATTTAATTTGGAAAGATATAAAGGGTTGATTCATACCCTCCGGTTGGCCTACCTCGGCCTTTGTCCTATCGTGCGCATCCTGAAATGGTCAAGCCTCATTTTAATTTCTTGACTTCAGATACTGCCTGACTTCCGTCGACGGAAAGTTCGTTCTTCTTCAAATTTCGTAGAGAGCTAAGTTTCTATCTGCCACCAACTATTGTTAAGAGCTCAGCTAATCTAAGAGCTCAACTTTTGAGCTTTGGGAACCCGTTCACCCCAAAATACTGCAGAGCTGTGTATATTCAGGGCAGGTTTAGGAGCAAACCCCAACTAGTCTGGAGTGAAGAAAGTTCCTTAAAAGCGGTTCGGTCAAAAGGAGACAAATTGCCCGGAACGGAACTCCAACGACAGGAACATGGAGGAATTGGAGGGCAACCACCTTGGATAACACAGCTACAACACCATAAACTATATAACATTTATACTCTTTATTGTTTATTCATAGAATATAAATTTATAACAATAAATATTGTTTTTTTATTTGTGCTTTGAATTTAACTACTTCCAACTGGGCTTTTTTATCTACATAATCGTATGTTGGTAGTTTCAAATCATGGGCGTATATAAGGGGCGGCTGTAGCCCCTCCTCGCCAGAAATTTTGATTTAATCGGTAAAAATGTGTCATGAAAATCTCAAAAATAGATTAAATAAGATCACACATTTAAGAAAAAAATAATTTTATTTTGGAGTGTAATAGCGTTTTATTTGGGTAACTATTCTAAGTTCAAGGTTGTTTGTATTCCATACCTTCCAAATCCTCCGGTGCTCCCAGCCCCCCCCCCTCAGGTGCCCCTGATACAAACCAAATATGATGGGGGTAAAAATGTAGTTTCACGCCCTCCAAACCGATTTCTTTCAAATTTTGTACAATAACGTATTTTGATGCACTAAACACGAATACGATAAAAAAAACCGTCGGATTTAACTAGGAAAGAAGTTATTAAGCACTAAAGTTGACTGTTATGCAGGTTATGAGAGCTATTAATTATAGCGAGTTGGATTGACTGGGGTTTTGTTATCTTCTTGAGCGAGCGTAGCGAGCGGAAACGCATAGCATGTATGCCTTAAAGTCGTCATTTATGCCTTAAAGTCCTCACAAATTTAGTTGTTTACATGAGCTCTCATAACCTGCATAACAGTGAACTTAAGTGCTTAATAACTTCTTTCCTAGTTAAATCCGGCGGTTTTTTTTTATCGTATTCGTGTTTAGTGCATCAAAATACGTTAATGTGCAAAATTTGAAAGAAATCGGTTTGGAGGGCGTGAAACTGCATTTTTACCTATGATGGGTTTCAAGCTTCATAATATTAGTCAAATAAGTTTACATTCCAACCGTTTTCAAGACAATGAAGAAAATGTACGAAAATCCCAATACTGCTTATGTTTGTTGATAACATTTTTTTTTTCTAATACTTCCTAACCCCAAATCTAACATAAACGTAAAGAAATGAATGCCAAACATATGGAACAATTATCAACTGAACACATCGTTTTTAATACCCAAACCCACTAGGGGCGGTGCCTTTTCGAAAAAAGAAAAGGCATCACCCCTATCCTGGCTAGAAAAGGGTGGTAACCTATAGATAACCCGTCCTCAAATTCGTAGTTAATAATAAATGGACGTTAAAATTTAAATAAATAATACCCAAACCGAAAATTACTTAGAAAAATTAGTTTTTTTGGCTTTCTTCGAAAACGGTTTTGTTTCCCTACGTTAATAAACCTAAAAAACGTGTAACCTGCAAGCCTATTAAGGAAGATTATTTAAAACTATCATAATGCTGTATCTTATAATATTTTATTTTATATTTATAACTAATATGTTACTTTATTTTTTCAGCTTTGCGGTTGGAACCAGTTCAAAGTGAGTAATTATATGTCTTTCATGTTATGATTTTAATTAGTTATAACTAGAATATTATATTATACAGATTGTTATTAACATTTGTACACACTTTTCATATATTACCCAGATTTGGACATCTATTTTGTAATATTTTTGCAACATAGGCGACTATAAACATTTCAAAATCAATGAAAACTACTGACTTGGTTCATTGTGTGGGTTAGTCATATGTCAAAGTTAGTATTATTAACTACAAGTTCATATAATAGGCGGCGGAGCTCCAGCCCCTCCCTCCGAAATTTAAATTTAATCGGTCAAAATTTGCCACAAAAACTTAAAAAATAAATTAAATAAGATCACTTCTTCTCCTTTACTAATGACACTAGGGAAATGAACGGAAACGCGCTAAGATGACGCAGTTCCTGCTAGTTGGACTTTGTAATTCTACCAGTAGTCCAAGAGCCGGTAACCGCAAGTTTCATGAAGTATTTTTTCACCTTGAACTTTTCCTATAATGTACCTCTTGGGTAGATAAGAAGGTAAATATGTGTTGGCTAGACTTACCGTGGAACACCAGCTACTGCATATAGGGAAAAGGTGCAAAACAATATTGCTCAAAACTAGGGTTTTATTCAGAAGCCCAGAACCATTATCTTTTTTTTTTTTTGACCATTATTTTTCTATCTTTAATGTAAAATTAAGACAATTTTTCAATGAATAATAAATAAGGAAGACACTTTTAAGGGGTTTAAAATATAAATGAAGAATACCCTGAGTACCTAGTTTTTTTTTTTTAAATATTAAATGAAGTGCTTTAGTCACGCTGCGATTTAAACAGCGTCTTCAATAAACATAATTGAAAATAATTACAAAAAGTCCGTCACGCAGGAGCTGCATAACTAAGCACTTTCCTCAGAATTTGGGTAGTGTAGACTGCTTTCCAGAACAATTTGCTTAAAATATCCTACATAAATAAAATAAAAACATGATTAGTTCTCTTTTAATTTTGTAATGATCAATTATTAATTTCCTTACCTACTACACTACGCAATAAATACAAAAAACCTCATATTATCGTATTTTGATCTAACGCAGGAACAGGATACAGTCACTCTAGTGGTAGAAAGCGCTCCTTGCGGCGGCTTTGTGAACCTACGTCTGGCAGGCTTTTCTATTGAAATATATTACAAAGTAAACCCCCCCTTTCCGATTGACCGATTCAGCTCATTTTTACAACACTTCTTTCCCATTAGTTACCCACGACGTATACCACGTTTCGTTACAATACAGCAGAAATTACGACTGGTATGAGTGTATTAGTAATTTGGGTCCGGAGTAAACCCCCCCCCCTCCTTATGAACCGATTTAGTTCAATTTTATATCTCACTTTTCTCTCTATATTACCACTACGAATACCAAGTTTCGTTGAAATATAACAAATATTACGGCTGACATAGTCAAATTAGTGTTTTGGGTTCGGGGTAAACCCCCCCCCCCTTCCGGTGGACCGACTTTGGTGGCTAACGAACTCGTTTAATCGTTTGCTAATTGAATGCTATATACCAAGTTTCGTGACGAAAAAACAAAAACTCTGGCCGCTATCGTGTTAACAGACACATATATATATATATATATATATATATATATATATATATATATATATATATATATATATAAATTTTAACGGGGGTCATTTTCGGTGTCTACTAGGTAGGATCGATAAAGATTTGAGGAAATTTTTCAAAAATTCCGTCATGAGTCCAACCTCAATAGCTACTTTCCTTCGGAGGAAAGTGCTAAAAGGCAGGTGCTAATGACCCTCGCAGTCGGAGCACCTATAATTAATAAATAAATAAATAAAATAAAATGTCACTTTTTGTGGGGTTCAATTACGCAGGCAAACAAAATAAAATGAGTGATATTTTCCAAAGACACCATTCATATATTCTTATGTATTTCGACACGCTGAATCCGAATCCGGAGTCCGTTTCGCCTCAGCACATCAGGTTTAAGAGCATTTGAAGGTCAAATTTCTTATGAAGTCGTTAAAGAAGAAATAATTAGAGCTTCCACGGTTTTGAGGGTCGCTGAATTCGAATCCGAGGTATGTTTTACCCTATCGATGCAAAATCAAGGTCATTTTAAGGATAAGGACAAAGTTTATTTTGCAAGAAATTAATCTGCACTCAAAATTCTTTCTTTTTTTTCAAAATAGACATATTTCGTATGAAGTCGTTAAAGAAGAAATAACTAGAGCTTCCATGGTTTTGAGGGTCGCTGAATTCGAATCCGCTGTCTGTTTCAGCCAATCGGGGCAACATCAAGGCCATTTCGAGGATAAATATGATTATTTTGAAAAAAAAATGAATCTGCAGTCAAAACTTTATTTTGCAAAATAGACATATTAGTCCTTGAAATGACCCTGATTTTGCGCCGATGGGATGAAACAGACCTCGGATTCCAATTCAGCGACCCTCAAACCCATGAAAGCTCATTTATTTTAATAAAACTCTCATTTAATATAAAAATAAAACAAAGTTCGTTTTTTTTTTCCTTTTATATGTTATCCCCCTTAAAGGTGTCTGCGTTTTTTATTATTCATTATAAAATTGTCTTAATTTTACATTAATGATAGTTGGCTTCTGAATAAAACACTATCTTTGAGAAATGTTTTTGCGTCTTTTCCCTATGCGCAGTAGCTGGTGTTCCAAGGTAAGTCTAGCCAACACACATATACCTTCTTATCAACCCAAGAGGTACATTATAGCAAAATTTTAAGGTGCATAAAACACTTAAGGTGCATGAAACACTTAAGGTGCATGAAACACTTAAGGTGTATGAAACACTTAAGGTGCATAAAACACTTAAGGTGCATGAAACACTTGAGGTGCATGAAGCACTTAAGGTGCTTAAAACACTTAAGGTGCATAAAACACTTAAGGTGCATGAGACACTTAAGGTGTATAAAACGTGCGCTACCAGCTCTTGGATTATTATATTATTACAAGATATTTAGTTTTGCTCCTTAGTATTTATTCAATGATTTTAAGAGTTATTATTCATTTTAGATCCACCGTAATTAGTTTAAACAAGTACAGAATGCAGATATTCTCACATCAATTAATGCCCTGTTATCATCACATCATAAAACCATAATTACAAGAATAAGGAAGAATTAGTGTAAAGTCTCATGATTAGATATAATGAATTCAGGTTTTAATTGAACCTTATTAAAGCGTAAAACAGATTTAATTCTTGACCTTTAATAATACATTGCCAAACTGCCTTCAGTTTGTTGATTTTAGCGTCCTTCTTCCACCCGCCCGAATTTTCCTTCAAATCCGTGGGGTATATTTAGGGGTCCAAAGTTGGATATTTTCGATGACTTTCCATAATTTCACTAATGCAACATTTTTTTTTTTTTTTTTTTTTTTTTTTACGGCGTATCTACATCTAGGTCATTAGCGCCGACATCCAGGGTGCAGCGAGGAATTTTACCAGCGAGCCGCGGGATGATAAAATTAATGAATTTTATGAATCCAAGGCGCTAGCCATTAGACCAAGGGACACCCCTAATTCAACATTTTACCAAATTTTTGAAGGAAAAGGTTCAATAGCTAGGTCGGTCTCATAAAGCAAATTTTGACATTTTTTTTGCAAATGAGCATCAATCCTACATCAGACACCAAATTCTTAATTATAAACTCGATTGACACCCCCCTTTTTTCCCACAATATTTGAAATTTAAAAACGAAACTTGGTGGGTCTTAACGTGGTCGAATGTATTTTCATTGGACCTAATGCACAATCCCTCAACTTTCTCCAGTTCTTCTCCAGAGACCTTAACTCTGGAATCTCCAATGGAAAGGGGTTATTTTTATGACGGATGATTGTAGAGAATTGAATTTTAGGTCGATTTTATATCTTTTTTTTTTCGCTAAAGCGCACCAATGAGTAACAAATTGCCAAAAACCGATAAAACCCTTGTTTTTCATCACTTTTCTGCCAATAACGTAGAAAGTATGCCCGTAATTAAAAAAGTAGTTAATATAAACGTTGTAGAGGATTAAATTTAATTTCCAAAAAGTACCTCTAAATGCCTAAAATCTTAATAGGAATGGAGCAAAACACACTTTTGTTTTTGAAGTTTTCAGAAAGTGCTGATATTAAGTTTGATTGTAAAAGTAGGTTCAGCGGTTATCTGTTTTCTTCATTACCTTTTCTAAGTAGATTCAAAAGGCATTTATATCTGTGATGACTGTGGTAGTTAGGAAATGATAGGTTAAAGAATTGTTGATTAGTTCTTCCGAGATAGGTTATAGAATATTTCTGAGATTGGAGTATTCAAGAGAATGCCACAGCAGATGGTCCAGGTATTCTTCCTTCAGTACACAGTTGGTACACACTTTGGTCATTTCTATTTTGTATCTTTGGATAAAGGCATTTACTTTGATAATTGTTTTTTATTGACAATCTATTATGACCTTAATTATTTTCTAATAACTATCAGGATGTACCGTATGAAATGTCAGTTTTGGACTTGCCGATTTCCTTCAAATGTCTTGAAACTGTCGTGGCTCCTACTCCGATTTCTTTGGCATATTCCCTAGTGCTTTTTGAGGGACAAGCTTCAACCCTTTCTTTCAGGTGGTCATTGTCAAGCTTGGTTTCTGGTCTCCCTCGCTCCTCGTTGTCAAGGTCAAAATTTCCACTTCGAAACCTGGAAAACCACCGGCAAACAGTTCACCGTTCCCTCCCCTAACGCCGTGTTAATGTTCATACACGTCTCAGCAGCGCTATGACCGAGCTTAAATTCATAACGAAAAATAATACGGATTTCCGTTGGTCATAATTTAAGTTTTATTTTTTTCTCAGAGGATCGTTCTCACAACACAGTACGCAAGTTACTGATTAAATAATAGGAATAAAAGAGCTTTAATTCTATATGAATAACAATGATGTTTGTAAATAATGAAATAAAAAGTCCGTCACGCAGGAGCTGCATAACTAAGCACTTTCCTCAGAATTTGGGTAGTGTAGACTGCTTTCCAGAACAATTTGCTTAAAATATCCTACATAAATAAAATAAAAACATGAATAGTTCTCTTTTAATTTTGTAATGAGTAACTGATAAATTATTAATTTGCTTCCAGAGTTATGTTTACACATAGTACCTACTGCACTACGTAATAAATACAAAAAACCTCATATTATCGTATTTTAATCTAACGCAGGAACCGGATACAGTCCCTCTAGCGCTCCTTGCGGCGCCTTTGTGAACCTATGTCTGGCTGCCTTTTCTATTGAAATATATTACAAAGTAAACCCCCCGATTCATCTCATTTTTACAACACTTCTTTCTCATGAGTTACCCACGACGTATACCGCGTTTCGTTACAATAAAGCAGAAATTACGACCAGTATGAGTATATTAGTAATTTGGGTCCGGAGTAAACCCCCCCTCCTAAAGAACCGATTTAGTTTATTTTTACAACACATATTTACCTGTGGATTACCACTACGAATAAAGAGTTTCGTCGAAATATACCAAAAATCACGGCTGGTAGTGGCGAATTGGTATTGTCGGTCCAGAGTAAACCCCCCCCCCTCCTTATGAACTGATTTAGTTCATTTTTATATCTCACTTTTCTCTCTATATTACTACTACGAATACCATGTTTCGTTGAAATATAACAAATATTACGGCTGAAATGGTCAAATTAGTGTTTTGGGCTCGGGGTAAACCCCCCCTTCCGGTGGACCGATTTTGGTGGTTAACGAACTCGTTCAATCGTTTGCTAATTGAATGCTATATACCAAGTTTCGTGGCGAAAAAACAAAAACTCTGGCCGCTATCGTGTTAACAGACACATATATATATATATATATATATATATGCATATATATATATATATATATATATATATATATATATATATATATATAGATATATATAAATTTTAACGGGGGTCATTTTCGCTGTCTACTAGGTAGGATCGATAAAGATTTGAAGAAATTTTTCAAAAATTCCGTCATGAGTCCAACCTCAATAGCTACTTTCCTTCGGAAGAAAGTGCTAAAAAGGAAAGGATTAAATCGCAAAGTAAACAAAACTGACATTTCATACGGTACAGCCTGATATTTCTTGTCTTCCTGCCTTCTTAATTATGTAGAACTTTAAGAAAATTTAATCTCGAAACCAGAATTAAAATTATATGTTTAGTAAATTCGACATTGATTTTAAAAATAAAATTTCCTTTTACGTATTAAATCTTTTGAACTGTGTAAGCTGAACTATAAATCTGATTGTCCGTTCTGTAATAACCAATCATGTTTTTAGCTTTGCTGGTTTTCGACGGAAGCATGAGACTGGTCGCGGAAAAGTTCACACCAGGCCTGGCCAACAAGAGTGGTCTTCAGTTCTTCGAAAAGAGTCGAAGATATCAGACATTGGTGAGTATTGTACATCATTTTTATGATTTGTTTTTGTTTACGGTGTTTCGACACATAGGCCATTAGCTCCGGCCTTTATTCTGGTTACCGCCCTTCTTAAATATTGATGGTGGAGCCGGGGAATTTGTTCAGCTGTCCCATAGATCCCAAAGAACACGCGCACAGGTATCGAACCTTCAGCTCTTTGAGCAGGAATAGGATGCGCTGAGACCCGAGTGTTATAATATTTGCAAATTATTAACTTTAGAAATAAGTGCCTATAATAATACAGGCACTCAAAAAAAAAAAAAAAAAAAAAAAAAAAAAAAAAAAAAAAAAAAAAAAAATAGTATTGTCCACACCATACATATAATCTTATGTATTTTGAAACGCTGAATCCTAATTAGGTGTAATCAACTAAGCAGATTTGAGGCGCTGGAGCTAAGAGAACATGCTAGAACCAGGATTTTCAGACTCCAAATCCCGTTAATTTCCCAACATGTGGTGTTGGAGGAAAAACCTACAATTAAATGTTATAGGCCTATAACATTTAATTGTAGGTTTTTCCTCCATCTTCACATGTTGAGACGTCACCAGGATTTGGAGTCTGAAAAACGTCGTTTTAGAAGATTTTTTAGCATCAGTGCCTCCAGAAAGTTTTTACTCAAATGAGAGTTCTTTATTTTCCAATTTTACACCCCTGTCCATGTTTACAAATATAGTTGTTTACGCTAGCTTTCTTTACCTTTAATTTCACTGTTATAAATTTAGTGCTTAATAACTTTTTCCCTAGTTAAGAACGGGTTCGTGTTTAGTGCAGAAAAAAAATCGGTGGTGAGGCCCCTAAACTTAACAATTACCTTTATTAATAAAAATCAAGTGGATATGATAAAAAAAAAATAACAAAATACTGTATTTTTCTCATTTATTGATCAAATGACCAAAAACAATATTAGACATCTGTAAGGGTGGGTTTACACTTGCTAGTTGTTGCAGGAAATTTATAGCAGACAGAAATTGCGACTAGTGTAAACCATGAACAATTTATGTCTGAGATATATATTTCTATCACGAACTATAAGTGTCGACACTTCTATACCACCAGGTGTAAACACAGATTTTACGAGAAGAATTTAATTTCAGAGATAAATATCTTGGCTACTAGCTGTATTGTCGACACTTCTATACCAACAGATGTAAACACTGATTATTTGTGCTTTTGGTGAATTTATCGCAAATTAGAACAAATCCAGAACTGTCCTATACATATCCATGACATAAATGTCTAGCTATTTCTGTCAGTATGTAAACCTTCAAGAGAATATCTATCCGACACCTGACATATATTTCCTGCGAAAAGTGTCAGATGTAAACGCACCCTAATGTCCAAGGCCTGTGAATGTCTACAACTTCGATCAAGAGGGATAGTTTCCTATAAATATGTTGGAAACCCGCTAAAAGATAACAAAACTCGAATAAATGATTGTGTATTTGGTTGTGACTACTGAATGAGCCAGTTGTTTAGAATGCAGAGAGGTCTAGTGAAAGGCAACAAAGAGGTAGCGGGTGGAGCGTGGCATAGCATAATGTGTTACAGTGTCACGCTTTAATTCAGGATGTAATCTTATGACGTCACACGCTCTTTCAGGCTCCTCCCACCTACGTAGAATCAAGCAGAGGATGTCATATCTTAAATGTTGAAATTTAATCTTAAATATCGCGACCGAAAATCGAATTCTGAAAATGTCCTGAAATGAAATGAAAACGAAAGTTCTGAAAGTGCTTCAGGATAGGAAGGGCGAATGTTTACTCTATGAAATTCATAAAACTGATTGAAAAATTATTAACGTTTTAATTTTGGGGTAGTTTCAGGCCCGGGATTCGCCCTTGAAATCGGACATTGAATTTTGAATAGATGATGGTGCTATCTACTTTAACTAAAACTAGCGGCAAACCAGAGAAACAAGGCGAAGGGTAGAGTTAATTTCATCTTTCTGAGATAGAAAAAAAATTGATTTTTTGGATTCGCCCTTTCTCTTTCCAATAAATAGTCTGTGTGTTAAGTTGGAGAACGTTCATTGGAATATAGACCATGGTATTGAATATTAAAATTTCTTTTAAAATCGAAATTTATTGATACGCCTTGTGAACACACATACTTAAGTGAAGAACTATTTAATAAACACACAGGAACACCAATGAACCTTTACACTCTCCTCCCTGGAGTGTAAAGAACTTCAGAATTGTCTTGAAAATTACACATTTCAATAAAATCTACCCACAAATCCATGTATGAGTATAATTCCATCACCCAAGACAATCCGACAGCACTCCTTCGCATTTACAAGCGGATCTATGGGCGCGCCTATACTGGTCTCGACTTGCTCCGAACCGATGTCTCCCGATTCCCAGATGTTCAAACTTGTTTGTTTCTAGAGCGCTATCGGACGAACGACGCGCAGTGGGGCCAAATGACATATTGTGTTTAAAAAAAGGCTACAGCCCCTAAATCTTCACCGATTTCAATGCATATTTTTTTAATGAAAGGTAATCAAATTTATAACAACTTTGTCTGATTTTTATAGTGAAGATGGAGATAGTTAGCCGTTGCAGAGATACGAAGACAAGGTATAGTTGGGATTCGGCTAGGAGAAAAACGTCAGACTTTCAGGAAGAAATCTGTATTTGGACGTTTCGGCTGCACATTGGCAGCCTTCTTCAGCTAAAAAAAATACAACTTATAAGTAAAAAAATAAATATACAACTTGTAAGTAAAAAACAGGCAGAAATGAGTGTAGTATATACATCAAGACAATAAATTTTAACCAATCTTATTTTTAAACAATGAAAATACGGTAGTTGGAAAGTAAACAGCATGTAGAAAGTAGTAAGTAAACAGTACAACAAACTAATCAGTACAAAAAGGAACATTTTTCACATAGTGAGAAAATACAATCTATTCTATAAGTGAATACAATTTATAAAAATTAATACATAGATACGTACCACTAGAGAATGCCTAGGGGGGAGGGAGGAAGACCTCGAGGACAACAAAGGTAACCATGGTTGAATGTAGGAGGGACAGCAACTACACAGGGGGTTTTATAGTTTTGACTGGGGGAGGGGTGAGGAAGCGGTAAGTCGGTGAAGATGAAAGAAGTGCGATTGCTAGGTTGTAAAAGCGGGTTGTAAAGGTGTTAAGAGTTTTGGGACACACAAGTAGAAAAATTGTCTGGAGCCTGGGAACAAAGATAAAAAAGAGGTCAGGACAATTTATGGAAGACGGAGGAGTAAGCAGGGGAGATGTTTTGTTTGTCGGTTTTGTAATTAATGCTATTGGGGTTTAAGTTAATGTGGACGCATTCGGAAATCTGTCGTTTTTTGGTGTTTCGTTCTGTGGAAAGTATTTTTGTCTCGTCAAAGTTGAAAGTGTGTTTTTTTGTTATGCCGTGTTTTGCGAGGGCGGATTTGTGGATTTCTTTGTTTTTTGTTGTCCGTTTGTGTTGTGTTATGCGGGAGTGAATATAATTTTTGGTTTCACCTATGTATACTGCATTCCCAGGCTCCAGACAATTTTTCTACTTGTGTGTCCCAAAACTCTTAACACCTTTACAACCCGCTTTTACAACCTAGCAATCGCACTTCTTTCATCTTCACCGACTTACCGCTTCCTCACCCCTCCCCCAGTCAAAACTATAAAACCCCCTGTGTAGTTGCTGTCCCTCATACATTCAACCATGGTTACCTAAGTTGTCCTCGAGGTCTTCTTCCCTCCCCCCCCCCCTAGGCATTCTCTAGTGGTACTTATCAATATATTAATTTTTATAAATTGTATTCACTTATAGAATAGATTGTATTTTCTCACTATGTGAAAAATGTTCCTTTTTGTACTGATTAGTTTTTTGTACTGTTTACTTACTACTTTCTACATGCTGTTTACATTCCAACTACCGTATTTTCATTGTTTAAAAATAAGATTGGTTAAAATTTATTGTCTTGATGTATATACTACACTCATTTCTGCCTGTTTTTTACTTACAAGTTGTATATTTATTTTTTTACTTATAAGTTGTATTTTTTTAGCTGAAGAAGGCTGCCAATGTGCAGCCGAAACGTCCAAATACAGATTTCTTCCTGAAAGTCTGACGTTTTTCTCCTAGCCGAATCCCAACTATACCTTGTCTTCGTTTGTCAGATTTTTGTTTTTTGTTTCCCTTGTTTATTAAATTAAGTGTAAAGAAGTTAAATTCACGAAGTTTTACAATTGAACACTGATTTTTCTTCGGGACTGATATACGGCCGGAAGATTGATTGGCCTATCAATAACTCATTTTTACCTCCAACAAGGTAATCGAAGATTTCTATGCTTATTTGGTGGTATTTCATAAATTAATCACTCATTTTCACTTCACTACGAGGTCATTACTGAGGAGCTGTGACTAGATCGGATTGGATCGGGTCGGGTCCAATGTAGGCTCTCACGTCGGGTGCTTTGATTCATTGAGTTCTTTACGTCCTATGGAAAACATTTACAACAACCATCCCATAATTACTCAATATACACGCAGTTACACAGCTTCTTTGGTTTAACGGCGTATCAACAATTGGGCTATTAGCGCCGAACTATCTACAGGTTTCCACCCTTTTATGATGCAAACAGCACCTGTTCGGTCACCCATTCAGGTACTGTCCACACCCGACTTTGCATAACTTCGGTGATCAATGGAAACCGATGCATTCAATGTGGTTATGGCCGTTGACGACACTCACTATTATCATTAAATCTTGTCTATTCTGTGTCGTACCTATGATATTGTAACATTATTAGGGACGGAACGAAATGCAGACTCGACATTGACGAGAAAGGTCAGGTCTTCAAGAAGGTTAAGGCATTGGATTAGCATCGCTTTGAACTTCAACCAAGTTCTCTTGAGGAACAGAATAATTATATATCCATGACATATACCGAATCACGATGCGAGATAACAAAAATTACCACTGTTATGAGCACATTACTGATTTGGGAGAAACCCCTACTCATAATTAAAGGGTTTTGTTTATTTTCATAATACTCCTCTATCAGATACAATTTTTAACTCAGAATCAGATTTCAGGTTCAACCTTCAAATATGCTGTTTAAATCCCGACTTCCTACTTAGGCAATTTGAAATATGAATTAGTGGTCTATTGGCTAACGCCTTGGATTCTAATGCGGGAGTTTGGGAGTCCTAACTGCAGTGGGGATTTTTCTCATTTTAGGGCCCGATGAGAAAATTTCCTGCTACAACATAAATGTGGGCCCTATTGGACTAGAAGTCTGCGCGCCGCACAGTGGTACATAATTTAAAAGAAATTAAAGAAAAAGAGGTACTTAGATATTACATAAGCTTAGTTTTACGTAATAGCACATGTATTGGAGTTGCTCTCCTATAAATTTAATCGCCGTACTCGGCAGTATTTGTGCACAACCTAATAAAATGAATGTGTCAATTAGCGATGCGATTATTTTACGAAAAACGACTTTACCATTATTATTTTCTGAAGAGAGTTGTTGAACAGTTTGTGATATCAAGTAACTGGGCATAACCAGTAGATCCACCCACTATCTCGAGTGAAACTGTTAAATATATTCGTTATAAGTGCACATTTCAATAACGAGGAATACCCCGAGAACAGTTAACAGTATTACATTGATTGTTAATTTATTCGACTCAGCACTCGAATATACATTTTGAATTATATATCTCTACACCCTTTGAGTAAAATATGGCTTTTTTAAAATTAAATGCTTGCTGTTTTTGAGGTTTTTCTTAATATAAAATCCGTTTATCTTCAAAAATAATTATCCTATCAATTTGGTAGGTAGTGGTCTCATTCGAATCAGCACATAAAAATACTTCAAAAATAATACTGAAATCATAAAGATTCAAGTACCAACAGGGCTTTTCCCAAATTTCGGCATCAGGCACCACTGTACTCCGTAATTCCAAGTCGAGCGCAACCTGTTAAACATAACTTTATTTCCTCAGTGTATGGAATGTGGAGACATGCTAAATCCACTCATATTGATTTAAATTTAAAGAAAGTTCGCCCTGATAATGGACTACAGCCTAAAATCTCTAGTGAAAATAGCTGCTGCCTTTATAACCGTTGAAGCATGCAGAACTCCACCACTCCACGTTCATTAGGGTCACAGCTTCTCTATTTTGTGCTAGTTCTGGATTGGTTACGATTCAATGGTTCTTGTTGGTTTTATAATCAAGGTCGGGTCTCCGGTTCAAAGCCCAAGCTACTGTTCATTTATACATATACATATATATATATATATATATATATATATATATATATATATATATATATACACATAACATAAATACATACAGGGTGTCCTGAATGTGCGAGCCACAATTGAAATATATTTATGCCGTTATAGGTATAAGAAAATGAACTACAAACTCTGAACATTTCGGCTCGACTAGAACAAATCGAAAACTTGTGTTTCTACCAGAATTTGCCCCAAAACCTTTTTACAGAGTAAGTAAAATCGTTTTTAAGGTGTCAAATAATTACCGATTCCTCTTTCCAGGATTTTGCCGCCGTTTTCGACATGCCACATTTTTGTGTTAGCTTCCTCCAGAATAAAGATCTTGTAGTACTCGATTGATACTTCAAACGCCGCCTTTTCACAAAATTCCATAGTTTTCCATCTCTTGCAATTTTTTTTTTTTTTTTAGTTAAACAATATTTACAACAAACAATGGATACTGATTTCTTCGTCGCATGTTATTGAGCTGCGTTCAGTTTACGGTGATGACGCAGAACTTCCTAGGTCCTACGTCCTTCTCTGTCCTGTTTTCCCTCTTTCGCTGCTGCCCCTTTGCTACGCCTGCCCTTTGCTACGCCGCCCCTTTGCTACGCTGCCCCTTTGCTACACCTGCCCTTTGCTACGCCTGCACTATGTTCTATTTACGGCCGGCCTTAGGAGGTTAGTGGATCTGGCCCACCCAAACCGTCTGACCCGACGCTCGTCGCGCACGACCGTCAGCGGTTAAGGGCTTAACGTAACACTGCAAGTTTTGTTTTCCACGTTTGAGTGGTGCTGGATACTACATTCCGTAGTATAAGATGGTGACCCAATTTTTCATACAATGCTTAATGTCGACCAAGTCACATACTTTAGTTTAAAAGTGTAAATATTTATAGAGTTATAGTCTATCGGAATCAGCAAAGAATCGAAAATACCACAATCGACAATTGAAAGGGCGATACAAGAAAAATCACTTACTAGCACCACGATGCAAACTCACGAATATGATTTTTTGATAATTAAAAAATAGTAAACAGTTTCCTTCTTGCCTAAACTTCTGAGACGTATGAAGGATTTTAGTAATTAGTTTACCAAATTTTTCTTTGGTTTTTTATAAAATTACCTCCACACCACAGGCTACTGAAAATCCAACAAATGGCAGTGGGCCTATAGGTTTTACAAATTAATGTAAATACCAATTTAATAAATTAAATAAAAAGAAAACTAAAACGTTGAGAAAGAGGAATCAGAGATTTACGATTAGAAAACTGTCAGTTTCCTGTTGTAGTGCCTTTATAATTTTTTTACGAAAGATCAAAACTCCAATAACTGCTTCTATTCCTTTACTAATGACACTAGGGATATGAACCTAAATGCACTAAGATGACACAGTTCCCGCGAGTCGGATTTTTTGTGGAATGTGCTCAGTTGTGCAGCTCCTGTGTGTCAGAAGTGCTTGTTGTAAAAATAAATTAATTAAACTTAAATTAATTGGTAATAAATTTCCCCTTGTGCAACCATAATACTAAAATGACTTGATTCACAACCTTAAGTATTTCAGATAAATAGAAAGGTTATTGACTCCGTTAAATTTTGTATTTCAGCTCGAAGCAGTCTACGGGAAGAGTAAGCTTGGTCCTGCGCTTCATGAAGTTTTTGTTACTGGTTTTGCCAATGGTAGTTTGATAATATTTTTTAGAATCGTTTTGGACAGAAGGAAAATACCAAAGTAAGTATTTTAATGATCTGTATTTATTTTATGTTGAATATAACAAAATATAGATAACTGCAATTTATTTATAATCTTAGCACAACATATCACACACTGACAAGAGATATATTCGGTTGCCTCTAAGCCAGAACCTTCCGATGCGACATGGAGGGCCTTCAGGAATTTTATCTCAGGAGAGGAAGTTACCCGGAGTATTCGGATGGGCAGAAAGTTTAGATGGGCTGTTAGGAATCGGGATTTGGATAATTCTTGAACGGATGGGATTTGTACGCCACAATGGATAATTTTATTGGAAACAATAAAAAGGAGCATCAAGGATTCTGCAGAGTACTATTGATTGGAAATGTTGTATTACATTGATACTTGATGACTTCGAAGTACCCCACAATTCCGTAGGTCCAGATTGGTTGTATGATAGCCTAGTATATGGTCAGTTTTTTATTGATGGTGAGTTTGGATTTGGGCCTTAGAAGTCATTGAAGAACTCCTTAACGTTTGTTAAGTTCTTGGATTTTTTGTTGGATAAGTGTTTTCCGAGTTAAATTTCTGTTCAGTTGGAAACCTAAGTTGCAGACCTCTTAGAGTCACAATATGACAGACATTTAACTTGGAATACACTTAACCAACCAACCAACCAAGATCTCACACGTAACAAAAAAAAACAAAAAAAAAAACAAGATCTCGAAAAACACTACGGATTCCTTCTACTAGTACTGACACTACTATGTTCCATACATAATGTTTTTATTGTTTTTTAAGCATACACACATATTTATAAACATAGAATATAAAAATTGTATACTAAAGATTTGATCTTATTAAAATTTATTTATTTAAGTTTTAACATCCATTATTATTAACTAAGAATTTTAGGACGGGTTTTCTGTAGGTTACCGCCCTTTTCTAGCTAGGATATGGCTGATGTCTTTTCTTTTTGTAAAGAAAAGCCACCACCCCATAGTGGGAATTGGACCAACACCCTTGGAACCCTTGGTGTTAAGTGCTCACGCCTTAACACTCACAGCCACCTTATTAAAATCCCTATTAAAATTTAATCTTATTAATAAAAAGCTAAACAAATAATACAAAAGCTGAATTTATTTTTTAACTAAGAACATTTTTGATTATTTACAAAACTATTATGTGATTGTAAAGTGATTTTTAACAATATACTTTGTGAAAAATGAAATACTTTAAGAGAAGGATAAATTGTTGATTGATTTATTTGTTCTAGGCCTGTGAGCAGTATTGAGGAAACACTGAAGAATGTGATCTTAGAAGAAGCGTCGTCACCGCTGAGCATTCTCAACAGCCTCAACATTGATCCAAAGCAGCTCCATATCAAGAGTAGGGCATTTACTATTTCAGTTGATTTTTCATCTTAATTGGTATTGAAGCCATACATTTTAATTATTAAAACGCTTGTATTATAACTAAAATACACAACGTAACACCAGAATACAAGATGTGCCTGTAAATAAATGATTTATTAGAATTTATGAAAATAAATATTTTATCATAAATCAACATACCAAATAAACTACTAATAGATAAAGTAATTATCTATTATTTATTATAACTGTAGGAGAAACTCCACTTATTACATCGAGCTGATAAAACATTCCAGAACTCGTGACGAGAAATGTCACCGTTTCAGAACCCATAAACGTAAAAAAGTAAAATTTTTATATATATATCATTTTAGCACTTTCCTCCGAAGGAAAGTAGCTATTGAGGTTGCTCTCATGACGGAATTTTTGAAAAATTTCTTCAAATCTTTATCGATCCTACCTAGTAGACACCAAAAATGACCCCCATTAAAATTTATATATCTATATATATATATATATATATATATATATATATATATATATATATATGTCTGTTGACATGATAGCGGCCAGAGTTTTTGATTTTTCTTCACGAAACGTGGTATATTGCGTTCAATTAGCAAACGATTGAACGAGTTAGTTAACCACCAAAATCGGTCCCCGGAAGGGGGGGTTTACCCCGAACCCAAAACACTAATTTGACCATGACAGCCGTAATATTGGTTATATTTCAACGAAACTTGGTATTCGTAGTGGTAATCTAGAGAGAAAAGTGAGATGTAAAAATAAACTAAATCGGTTCATTAGAAGGGGGGGGGGGTTTACTTCGGACCCACAATACCAATTTGCCACTACCAGCCGTGATTTTTGTTATATTTCGACAAAACTTGGTATTCGTAGTGGTAATCTAGAGAGAAAAGTGAGATGTAAAAATAAACTAAATTGGTTCATTAGAAGGGGGGGTTTACTTCGGACCCACAATTCCAATTCGCCACTAACAGCCGTGATTTTTGTTATATTTCGACGAAACTCGGTATTTGTAGTGGTAATCTACAGGTACAAATGTGAGTAAAAATAAACTAAATCGGTTCATTAGGACGGGGGGGGGGTTACTCCGGACCCAAATTACTAATATACTCATACCGGTCGTAATTTGTGCTGTATTGTAACGAAACGCGGTATACGTCATGGGTAACTCATGGGAAAGAAGTGTTGTAAAAATAAGCTAAATCGGTCAATCGGAAAGGGGGGTTTACTTTGTAATATATTTCAATAGAAAAGCCAGCCAGACATAGGTTCACAAAGGCGCCGCAAGGAGCGCTAGAGGGACTGTATCCGGTTCCTGCATTAGATCAAAATACGATAATATGAGGATTTTGTATTTATTACGTAGTGTAGTAGGTACCATGTGAAAACATAACTCTGGAAGCAAATTAATAATTGAACAGTTACTCATTACAAAATTAAAAGAGAACTATTCATGTTTTTATTTTATTTATGTAGGATATTTTAAGCAAATTGTTCTGGAAACCAGTCTACACAACCCAAATTCTGAGGTCAGATTTTAACTTTGAGAAAAGGTAGAAATCGCTAGGGGCCATGTCTGGGCTGTAGGGTGGATGAGAGATTTCTTGGAATCCACAGTCCTTCACAGCGGCCTTGGAAATCAATGCTGTGTGGACAGAGGCATTGTCGTGAAGGAGGCGGACACCTCTGCTTAACTTCTCTCGCCTCTTCTCTTTAATGGCGTCTCGTAACCGGTGAAGTAGGCCTGCATAATACTCACCATTCATTGTGGTATTCCTTTCTTTAAAATCTATCAGTAGTATTCCTTTACAGTCCCAAATAATTGTGGCCATTACCTTTTTTGTTGACTGCGTGACTTTTGCCTTTAAAGGAGGCGCTTCTCCTGGTCTTCTCCAATCCATGGACTCTCTTTTGCTGAGTGGGTCATAATATAGAACCATTGTCTCATCCCCAGTTACAATTGAGTCCAAAAAATTCCTTGGGTCGGCATTATACTCGCATAAAAATTCATTGCAGCAGTAAACTCGTACCTGTTTTTGAGCAGCTGAAAAAATGTTTGGAACCCATCTTGCACTAACCTTGTTCATATGCAAATGTTCTTTGATGATCCTCAAAACACTTGTTTTTGAAAGCCCTAACCTCGCTGCTATTTCTTTGGTTTCTAGTCGCCGGTCAGACAGCAATTCAGATTCCACAAGTTGGATTGTTTCAGAAGTGACAGCTTCCAATGGGCGACCGGGATGTGGGTCATCTTCTAGACTTTCTCTCCCTAACTTAAATAATTTTGCCCATTCTTACACTGTGGAATACGAGGTGTAGGACTGCCCGTATACACAATCCAAGCGCTCTTTAATTTGCGCAGGAGTAAGACCATCTTTACAAAAGAATTTAATTACCGCACGGTACTCGAGTTTGAACATTGTAAAAATGGGGAGTTTCCTTCAAGGCTGGACACTGACATACAAGACTGAGGAAGTGCGGGCGATGGGTATGGAGTGAGCAGGCATGGACCTGCATAGGCGTGCAGGTCCCGGCACATTTGAAGGAGGGGAAGCAGGACAGGACGGAAACTTATGGACCTTACTACGTATAACATTCGTTCTGTTCAACTAATTTATTTGCTATATTTTGCCCGACATGATTCGTACTTTTGGCGCATCTCATCAGGTTGTCATGTTCACTCTTTTTAGTGCACATGGTGAGAGGACTTCCTAACAAGGAAAGCTCCTGAAAAGTTGCGACAAAAGAACAAAACATGTCAGGCAAAATATAGCAAATAAAGTAGTTGAACAGAATGAATGTTGAACTACTTTATGGACCCCTGCCATAAAAGGATATAAGACAAAGTGAAAAATATATATCGGGCCGTTTATATATTTGTCTATTTGGGTTATATTGTCTAAGAACCAAATTTTAATTTAAAAAAGACTAGCATGTACAACAAAATATAAAAACAGTACAATAACCATAAGAATCCATGTCACTATTTTGTTACAATAGCAATAAAAAAAATGTTACTTAATTAATTAAATAATAAACTTAATTTATTAACTTAAATTAATACGTCTGAAGAAGCAGGGCAGTAATTATGTAAAATATAACTCTAGAAAAACTACCTCTTAAGACAAAAGGCCTCTTAAGTATCAAAAATACTTTTTTTGAGAGGGGATTATTGGGCATTGGTGATGCCGAGGTAGGAATTGTCAGGGCTCGGTCGTTTTGTCTTAATAAAACTACATTTTTTATATGAAAATGAGTTTTATTGTTAGCCCGAAGTTTCGGCTTGAAATTCAAGTTTTCATCAGGGTGATAAAAAGACAGAGAACTATGCCTCATGGGTGCGGAATCATTTCAGTTCGGAGAAATGATTCCGCATCCGTGAGGCATAGTTCTCCGTCTTCCCATCGCCCTGATGAAGGCTTGAATTTCCAGCCAAAACGTTGGTTAACAATAAAACTCATTTTCATATAAAAAATGTAGTTTTATTAAGACAAAAAACAAAAACTTTTACATTTATATCCTGTTCTTATTGCTTAACATATCCTTTGCCAGGATACATAGAAGAAAGACCAGATAGATCCGAAAGGCTCGAAGGAAAACAGAAAGAAATAATCCCAAAGCAAACTCCAGGACTGAAGCTGAAGAAGAAATACCATCACCCCATCGTGGATACGACTCCTGCTCCTAAAGAAAATCATACAGCAAGGTTGCAGGCAAGTTTAGATTCAAATCTCATTGAAGCTTTATCCACTAAAAATTAGTAACACACAACTTAACCGTCCAAAAGTTAAACTTTCTCACTGAGATTGTTCCATATACTTGTATGTTTTGGTTTAGAATTTTCAAATTAATATTCCTCCATCCCTAGGCCCACCCAGCCTTTAATTAATTTAATAATAAGTACCCGCAAAGAAGAAAATCAAGAGACCAGATCACGGTACTGACCACACTATCTCCCTAGTGTGTCATAGGGTCAAGAATCAGATACCTCTACAGTATCTGCCCCTCTTTGCCCTTGTGGCCTATTACAGGACAGATTTTTTTTTTTTTTTTTTTTTTTTTTTTAATGTTATGATATGTGTGTTCCTACTGATTTAAATAAATCCTGTGTAATTAATTGTTCGATGTCAATGTTATGTTTTAAAGTTTCTTCTTTAGCATGGTCGTCTACATCTATACTTAGTCCTATGTCTTCATTCCTACGTATCGAAAGCATTGTAATTTTGTGATGTTTTAATCTGTACATTAGTGTGACTCAACTTTTTTAATAGTAATTTATCTTGATCCATTTCTTTACTACTTCACATAACTTCTGCCTACTTATTGTACAAGTTGGAAAACTATTAAAATATCTTTATTTATTAGAAGGAGCCGGAGAAGGTAATAGAAAATAAAGAAACGAGAGACGATGATTGGAAGCCTTTTAATCCGGAGACGAATATAGAAGGCAGAGGATTCCAAGGTGAAGTAGAAGTTGTTCCTGAAACTATGCCAAGCTTGCCGATAATGGGGGAATTCCCTGATATTGTCACGCTACTTCCTGTCAGGTCAAATGTTGGCGTCAGATCTGGGCTGAGGCGGAAACCTCTTAAAAGGTATCTACCAAAACTTATTATTTTCTTTTATTTTTTATTTTTTTACGGCGCTTCGACAACTTGGCCATTAGCGCCTACATCCAGGGTGCAGCAAGGAATTTTTCCAATGATCCGTGGGATGAGAAAATTCCTGCAGAGGGTGGGGATTGAACCCATCATCTCTCACTTATGAATCTAAGGCGCTAGCCACTAGACCACGGGAGACCCCTGGTAGAAATAAGACTTATTATTATTCCACTAATACGTTGCTTACAGGAGTCTGCGTGTGGTCTAGCAGGTCATCATGCGGGTTCGAGACCTGCCTGAAGCGGGTGGAGTTTTTTTATTTCAGGGCCCGTTGAGAAAATTACCTGCTGCACCATTTTTAAATTTTATTTATTCTTTTTTTTATTTTTAAAGTTTTGAAATTATTTTTCTTAAAAATAATATCAAGTCAGATAAAACACAAATAAGGTCCTTCAGATGGACCATAGCTGTGCAAAGGGACCGGGTAGCAGAGGAAATCCTCATTCAATAGGCAGAAACTGCATTTTTATGAACTCTACCGGATACAAGAATGACTAGAGCTTATAAAACGTACCACTATATATCGCAAAAAACTGTCACATCTGTGGCTTTCAGTCCCAAAACTAAGAAATGGCCTTGTCACCAAAGTGGCGATCAGTCCACAGGGCATGGAAGCATGTCACGAAAGTGGCTATCAGTCTCGAATTCAATTTAAGTAATTGTCGATCTGCCTCGATTATATCCACTTAGAAGAACTTATCTTTCTTCCAATTTTCTGTTTAGTAAACAGAAAAATTAATTTATTGTCCTTTTATAGGCCTGAAGAAGAGCAACCAAAAATACCATTGCAGAGTTACTTTCCTGACGACTTTGTCACTGAAGGTTTAAGAGACATTGCCATAGTCACAACATCGACTGACTCAAATTGGGAACCAACCAAGAGGTAAGGAAAAGTTGACAAAAATGTGTCCTGCAATTCATTTTCAATCTTATAATAACAATTAATTATTTCAGAAGTAGGAGCAGCCATAGACAGCCCAAAGACCTTGGGTTCCCTGCTGCTCAAAATATCACTGGGAAAATTGAAAATCAAATGAGGTTAATGATTGAAGAAATATTTTTTAACCTGTCTACACCGACTCCAGATCAGATAACAACACTATCGCCAGGTACTTATCTATATCTCGGCTATTTTATATTTCATTTCATAGTAATAGTGTGCTGATGTCGTAAGTAGAAGACAATACTACAACCAATTTACAAGGGAGTGAAACCGGATAAAAAATGTAGTTCAATGCTGCCAACCATATGTTTCTATCTATTTTTCATCTAGAGATATGCTGTTCTAAAGGGTATTTAGAAAGAAAAAATTGTTTTCCGTAGAAAAGCTCCAATTTTCTCTGCTTGTACACAATATTTTTAAACATTACTTTACTATTTTTTAAATCAGCATTAAATTTTCTTTAAGTCTATTGCACTTTCAATATTCACTAGTATCTTTTTCAAAAAGTTGACAATAATAAAAACTCTAGGGGTCTCCCCATGGTCAAATGGCTTAAGCCTTAGATTCTCATGCAGGAGATGGTGGGTTTGATTCCTACCGGCAGGCATTTTCTCATCTCATGGCTGGTTGTGAGAATTCCTCAGTGCGCCGTATATGTCGGCACTAATGGCCCAGATGTTGTTACATCTTAAAAAATAATAAAAAGTCTAGTTAGCGACAACTTTTTGAAAATGACTATTCTTCCAAAAAAATATTCTGCAAACTGCCGAACCTCACAAAAATTGTAAAATTTAATTACTTTCCTAATAGTATACTCAGAACGGAGATTATCTCTCTGTTTCGTAATGTAATTGGAAATTTAAGAGAAAAAACAACTGATAAATAAAAATTATTTGTGATAAAATGTATATTTAATGATTGCAGTAAGCCTTCAATTATATTTGAATAAAAAAGAAAAAGAATTACTTTGAAAATTCTAAAAGTTGCTTCAACTGACCTCTGCTCATATCGTCCCTACCATGTTGAACTATTAAATCAGCAAATCGGAGCAAACTAGAGAGTGAATATATTCTATCCATTGACGAAGTAATATATTGAAAAATGGTCTTATTCGATGCTTTATTTAAGGCATTAAAGGCTATTCTAAAGGGGTGAGAGTAGCAACAATTTACAACAAGCCCTATTGTCAACACAAGTCTCGAATCTGAAAAACAAGTTTTTACGTATTCAATAGTTTGACATGGTAGGGACAATATGATAATGTGTCCTTGGCAGCGTAACAGGACCTTGGAAGAGAAAGGCGAATCCTGAATTCCGGATGTTGGGAAATCCAAGTCAAAGTTCTAGAAGTGCTTCAGGATAGCAAGGGCAAATGTTTGCTCTATGGAATGCTGATTCATAAACCTGATTGAAAAAGTATGCAATTGAAACACAATGTTATAATTTTAATTTATATCAATGATTTATGGGTAACAAAATGCTAGGATGGGAGTTTCAGATCCAGGATTCGCCCTTGAAATCAGACACTGAATTTTCCATAGATGATGGTCCTATTCACTTTAATTTGAAACTATGAGAGAACTAAAGGCCAACCACAGAAACAAGGTGAAGCATCGTGTTACAAACATCTTTCTGACTCAAAACAAAAAGAAAAAAAAAAAAGGCCTTTTTTTAAGTGGATGCTTAAATTCAAATGCTGTTTATGATCTTCTTCAGAATAATATAAGTAAGGCACTTGTCGAAGCCATGCCTCTTGTAGATCTATGATGGCAAACGGATGGGTGTCCAGCTCACAATGGATGATGACTTTTTTTGTCTAATTTCGCCCCCTTGAGTATTGTCTTGTACTTGCGATACATTCTGTATATAATTATTGCTCGACGAATATTTTCCTCAGTTTCAGTGAAGGAGATGGCTGAAGGGCTCGACAAACTCGCTAAATTGAAGGTTTCTCAGAAAGCTATAGCTAATAGCCATCATAGCAACACTCCGTTTCGACTCCTAACTAAAGTTTTTAATAAAGTTGCCAGGCCTCAAAATAGTACGCAGTCTCCTAAAATTGTTGATTCTTATGGTGAGTTATCTGTTTTTTATTTTAAATCTATATACTTGTAAGCCAAAAACCTGAGTGTCGATTAAGGGTTAGTTTAGACAATTTTTTTGATGAGACAGAAAAGAGAGGGCAGTACAGTGAGTTCATAGATTTCGAACAAACTTTTTTTGGTAAATCAAGATAAAAGCAAATACACAATTACCATGAAAATTACCCTTAGTTATGTCGTGGCTCAGGCAACTACTTTCCTTTAGGCTGTACTCATTCTTAGGCTCTTGAAGAGATCTAGAAATACAAAACATGTAGAGCTGTTTCAATAAGTCGTCTTTTGTGTAAATTTTGTTTTTTATTTATTCACCTTCCGTCTAGACTAGAAAAAAAAGTTTTGAGATTTTGGGTGACTATTTATATTGAAAACACAGTTTGTTTTTAATTCTACTAAAATACTTGACTACAATTTTTTTAGATTAAAGAAAATAATTTTTATAACAAGATAATAATTTTTATAACAAGATAATAATTTTTATAGTAGGCACTAGTTAAATTAAAATGGCTGTTTTTCGATAAAAATTTTTCTGATCATTTAGAGTCTCCTCCGCTTATTTCCTCTGTTTCTGTGTTCTGAAATTAGTTTTTATTGTTTTAGGGTTTTTTTCTTTTGTTTTTAACATTTTCTGTGTTTATTATTATGTGTTAAGTAGAATTTGTATCTAAGACATTTCATGGAGCAATCGCCTGCGTTGCGGAGCTCCTCAAATATATAAATAAATAAAATATATCAAGATTTTCTTTATTAATTTGCCTTCAGTTACTTTATAAAGCTACAAACATGATAATAATTCCAAATAATCTATACTAATCCATACAAAACGTGAGCTGTGTCAATTGCAGAGCCCAGCAAGAGTCTCTAACCCAGACTCAAAACAGAACCGGCTTTTTGATATATCAAATAGAACGAGAAATACAAAGAAAATGAGAAAGGGGTTTTTCAATTTCATTGTTATATCTATTTCACTATCTGTGTAGGCATGCATATTGTTTACATAATGTTTACTTATATAGATTGCACAAACCACATTCTTGTTAATTTCAAACATTGTCATTTGATTCTATTTCAATTCCATTGTTTTATAACAGTTAATGGAATGCAAATCTTTGTAAATGCATTCTGACTGTTTCTAGTTGTCCGCTTCTACCATTATTTGCAAGTAAAAAATAAGTAAAAGGCCGTCACACAGGAGTTGCATATCTAAGCCTCAAAAACGTTGGTCAGTTTGTGCCAAATTGCTGGAGAACTTGCTTAAACTAACTGAAAAGTAAATAAAAAAAGTTCACTTTGGTTAATTATTTTTTTAAGCAACTGACACAACAACAACAAAAAACTGTTAAATTCTTCTTATTTTCATTTGAAAAGTTCTAACAGCTTCCTCTTCTGGGGTCATTAGAACCACTTATTTATAACTAATATAATTTTCTTCTTCCCGGTCTATCAATTAATTATGATATTTTCTCTCTTATTTAGAAACAATTAAAATAAACATATCCGTATAATATTTATAATATTAAATAAATATAATATTTTATCTTAAATATTTGCAGGTTGTGGAGAAAAAGCAATGCTCTGTGGATCAGGAGAATGCATTCCTCTGCAACTGCGTTGCAATAGACTGGCAGATTGTCGGGATTCGAGTGACGAAAAGAATTGTACTTGTGCTCAACTTCTCAAATCTCAGCTACAAAGCTCAAAGATTTGTGACGGTATCAATGACTGCGCAGATCTTTCAGATGAAACTGGATGTGGTTAGATCTTATAAATATATAAAATTATTTTATTAAATATAAAATTATTATAATAGCTTTCTTGATGAGAGTCAAAAGAAGGAATGACGGCCTTGATAGATTGCCACTCCTTCCTCTCCTAGTACGTGGTATAGGCAGAGCAGGGGCTGGAAGGATTGTAGAACTGGCAACGTCGAGCCCCCTCAATGCTTTCCCCGAGTGACAAGTTATATCTTTACTATAAGTAATGTACGTTTTCAGAATAAATAAATATTTTCAAAATAAAAAGGCTAAAAAATTAATTACTTCTTCAAAATATTTTTTTCTCTTCTGATAGTGAAATATCCCCAAATATTATAATTGTGCTGGTATGCAATTTAGGAGATGAATGCTAGTTTGGATTTTCCTAAAAATATGAATAGGCCAGATTTTGAATATGAATTTGTGGGGTCTCCCCATGGGAGGATGGCTATCATGTCGGATGCCCATGTAAGGTTGACTATTTTCAGTGATTGGCTCGCTGGAAAAAAATTCCCTGTTCCATCATGAGGGTATTAAAGGGTGGCAACCTGTAGATAGCTAATAATCTCAGCAAGCAGTACTACTCGACACTGCTCGAATTATATATAAGGTTTTAAATGTCCAAAATGAATAAATAAATAATTAAATTTAATACATAAAAATATTACTTTTTACTGGCTGAAAATATCCCTGAGTAAAAATCTCTTCCAGTAAGCTGAGACACCCCTCCCCCTAGTAGAATAAATGGATAAAATAAATAAAAATAATTAGTAACCATAGTGTTCTTTTTGTATTAGAATAAATTTGATTGGACTCAATAAATATTAGATTTCATTTACTACTGAAGATAAATAAAACATGATTAATTGTTTAGAGTGGTGCGAAAGTGGCCAGTATCAATGCTCAAATGCTAAGCTCTGCATTGATAAAAATAAAGTCTGTGATGGAAACATGGACTGCCCTCGTGCAGACGACGAAAATAACTGCATCTCTCTATTTAATGAAACATCGACAACGGTCAAGAACACGGGTAAGCAAATAAACGTTCTATTGAAAAGCATAAAGAAGCATGAATAGAATTAATGAAAGATTCGTTGTAGGTTACTTGATGCTGAGGAAAGACGGAGAATGGGGAAAGGTGTGTCTTCAGAATGCAAGCAATTTCATTTCGGAATCAAACAAAGAAATTAATCTTGTCGATTTTGGTAAAGCTGTCTGCACAGCTCTAACATTTAAGTAAGTAATTTAATTTAAAAATTTGAGTTAAAGATACATTATTAGTTTCACTTTAGACCATCATCATGTCCCAATAATAATAATTACCTCACCCCTAAATTGGGGATGCTTGATATCTCTGAGAATCCAAAATCAATCTCAGTTATTAGATAGCTGATCGGTACTTTGGTTCAGTATTTTTCTACATTATGAACCTAATAAAACATTTTTCTGTCCTTATTTTCCGATTTAATAGAAATGCAACAAATTCATTGCATCAGTGCCCTATTTTCATTTCTTGCCACCAACCACCATTTCAATTTTTCATTCAAACCTTTTTCCCCCAATGTATTAGGGACCTTGCTCATGCAGTTTTATATTTATTTATTTAAATTTGTAACCTCTTCTAGCCAGAATAGGGCTAATCCTTTTTCTTTTTTCAAAAGAAAAGCCATCTCTCCCAGTGGGAATCGAACTCACGACCTTACGCCACGGAGTGCTCACACCTTAGCACCCACATATTAAGGTTTGTTTTATATTCCAAATTAATAATAATATCAATAGATGGGGTCTCCCGTGGTCTAGTGGCTATCGCGCTGGATTCATAAGCGGGAGATGGTGGGTTCGATTCCCACCTCCGGCAGGAATTTTCTCATCTCAAGGCTCGCTGGGAAAATTCCTCGCCGCACCCTGGTTGTCGGCGCTAATGACCTAGATGTAGATGTGCCGTAAAAAAAAAAAAAAAATATATCAATAGATCCATTCGGACTGAAAATACCCATTGCCGAGCCTTCTTTTATAGGTCTAATCCCTTAAGATATTTGAGGTAATCTAAACCTAAACAATAAATCAAAGTTACGGGGTGTGCAAGTGCTTCCTATCAATCCATAATTTTTTTTTTTACTACAAAGATAAAACCCACAAAGGTTTTATTTATACCTTGGTAGTAAGAAAAAGAAGACAAGCTTTGCATAATAATGAAATCAATAAACAATACGTCAATCAAATATTGATTACTGTAATGGATATAGTTTTATTTCATTATTAATTTGTTGATAGGAACTTTGTCTCCATTCGAAGCGTAAAGGATAGTGATAACCAAACAATATATTATGACCTCGATGAAGAAGCCTATGAAAATGGAACATTCAAAGACAGGTGAGTAGAACGATGCACAACTGAAATATTTGCGACTCTGACTGTGGTTATACAGCTCTCTATGCTTGCCACCTAGTGGGGTCATAGGTTGTAACAAACATTAGTGAGATCTAAACCAATGCAAATATAAGTCTTTATGTTGTGTAATAGTATTTGTATATTTTCAGTGATGGAAGGCCAATGTTTACAAAAACCAATTGCACTGAAAAGGAAATAGCTGTAGTAAAATGTGAAGAGCTGAAATGTGGCCATAGAATGGAACCTCCAGCGCAGCTGTCTAAGTACTCAACTTTCTTATAATAATAATTTAACACTAATATTTTATATAATTAATCACTAATACTTATTCATTTGTTATTCGCTCAGTCAATGAGTCATTGGAAGTCCTAAATAATTATATCAGAATAATGAAAAAAACCCAAAATATCTGCAAATATTTTATTTTTTGCAGAACATTTAGGGACTTAGCCCCATTTTCAATGCCCATGCAAAGGTTCTTATTTAGTCGAGCTTTGCTCCTAGACTGGAAATGGCTAAAATACCCTTAAACCCTTTAGTTGAGGGTTAAATCTTCAGTTCTAGTGGCAACTTTCAAGAGAAAACATCATTTTATTGTGAAAAACTTATATTTCAAAAGTGTACAGTTTCTAACATGAGCCGTGAATTCCAATAAGTAATCTTTTTCTCATCATATGTAATTATTACATCATTTTAACTTAATATTATTATCAGGTCATCTCATAAGTAATGTCTCTTTATGTTGGTGGGCTTTAGATTGTGTCGATTCAAGGTTTTCTGCTAGCTCTTCGACTGTTACAACAGGATTTTCTTCTACAGTAGCCTGCAGGACTTGGTCTTCAAGCTCTGTTGGTTGACCTGTACGAGGCTCGCCTTCAAGCTTGCGGTTTCCCGCTCAAAATCGTCCAAACCAGTGCTGCACTTGTCACTCACTAACAACATTTTTGCCATATATTTCTACAAGTTTTCGATAAGTTGAAGCAACAGAATTTATGGGGTAAACATTACAGCAACGTCATACGGCTATGCTCGGCTTTCTGGCTACTTGGTGCTTAACTGGAAACAAGAGCTGAAATAAAATTTGTAGAAGCAAAACACTTATCAGATACTGATATTCAGGCTCTTGAAACTACAAAAAATAGAAAATGGATGGTTGGTGACCTTGTCTGCTGTACAAGTAGGTAGTTGTAAGGACAAGCATAGCCATGTGGCAGTGTCGTGTTATACGCGCCTTCTGTCACAAACAATTCTTTTTTTATATATATATATATTTTTCATAAAAAATTTAAACGCCCTTTAATATGATTATTAATCAATAATTACAACAAAAAAACAATCAAAAATTCTTTCCTGAGTGCAACCTGAATCCTAATCTTTTCAAAACAAAATATCTTAAACTATTTATAATCTATTTATTCTTTAATGAACCCTTTGGTATTATTTTTTTTTTTTTTTTTTTTTTTATTTTTTTTACGGCGCATCAACAAATCGTAGCTATTAGCGCCGACATCCAGGGTGCAACCAGGAATTTTCTCAGCGAGCCCTGAGATGAGAAAATTTCTGGCGCCGGTGGGGATCGAACCCACCATCTCCCGCTTATGAATCCAGCGCGCTAGCCACTAGACCACGGGAGACCCCCTTTGGTATTATTACTATGATTTTTATAAATGTTCTTAGATTTTTTTTTTTTTTTATTGATTTAGATAGATGTATTTCATAATATGTTTGTCAACAGAGAAGTGAGAATGAGGCATTGCCAAGAGGTAATGCGTTATGTACTAACTGTAGTTTAATTAGGTAATTTATTAAATCTATTCTTGATAGGAATGAAAGAAGATCGCGGATCGTAGGAGGAGACAACGCAGGTCCGGGATCTTGGCCGTGGCAAGCTGCACTCTATAAAGAAGGAGAATTCCAATGTGGAGCTACACTCATCTCTAGCAAATGGCTCGTCTCAGCAGCACACTGCTTTTACAGGTATTCTACTGTGTAATGTTACTTTTTCAAAATAACTGTTACTCAGTGTGCCATGCTACACCTACTTTCTGCATCTAGAAAAGCAAAAATAAACCAAAGAAGTAATATTAAAATCTAATAACGTAAATCTGCAACTGTTCGGGTTCACAGTTTAGAACCCGTGACCTCCGAACTGTGAGTCCTAGACAATTGTAACTTAGCTTATGGCACTGCCCAGATCAAGACCTACATGTGTGCCAAGTTTGATCAAAATCGGTCAAAAGGTGTGGATTTGTATAAGGAACAAAGAGCTGGTAGTCGTTTTTGACTTAGCCTATTGACACTCCCCAGATGAAGACCTACCTGTGTGCCCAGATTGGCTAGTGTGGATTTGTAAAAGGAATAAACATACAGACAGACAGCTGGTAGAGGTTTTGACCTAGCCTATGACACTCCCTGTATCAAGATCTACCTGTGTGCCAATTTTGGTCAAAATCGGTCAAACGGTGTGGATTTTTATAACAAACAAACAGACACATGATTTATATATATATAAATATATATAAATTTGTTATGTTAGTGAAATAAGGATGTTGTCTTATCTTCAGACGATAGTGTAAAATCACTAATTCACAAATCTTATCCCTGATGATGAAAGATGGAGAAGCTGAGTGGGCAATTTTGAGATTTTAACTTCTAGTGTCGTCTGGGTCCCAGGCAGTTCCTTGTGCTGCCCTGCATCTACTGGCTAGCAGCAGCGGGAGGGAGGGGGGAATCATGTGGCCAGAGCATAGTGTTGTTGCCTTAATATCGCTTTTATTTGAGATGTTCGAGTGGGTGTTGACAATTTTCACAAAATATTAAAAAAAAAACATGTTTATTTCTATTCTAAGCTTTACAAATTAAACTAGGGTTAAGACCGGAACAGCGCTAAGATGACAGTTCCTATAAGTCTGACTTTTTTACATTGCATATTAGTATGGTAAGTCTTGAATTTTTACTTCCTAACTTTTTTTATTTTCATTTTAAACAATTATAAAATATTTCTGCTACTAATCTTTCCTTTTCTGTTTCTATATTTCTTGATGACTTTTTCAGGCTTTCTTGGGTCAAATAGGAAAGGCTATTTCATTTCAATCAATAGAATGATAAAACTTCATCTTCTTTCCTTCTTATCTCTTTAATCTTTACTTCTGTTTGCTGAAAATAATACTTGTCAACAATTTGCGTAAGTTTAACATAAGCATTATTCAATAGTTATTTTCTTCAATTTAAACTGAAAAAAAAAAATCCAACAATGCCACATATCAAACTGCATGACATATAAATGCTCATGAAATTTAACTATTCTGTAAATAATATGCAGACTTTTGGGAGAGCTTAGAATTGCATCGAAGCAACAAGATTAGTAGAACAAAAGATACGCTGTTTATTTACCTTCCAGATTATAGGACAATGGGTATAAACTGCATTCGGATTTATATTGCACAATCCGGGTAAAAATGTTATTAAAAAGTATTTCCAATTGGAGCAATGATATCATAGGTATGTTTTCTAAACTGTCTTCCATATGTATTACAACTGCAATCAAAAATTTATTCTGTGATTACAACAGAAATCATAACCTTTCTGTGATTATGAACGCAATCATAACGTTTCTGTGATTACGAACCTAATCCCAGCTTTTTCAGCAATTACCACTGTATCTTATATTTTTATAAATTAGAATAATATTATCAGATTCACAAATAAACTGCTGTAATTACAGTCGTAATTAGAGATAATGTGATTACGAGAGTAATTACAGAAAAAATGTTGTGATAATGAGTGTAATTATAATCAAAGGTGTGATTACAAGTGTAATTGTAATCACTGTTGTAATTACGATTATAATCGTAATCATATCTCTTGGGTCTGTGATTATAATCGTAACAATAATCACAACTTGAAAGCCTGTGATTATAATCGTAATTATAATTATGATTATGACCAATACTGCTCTAGAGTTGGGCATATTATATTTATGATAACAATATTACTTGAAATCACCACATGCAAATGAGTAATCATCTTGTACTTGCATTAAAATCAACCATTTTGGGCATAATTGAGTAAAACCTCAGAAAAACGTTGTAGCATAAATATTCAAAATTGTATTTTTTGAGCAGAATTTTTTGCCCGACATGTCTGATGAATACAGACAGTATTTATGCATAACTTAATAGTATATCAGTATTCTCGAGTACAATTTTACCCCCAATAACGCCCAACTCTGAATCAGTCACATAAACTATTCATTTGGCACGAAGTTAGCAGTGACCATCTTTAAAGCAAGGTGAATATAGTACAATATTACATTAGCCAGAAATTACAATTTTCTAAACAAGGCTTAATGAAAAATGGACACAATTGATTTTTTAAACAAATCAGGTAGGTATATAATTTTAAACAGAATACTTAGAAGGATTTTATGGTAAATATATTTGTTTTTGGCTCTAATGAAAGTTGTTTTATGTATAACTTTTGTAGATTAAAAGCAGACGTTGAAGTCTAACTTATATTATTTTCATGTAGGGCAGAGAATGATTACTGGGTCGCACGACTGGGTGCTCTTCGTCGAGGTGGCCCTCCATCTCTGTACGAACAATCTCGGAGGGTTTCAAATGTAGTTCTTCATCCGAGCTACCAGGTAAGGCATTGATACTAGCATTTATCAGTTAGACACTTTATAAACACAAGGGGTTAATATTAATCTCATTTGAACAAAATATTGAGCACATTTCTTTTACAAGTTGCTCAAATTTTAGTAAGTGGATTGTCTCAATTCCTAATTATATCACATTAAATATAATACTTTTCCCCCAGGACGCGGGATATCTCCACGATATCTGCCTCCTTGAATTGGAGTCTGCTCTAGTTATGACTCCACATGTTCGTCCTATCTGCCTTCCAGACAAAGAAATTAAAACTGGGAGGATGTGTACTGTAGTTGGCTGGGGACAATTGTCAGAGGCAGGAAGACTCTTTCGTAAGTTGTAACAAACTTATATTGAAATCTTATTACAGCAATTTATTTTCAAAATAATTATTTATTTTATTAGCCAAGTTCTGTTCTGCATACTTCCCCCAGTGGTCAGAGGCAACACTGATAAAGCGGTTCACTTTCCTTGACTACATAATAGATTCACTCTTCCTTAGTGATAGTTGCATCGAATGACGATTATTAAAAGTACTTCTGTTAGTTTGAAAGTACTTACATTTGTAACCGTTTGTTTTATTAACAGTTTTAGAATATTAAAAGTAATAACAAATAAATAGTTATTAGTTTTATACAAGTATTTGTATTTCCACATTTTTACAAAATAGGAAATATGAGGGCCTTGTATGAAATTTAACTTAATGAGAGGAAAGTCAAATTTCAAACAAAACACCCACTTTCTTTACTACTCCTTTAGTCTGCTCCACATGTTTCTTGTCTCTACTGATAAAAATCTCCTTGAATTTTCAGCTGATACACTTCAGGAAGTAGAAGTTCCAATAATTTCAACTGAAGAATGCCGGAAGAGGACCGGAGGGATAGTTCTCTACAAGTTAACAGAGAATATGTTCTGTGCAGGCTATGAGAGAGGAGGTCGTGATGCGTGTCTTGGAGATTCTGGAGGACCTTTAATGTGTCAGGTTAGGCATTAATAAAAAAAATATACTTCACTTCAAGCACAGCATAAGAATATACTTCCCAAAACTAAAATTTTATTTAAAAAATCTAGCAAACATCATGAGTATTTTTAGCTAATCATGAGAGATTTGTCTACATAATCTTCAGCTAAAATCATCTCTCTATATTTTTCTCTGATTCTCATAAATGTTAATGCTTTATAAAACATCTATAGTAATTTTGAGTTATAAATTACAGGAAACCGATGGACATTGGATGCTTCATGGTGTAACTTCGAATGGTTATGGATGCGCCAGAGCAAACAGACCTGGTGTCTACACAAAAGTAAGGGCGTATCTTAGCTGGATTGAGAAAAGCATTTCGACGCCGATAAAAGGGAGGAAAAGACAGAGGCCTCGTTGTTCCGGTCATCGCTGCCCACTCGGAGAATGCTTGCCTCCCGCTAGGGTTTGCAACGGCTACACGGAATGCAGTGACTCCAGCGACGAATCTCTTTGTTGGTAGATCTCGGTTGTTTTCACCTGAGAAAACAAAAAAACATATTCAGAGGGAAATCTGTGTTAAAGAAGAAAAAGATCATTAGATTCCCACGGATCCTCGTATAACATATTTGCTCAAGTATGTGACCTTTAGACATTCGATAATGAGGTCGCAAAAGGGAAAAAATCTCAAATGATCTTTTGATGTATGCCCGTTTAATGATAAAAATAGCATTTAGTGTACAGAGATGATTCAATATAAAATTGGAAGCAAAGAAATAAGAAAAACTATATATACTACAGTGTAGTCCTGTTTAATGTTCTTAATTCTGGAGAAAGAAGAGAGGAACGTGGTGTTGGAGACAATGTAGACGTAGATGTGGTGGGGGAAACATTATTAAATGGGCATGCAATAAATATCTGGTCCTTAAAGCTCAGGCTAATTTAGAACTCTTCTTACAAAATCGTTGTAATTTAATTAGCATCAGGATGTTTTAAGGGGTAATACTACTGTAGCAGCTAGCAAGACATCATAACTAACCTGGCCATTGTAACCCCCTTCTGTTATCAACCTTACAAGCCCAGCCTCAGTGTTGCCAAAATATAAATATAATAGACAGGGTATAATTTTACAGGAGGTACACTGCAAAGCAACCCTCCATGACAGGACCTGTGATGACTAGTATGTAAATGGCATCTACTCATGCATGTGCTCTCGTGGTGTCTATAAAGTTTTTTTATCAGACATTATTTATTTATTCTTTATTATTACATAGAAGATCATTTTATTTTTGTTATCAGTTGATTTTTAATTTCTGTTTATTATCTTTTAATTTTGCCCGCACAGTATTAGTTTTTTGTTTTGAAGCATTATAGTGAACTTTTATTTTATGAAGTTTTTAATATTTTTATCCGGCCACCCGTTCACTGAACTACCTTGTGTGGTCAAAATCCAAGTTATTTTCTACAATTTATGGCTAACAAATAAATCAATATTTTTCAATTCTTTATGTCATAAGTTTTATATGAGATATTATGGTAACAAAAAAAAATTGTTTTAATTCTTCGCAAACATAATGGCGGCGTTGTGTCTGACAAACAGAAACCCTCTCTTTTCATGTGCGTTAGTCTGTAGGCAGTCATTTTTAATCTAGAACAAACAAATGAAATTATTTTGAAAGAAGAAAGTTAAATTTAGTAAGTACATAGGATTTTTAAGAAATATTAATTTATGTCGAAAATGGGGAACAATTCTTCATTTTCTATTTAAAAATGGGTCATAAAACCTTATAATTCAAAGAATGAAAAATCCCTACATATATTACTAGCAAATATCATTAGGAATCTGTGGTTAAAGTTTGTAGTTGATCATGTGAAAGCGCTAGCTTATCGTCCGATTTGAAAACTACAGTTTTGAGAAAATCGACTTTAAAGTATAATGTACCAAAAAGTACATTTTTTTTTTTTTTTTTCATAAGTTCTTGTATTAAAGATAAAAAAATGGGTTTTAATTTTGAAATGTATCCGGACATTAGTTGAAATATCAAATTTTTGGCACATTTAAAAACTGTTCCGGCACACAAACACTCATGGTTATCATTTTTTATTTAAGAAAGCATTTAAGCCCATAAAAAAGAAAATGGTAAAAAAAAGTTCCAAGGTAGTATTACCCCTTGTCATAAAATTTGGAAATATTATTCTTTATTGTAATTATATTCACTTGCACTGTGACATATTTTAATTTAATATTTTATTTCTAATATAGATTTAAAATAATGCAAGGACCCAATACTTATTTAAGCTATTAAATTTGGATAAAACACTCAATTGATTACTTCTCATTGGTTTTCAAAACTTTTTTGCTTCTTGGATACAACATTTTTCATGAAAATACCAACAAACAAAAAAAGATTGGTGCATTTGGAAAAATTCATTTTTTTCTTTATTATTAATTGTGGTATGAAAGGCGGGGGCATATAAATACTGCTCGGAGTGAAGGAAATAAAACCTGCCCAAGACAAGTTGAATTTGGACTGCACTTTAGATGCCATTTGAAAAGTCAAAGAATGTGCAATTCCGTTTGCTATAATTAAAATTATTTTACAAAAATCAAATTATTATTTATTCATAGTAAATTACTTGAAAGAGAATTGTTTTTGTTGAGCAACAAGATGAATTTTAATAATAAGTTATCTCAAAAGTATAGGTACAATACAAATATTTCAGGCTTCTAGAAAATAAATTTGGTAAATTTATTCTACACTTTCTCAAACTGTATAAGTAGAACCAGAGTTTCAAATTTAGTCTGCCAGTAGAGAAACGTCTGGCTCGGCTTATGTCGAATGTTTTATCCGTAGTTTAAATTGTCTTAATTATGTGATAAGTTAGATTTTTCTGCTTAAATTATTGTAAATACGTTTATTTATTCTTATTTATGTAAATAGTTCTTATTTTGTAATTTATTAAAAAAAAAAATGAAGAAATTTGTTTATTTATTATGATTATGAACCTCTCTGTAAAAAGAGATATGTAAATTCTCATGAGTATATATCCTCGATACAGATGCAAAGTATCGAATGTGAAAAGTGGTTTGGTACCTTATAGACGACTTTATATGTATTTTATCCTATGATATATTTTAATTAGACTTAATGCACATTCATTAGTTAGATTTTCTGTAATTGATAATTACTTTTATTTAATTTTTGAGCATTTGCCATAACGCACATCAGACCAACAGCAATCAGAAAAATTGAAAATGAAAAATGCTTTTTTTCACATTCGATACTTTGCATTTGTATCGACGATATGTGTACGTATGTATGTATGTTGGACTTCTATGTAAATCCAACGTTGGCAGAGTTGATGTTATTCTTTCAATCATTAATCTGCAATGTGTTTTCATTTTATATATATATATATATATATATATATATATATATATATATATATATATAAAATTAAAACACATTGCAGATAATTGATTGAAAGAATAACATCAACTCTACCAACGTTGGATTTACATAGAGGTCCAAAAATGTTCACAGGATTCCACTTGAACACGCTAAAAAATACCTATCACTCGTTTGAGTCACAAATGTTCTCAGAAATTATGTTAACTGTTATACAAGAGAAAAAACCTAACTCTTTTCTATGAATTGTATAACAACAAAATAAAATAAAATAAATAAAAAAAATAAATACTTATTAAAAAATGTGTTAGCATACAAAGATTTCATAATTTTTTTTAACCAACAATGAAAATAATTATATACATTTTTTACTTTTAAAATCAATTGATACATTATTATTGATAATAATGTAATAAAATGTATTAATACAAATATTTAGTAACATTTTGGTAATTTCAGTACGCAGATGAATATAATCAGGGTTTGATCGTATGGTAAATAAAACTGCATTTTACAACGAAATGTCTTATACTTTTGCCGATGTTTCGGCTTGAGATTCATGCCTTCATGAGGGCTATGGAGGAAAGAGAGAAACAGTTCTGTGTCCTGGACTACAATTTTAGTGAATAATTTAAAAAAGACAAAATTTTCTTTGTCTTGATTTGTTATTTATGATAAATAAACAATATTTATTTTAAATTGCATTTTATTTATAACACTTAGTCATACCAATTCAACCATATCCTCATTTCCTTCAAGAGATTGTCGTCCATTAAAATTGCAAAATGATATGATCATGGCAGAGCTTTCAGCGTGATCCCTCTATCTTAATATATTAATTTCATATATTATTATCAAAAACGTTTAGTATTTATAATCAATTCTACTCAGTTCCTTCATATCTATTCCTCCCCCTCCCATCTCTGGCTGCAGTAAAAAGACAATTCTCACATGGGCATCGATAAAGGCAGTTACCGAAACGCATCTACACATTGTACAGAATAGTGGTAGATTCTTAAAAGTGGTCTTCCTGGGAGGATAGGAGAAAATCAAGGAGGCAGGATTTAAATACAGGTAAAGAAGGAGAGTTTCGAAAGGAAAGAATAAGAAAGTTCCAGAAGGAGGAGGCTCGGGAGATGAAGAAGGCTGTTTAATGAGTGGGAGAATAGAGATCGGAGGGACAGGATTGGGTACCACGGGAATTGGAAGAGGGATAGAGATCCAGAAGGAGGAGGCTCGGAGGATGAAGGAACGGTCGAAGAAGGCTGTTTTATGAGTGGGAGGATAGAGATCGGAGGGACGGGAGTGGGTACCACGGGAATAGAAAGAGGGAGATAGTTAAGACGATCCTCAAGCTCCCCAGTGAGGGGGATATAAAAGGAGAAACAGCAATGACATCTTTCAGTTCTAATTCAATCTAAAGGGAAGCAATAGCGAAAAACAAACAATAGCTAAAATTTTCAAGAATTCAAAATTTCTAAAAATATTACTAACTAAATAGTTATTGTCAATTTACATAATTAAGTAAATTAATGTGTGCATAATTTCAATATTAAAGTCTGAATATTAATAAAGAGAAATACAAATATATGTAAATAATGGATAATTGATGTGTAAATGCTACAACAAAGGAATCTAACAGAAGAAGGGCGGGAAAGGCAGATAGAATTGAGTCACCGTATAAAAACAACGACAATTACAAATGCTCTTAAGTCCTGAGATTATGTTAGACTCCGGTAAAACTGAAATCTTACGACATGGTTTCAAAATTCATGACTTTCGTGCCTTATTTTCAATTTCATGAAATTTTCATGACTTTTTTGTGCAGTAGACACTCAGTTACTCCAAGGGAATATAGGCCATGTCCTTTTTCTCTTCAAACTCCACAATCTAATTGTGCAGGCTATAATGGTGCATACAAGTATCATTACAAAACTCTAAATCATATATGAGGGGTCTATAATCAGAACAAGACACATCAATGTGGCCAATTTGTACAGAAAACACAAAATACAGAAAAAGTCTCATGTTTAATTTTATACATGGGTATAATTTTCTTAAAAGTTGTAAGTATCACAGAAGAATGCTTTTGAGGAATTTGAGAAGTTTATCTGTTACATTATCTATCTTGATGGCATGTATATTTTCTCACTGATGTATGTCTTATTTTGAAGCCAACTTTCCACTTCAGCATTAAAAAACACCATGATCTATTGAGTTTTGAAAATCCTTTTCTTTACCAGTACATAGAGGATATTTGGGACTTTTAAAATCAACTGTTATCTAAAAATTGTAAAAATAGTGATGTGTCTAGTTTTGATTCTAGACACGTAATATATTTTTTTTTTGTTTAAACAATTTACCTCACTTTGAGAGCATCTGTTGGAGCAACTCAATTTCATCCTTCGATTCTATTCATGCTTCCTCTTCCTTTCTTCCATTCGTAGAGCTTTTTCTGAAGGAACATGAGAATATGTCCGGGAATCCGATGTTAACGATAGACTGCTATAAGATGCATTTAGTATTTTGAAGTAGCAGTTAAGAGATCTGAATGTACAGCAAAAGAGAAGCGTACACGACAAGCGATTGAAAACTCTATCACTACACCTTATTATCCCTTCTCTCGTAGAATTGTCATATCCTAAAACATCAACTGGAAGAGACTTCCCCATCTGCAAATGTAAATAAAAATCATTTGTTAAATAAAATTTGTCAACAATATTTATTACACTGGCCCACAAAAACGTTTGTCATAATTAAGCACATTAAACCACATTGCTAAGGAATGTGCTTGAACAAATTTATATAATAAATAAAATAAATATAAATAGTTTTGCTTTTTTATTTTTATAATTTAAAAAAAAAAATCATTTTTCCCAGAGTAAACCCTGAAAAGTTTTCCTTGTTTTTTCCCTTGCTTCAGATTTGGCGTTTTAGCAGAAATTAGGGGAATTTATAACTATATCACCACTTTGATGTCCGGTTATACCAACATGTTGTCAAAGAGTTAGATTCGTTTTCCTTGCACAAGTTTTTAGCAAAGACCTCTCGAAACAAAAACATGTTACAGTGTTTCGGATTTAATGTCAACAAGAAATGTGCAACTCCTATTTTTTGTCATAGCAGATCTGTGATCTACGGATCAAAATACAAAGGAACAATTTTTTCTTAGTGCCAATAATTTACTTATAAGGGCCGTTCATTCTCAACAAAAGTTATTTTATTGATTTTTAAGGATTATATCAGCAATATGCAGGAAACCGCCATTTTTTATAACAGGTTCATGAAGGAAGAAAAAATACTTAAGAATAATGTGGTCACGACATCACAAACAAATAGAATTGACCTAACTCCGATTTTCCTAAAACTTTGTATACTTATTCAATTCAACCCAATTATGAATAAAAACAAGAAAAAAAATATCACAAACGAATAATTGTTTTTCTCATTGTTATGATACAGCTCATAATGTTATGATAAAACTCGTTTATAGCCTGTATAGCAGTCAACTTTAGTGCTTAATAAATACTGTTCTAGGCCTGACCGCGAGTGTTTTTTTAATTTTTTCTTCTCAATTAGGTCAAAATGAATAAGTATACGAAGTTTCATGAAGATCAGGCTCTGGGCAACTCTCGCTCAGAACTACCAAAATAGCTTATACTTCTACATAAGCATTACCTCTCCAAATCGTTCCTTCAGAGATTTCAAAATGATTTCTTTGAAGCTGACCAAATCCAAATCAATCAAAACATCATCTTGAATAACTCTGAAAAATAATTGTCTATCAATTTTTCCGGTATCCAACAAAAGGAAGAAATACACTTAAAAAGAAAAATACCATGAACAATAAATAAGGGGAAATTTAGGTTTAAATGAGGTTTTAAAATTAATTTAGGCCTAGTGTTCTGGGTACAAGTAATATTTCCATAAAGATAAAACGTAAGAGGCTACTTACAACATAATCTTCATATAAATGAATTTTGGGCGAATATCATCATATTCATTCTTCTGTTCTGTGACAATATCCATAATATTAAGAAATCCTATGTAAAAATGTGATGAATATTAGTAAATACAACAGTTATCAAGTAAGTTAAATGCGCAAAACAAGATACACACAGTTAAGAACGCAACGTTCAAAGGCATTGAGCTAAGAGAATCTACTTATTTCAGACCTAAGAAGAAAGAGAGAAAACACAATTGAAGGGCCAGGTAAAAAAAAAGATGGGTCTTATTCAGATTAGCCCCACCAGTGATTTTATCTAGTAACAGTTACTTATTCATAAGTGATTAAAAGATATGGCTCAAAGAGACATGTGATTTATTTAATAGGAATTTTGTATAATTTTTATACATAACCAAACAAATTAATACACTGTTTATTCGTTGCCAAATAATGTACATATATGTTTTGTCTATCCTGATTGTTGCCAGTAGGAGTGTTCCTGCAACTAGCAGTTGGGAGAAATATCTCAAGTACGTGGACCATTACGTATGGTGCAGTTCTACTGTGCTTCGATTCGAGCACCAGCAAACCAATAAAAAATTGTTCTTTCGCCTTTTTTGAATGATATTTAAAAATCATAACCCCGCTTATCAGCTAGCAATAAAATACCTTATCATATATTAGAATGTATTATGAAAGATAACAGATGTAAATGTTATTTTTTTAAAAAAAGGGCATTATTGATATCATGGACCATAATATAAATGATAAATGGTAGAGTAATGTGAGTATGTGATAAAACGAAACTGATAAAGAAAAGTAAAATTAACTCATTCCAATGCATTGCTGATAAGTGAAAATTGATTTTCACCTTTAATACGTTTCTATTAATTGCAATTCAACTTCTTTGGAGTTTCTGTTCTTCAAATGGGAAGCCAGCCGAGGAAGTCTGTTCAGGAGGTGCTGTAAGTTGCATTTCATTAATATTAGTATTTCGTGTAATTAGGATAGAATTTGTAAAATTCTTTCAAATTAATTATTTATTAGAGATGAACAATAAAGTAATGGATATCTAGTTATCGTTTCTTCTACCTCTATGGAAGTGGAAGATACCATTTACTTTTTCTAATCACAGTGATTTTTTAGTATGTATTATGTTTAGAATATCATAAATTAATTTAGAGAATAAAATAAAGAACGTAAACGGCATTTAAGTTGCAAATGTTTATTTATTTAAAGTTTAACGTCCATCATAATTAACTCAGAATTTTAGGACGGGTTATCTATAGGTCACCACCTTTTTCTAACCAGAATAGGGCTGATCCTTTTTTCCAAATAAAAGCCACCACCCATAGTGGGGATCGAACCCACGACCCTTGGCACTAAGTGTTAAGTGCTCACGCCTTAACACTCACGGCCACCGGGCCACCTTAAAAATGTGGAAGGCTTCACGATTTCGCGTGTCATCTTTGCGCAGGGGCCATGCTAATCTTTTCTGTATTGTTCCAATTTTAGTATATGTAACATTGAAGCTAGTACTAAAAAAAAACAACACATTAATAATAATTGCAATTTTTATAATAACTAATGTAATATGTCCATTCCGTGATTTCTTTCTTCTACATAGATAGATAAAAGGGCCCTCTAAGAGAAAGATCTGTTGTGCCCCTGATAACCTGCTGAAATTAACTTCGAAAAAATAAAATTAAATAATATAGCGTTAAATCATGTAGAAAATCCGTCCCAAAAGTAGTTGTATATAAGTGGACGTTGAAATTTAAATAAATAATTTAACCAATCAATGCTAATCATATACTAGGTATGTCATGAGACATTTTAACCTAAGCTAAATTAAATTATAAATAAAATACATATCATGATTGTAGTTTAGTTAGTTTCAAATTTAATCCTAGTGCTATCATTATTAACCAATTATATATAACTGAAAACACATATCGTGGGCATGCAAGTGAAACAACACATTAAGTCAAAATTGCCCATTTTTTTTTTTTTTTTCGGAGCTAAGATGATTGCATAAATATAATTTTCTTGTTAACCAAAAATATAATGAACTTGATGTGTTCTAACTGTAAGCTGACGATATAAAAGATATTCAGTATAACATGGGCGAATATAAGGGGGGGGGGCTGCAGCCCCTCCCAAAATTTTCATTTGATGGTAAAAATGTGTCATAAAAACCTTAAAAATAAATTAAATACGATCACTTAGTTAATAAAAAATAGTTTATTTTAGGTGTTATAGCGTTTCAGTTGCCTAGAACTATTCCAAGCTCTAAATGGTTCATATTCCATACCCCGGAAATGGTCTCAGCCCCCCTCCCGAAATTATTTCCTTTATACGCCCATGCAGTATAAAAAATTAAATTGGTACCGTATAAAAAACCCAGAAGATTTATTGTTCGCAATCTGTATTTATGAATGATAAACAAGTGAAATATGAAAATAAACGTATTGTTTGTTTTTCAGGAAAGATTTCACACGAAACCAGACCAAAAAGAATCAAGAGAAAGATTCCCAAGAAGGAGTTAGTCAATATGAATTTCTTGAAGACCATTTTCACAATATTTGGCCAATTCTCTATTTCCGTAAGAGGTCAGTGAATACGCCAGCTGTTTGTGGGGTTGTAATTTCACTAAGTTCTAGTAAGAAAACTTCTGATAACCTAGACAACGCCATAGGTTCCCATAATGAACCCATAGGCTTAAATAAATAAAGACTACTATTTCTCACAAATTCAGATTATGCAATAACCAAAATTCATACATCACCTATCAACAGTTTAAGAATGCTCCATATAAAAACAAAAATTCTGCACATTATGCAAAGGATTAACAGGATAACAACAGATAAAATATAAGTTATTTAATTGGAACATTTTATTAGTATATTTAAAGAATTATATAACTATAAACATTTACAACTGTAACCTCTGACACAACCGAATAGATCTAACAGTGTTGCCAGCTATACATACGTCATACAAACAAATATAAAATTAAATAATTGCAATCAAAAATTCTCCGTAGAACAGCCGATGCTCCATTCTTTGTCTCCAATTTGACTCTCCATAAAGAAGTCCAATCCCTATCAAAAACATTCAATCAAAAATTGCATTTAATTTTTTTTTTTTTTTTTTTTTTTATACAAAATGAGTAATGGAATCAATTTATAGATTTTATGAAGCACCCATCAAGAATTACTTGAAAAGTGCAGCATTTATAGAAAGATTGCCACAGAAATTCGACGAGGAATTCCCATGGAAATATGGTGAGGTTCAAATCCACAAGAGAAACTTCCTTCATCAAAAACGAAACCTCATCAAGTGTAAATATCTTAAGGGTTTTAGATGTTCCAAGTTCCACAGATTGAGTGTAAGGACTAAAAGTAATTTTAAATGGAACTCAAAGAATCTTCAATTGGATAAAATGAAAATACCATTAAATTCGCTCAAGTTAAAAAGAAATTGGAATCGTCGGATTGATTTTATTGACATTCCGTTGATATCTTCTGATATATCGGATGATATCATCCGTAGAACTGAACAAATACTCAACGTTTCTACTCAAGAAGCTTTTGTTCTTAAGAATTGCAGACAAAAAACAATAGCGGCCATCAAGAATTCATATGAAGATCCATATTCGAATGCTCATGCAGAGATGAAAACTCTTGGGATTAAAGGGGTGAATTTTATTATAATTTCCCGGTCATATTTCTCGAGTAAGCAGCTTGCTAAGAAAGTGGCTTTAGAAATGAACTGCAACTTGCTAGATCGTAAGTTCATATTTTACTATTAAATACAATTATTACATCAAGGATTTAATCTAAATAGAACAAAAAATGCTTAACAAGTTTGAATTTTAATCTCCTTGCTACTGGCGTGGTTAATCAGTCAGGTATCAGAGAAAGAATTCATGGGCTTTGTTGTAATGCATATTTTAGCAGTCAAGTACTTTTGGTAGTCTTAAACAGCCATCTGAGTGTTTTCCTACGCTCTTATTCCCTTTAGTACACTAGTAGCGAGGAGGTTTATTTATGTTGCATGTTCGATACTCTGTGAGTATACTCCGTGTATTACAAATTTCATTTTTTTACATTTTCTTTAGTCATAGCCACCGTCAGGGCTAACACAAAAGAAACATAAATAAGTCAATATTTTACCAAAAACAAACAAAATATAATATCTGCAATTACGATGTAAAAATACAAATAACCGTTCCACGTAAATACTCTTTAAAAATTCATATTCATCAAAGAAAGTCTTAGACTTTAATATGTAATTATTTATTTTGAATACAACCTATAAGGAGGAAACGGATGTGGATGGCTTCTCATACCAAAGGACAAACTCTGCTAGAAAAAAATGAAACGCAGAGCCACGTGAAAGAATGGAAACGTTCATGTGTGGGAAATATAAAAATAAAATTAAAAATTACGATCAAGGAGCCATTGTGTTCCGGCACCATAGTTTTATCAATCTCAGTGGGAGCTCTCGAGGCTTCTGGAATAATTATCAATAGAAATAATTATTTAAAAAATCCAATTTGTACCGAAATTTCAGCCCAACATTAGAAATAAAAGACCAAATTAATTTAAATCATCAGACTCCTTCACATTTTAAGAAATGGCATGCCAATATTAGTATATATCAGGTCATCCCATAAGTAATGTCGGTGGACTGTAGAATGTGTCGATCTGCTGGCCCTTTGACTGTTACAACAGGATTTTCTTCTACAGTAGCCTGCAGGAGTTGGTCGTCAACCTCTGATGCTAGACCTGTACGAGGCTCGTCTTCAAGCCTTTATCGAATCCCAAATCATAAAATGGGGTAAGTGGTGTCTTGGGAAATCTATTTCAAATGAAATTTCAGCACAGAATAAATATGTTTCTCCAGCCAAAACATGATAAATAGAATTGTATTTAATGCTAAAATAAACAAAAATAAATTGAAAAGGAGGGAATATAAACAGACAAAATATTAAAAAACGACATTGCTTTTGGGATGTCCTGATAGAAATGGAGCAGCAAAAAGCATTAAGGTGATTATAATCTCAACACAAGGTTTCTCTGAAAATATTGTTGACAGTCAAGGAATTTGTTAAGAAAAATTATAATTTTAATTAGAATAGGTATAAACCAAATTGATGCACACTTCTTTTTTTAGCAATGGGAATGATGGAATCTTACTATCATGAGGAAGAGGCTGGATATTATATTCCTTCAAAAATTAAATACATGTTTGAGGATTACTTTATTAAGTTGATAAGTGATCGTAACAAACTAGGAGAAAAATACACGAATATATTGGAGGGTTTGAGCCCTGGGGAATTAAGGAATGCAGAAGAGGGGATTTGGTCTGAAGAAGAAGGAGTTCATGAATCAAGTGAAAAGAATTCAAGCGATAAATCATCAATAGTTAGAAAACTAATTAAGAAGAAAGATTGGTTTGTCAAATTACTCCACAAAAGTGAAAATACAAAATATGGAGACATTTTATGCACAGATAGCAGCGTTAGAAAGAAAGAGACATCTCACGCTAATTTCGAAAATGCTGATGCTCGTACAGAAAGTTCCTTAGGCAAGACATCAAAAGAACTTTCTTTAAAATATGGTTCTGAGCATCAAGAAGCCTCAGAGCAAAAATCCTCAGATTCAGCACGCAGAAGTTTAGGGATTTCTGAACTGGAAGAAGCATTGAATTCAGCAAAGAACAAACTTTTGAACAATAACAAGATATTTAGAAGGGAATTTAATAAGCTTTGTATAGCAATATTAAATAGAAATATTCAACTTCCTAAAGATTTATGCACAAAATCAATACAGGAAGAAGTAAACAGCATTGCAAGTTACACAAAAGGTTATGTTCTAGTTGGCTTTCCAATTTGCTTTACAAATTCTGACTATAATATTCAGTATTGGAAAACTGTTTTTCAGTCTAGCAATCCTCCAGATGTTATTGTTTACAGTCAGGTAAGTACAGCAAAGAGCTTTTCAATATATGTTTCTGTATTTAGCCTGCTTGGTTGTCAAGGAATCAGTAGGTCTCAAGCAATTATTCATTATTCATTTATAATGAAATCATATTAATTTCAAAATCTAACACAGGCAAACAAAATAAAAAATGTGGTCTTTTCCAAAGACACCATACGAATATTCTTATGTATTTCAACATGCTCAATCCGAATCCGGAGTCGGTTTCACCTCAGCACGTCAGGCTGAAGGTCAAATTTCGTATGAAGTCGTTTAAGAAGAAGTAATTAGAGCTTCCATGGTTTTGAGGGCCGCTGAATTCAAATCCGAAGTCAGTTTCACCTCATCGGCGCAAAATCAAAGTCATTTCAAGGACAAATATGTCTATTTTGCAAAAATGAATTTTTTGCTGCAGATTCATTTTTTGCAAGATAAACATATTCGTCCTTGAAATGACCTTAATTTTGGGCTGATGGGGTGAAACAGACCTCAGATTCGAATTCAACGACCCTCGAAACCTTGGAAGCTCTAGTTATTAATTCATAAACGACTTCATACGAAATTTGACCTTCGAATGCCCTTAAACCTGACGTGCTGGGGTGAAAAGGGACCCCGGATTCGCATTGAGCGTGTTGAAATACATAAGAACATACGTATGGTCTCTTTGGAAAATACCTCTTTACAGGCACACAATACAAAATTATTTTGTGAGCCTGTGTCATTAAATACTCCAATGAGTAGAAACTATGACGTCAGAGCCTCGTGTTGTATCTCCTTGGTAGCTCTCCGCTCTCTGACCTGGACCTCTTTGGCTGATATGCATGCAACCGTTAGGGAGGTTATCTGCTTCCGCTAATACTAATAGTTAGTAGTAATAAATGACTCACAGAAGTAAGTCTCGCTTCTGCAGCTCCAGCTGATCCTGCTGAATGCTGATGCTCCAAGAGAAACGTCCGATGATGGAATAGATCTACGATAAGCTTGGTGTGGAGATGCCAATCAACAGGTGTTATCACTATCACTGACTGATTGTTAGGCTAATTAGACCGGATTCAGGTGAGAAAGTTAGTGATAACTTTCCCAATAATTCCTTTAATTTGTCTGGTTGATTATAGGAGCTCTGTCTCCAGCAATACTTTTATGAGAGTTATATTTTGCTGGCTACATCTGACTCATCATGTCCCTTAAGTATCAATTAAGCAATTTAATTTATTATTATAACTGGCTTGATTACATTATGGATATTGAGTGCTGCAAATGGAAATATTAACTTCATCCAAATTATATTCGTTGTATTTTTACCCCGACCAAGGCTTTCTAAGGGTAGTCGCAGGGTAGAGGTAGGGGTAGAGCTTTTGATAGAGGGAGGGTCGCATAGTGAAGAGGGTTACCGCGCTGCTTTCCCAGTTTCACATGATTTGACGGTGAGTCTTCAACTGTGTTGCAAGAAGAGAGGTTGTTAGGATAGCTTATTTATTTATTATTTTTACGATGTTAAGAGACAGTAGTAATCGAGATTTTAGTGCTCATCCCATAAATCAAGTGCGACAAGATTTGGGAGAACATCGCCATTTTTTTTTTTTTTTTTTGCAACTTTTAAGGATACCCAGACAACTTCCAGAAATACATGACGATGACTCCAGAAATATTTTCATACATTTGCGACAACGTATCACCATAAGCTTACCAGTACTATGCAGTTCAGCTGCTACAGCCTTCCAGTCTTTCTCAGACAAATGACGGTTGTGGTGGTTTTTATGCCATTTGTCCCACATTTCTGGACGATCTGCACCGCGAAATTAAATCTTCTTCCATTTCACTACCGTTAATAGTTATTCACAATCCCAAAACACTGATCTGATGAACACCAAAACACTCTAATGATAGTAGAGGACTTAAATGGACCAATCACGGAAAAGCCACGTTTCTGGGTCGTACTGGCAGGGGTCTTTGTATGTAGATTTCTTGCTTTAGAAGTTCTTTAATTCTATTGAATTTTTCTTACATGTTTCTTTTCCTTATTGATGCCTCTGCAGAGGTCGCTCTTCTTTCTACCAGCTAGATCGGTCATATTAGATTGGGAAATCAGAAGAAATAAGCTTTAAAGTATGGATCTATAAGGCTAAGTTTATTGATTGGTGATTAGGGTAATAAACACCAAAGATTAATAGTTAGGATGTTTTTTGTTTAATCCAGACGAACTATGCCACTTAAACTATACCAATTAATTATTTTTTGGTTTTCTTAAGAAGTTCTAAATGCATTTTCATTGTTAAATTGTACATATTTTTCAAGTGCCCTGAAGAAGAAGTTCAAGTTGTTTTGAAAGAAATTAGGGTGAATCCATTTCTTCACAATGAGTCTTATAATTCATCACTTTTAAATCTTGCACATAAAAATGGTGATGTAGATGCGAATAATATTTTACTTCAATTTAAGCATATTATAAATGAAATGAACGATCAATATAAAGACAGAGATTTTCCAATCACTGAGGCAATGTCTATCGATTATTATGAGGTAATTTTTCTTTATTTTACTATATTATTATTATTATATGCAGTAGAACATGCATTTTCAGTTGCAGTAAGCTGTTCTGATGGATGGTGGCTTGGCGGGTGGTTAAAGATTATCTACGGGTGATTGATGAACGTGTCAAGTGCTAAGGTCGCGTGGTGCCTGGTGAAGGTTGCTTGGTGCTGGGTAAAGGTTGCGTGGTGCTTGGTAATGGCAACTGGGTGGTTGGTAATGGTGCTTGGTGCTTTTCGAAGGCTGCTTGGTGAAGATTGCGTGGTGTTTGGTGAAGGTTGCGTGGTGTTTGGTGAAGAAAGCTTGGTGCTTGGTGAAGCTTGCGTGGTGAAAATTATGGAGCGAGGAGAGCTGAACTTGCTTGACAGTGTGAAATTGACTATCCATCCGTTCAGAGTCACTCGCGTGAGATTATGGCCCGTCCGTTGCGTCAGGTGATTCAGAGCGAACAGGTACAAAAGGCCTGTGCCCCCCCCCCTCGAAATCAGGTAGTACTCTAAAGCTTCATTGATGTGATCACGTCGGGATTACCAGTTTAGTGTTGCTATTTCACAGGAAACAAGCACTGCAGCAAAATGGAGTAGAGCTGCGTTACGGACGCTGCCTGGGCAGCACTTACAAGGGGAGTATACAGCGATGGGGTCACCGATATTTCTCGGCCCCCAAGGCACATTGGACCGAACGCTCGGACACGTGTCGACTATTTTTCGATGTAGAATCACCAGAAAAAAATGGTCCAAATCGGTCACCCCATCGCTGTATACTCCTCTTGTTAGTAGCTGTCGTTAGATCCGGCACCAGTGTTGTAAAACAATCTGGCCAGAGCCTCCCTGGGGTTAACACCAGTAAAAACTAAGCAATCAGGAGCTGACGTTACTTCAATATACAAAAGTGACACAGGCCTGATGGTTGTTTTGTATGGAACCCGGCGGGAAAATTAAACCAAATGTCATTGTTTGTATTTATACACAAAATTGAGCCACCGTTATTTTTGTTACCTGCAGTGTCGGAGACGTAGACTTTCTGGTTGGCTTTTCTGGATTGTTTCATTGGGTAGATGTCTTAAGCGAGTTTCCTCCTTATCGAGGGAGGCGGGAGGGTAATGCGCTTAAAAATACCTAATAATGAAGAAGAAAACATTAAAATTAAACATTCATTACCTTCTTTGCCGCAGGCTTTACTTCGATCTTCAATAATGACTAAGATGTCAGGGAAACGAGAGAGATATCGCAACAAAAGGTTGGCTTTTGGCTTTGGTGAAGAGAACGACGATATATTTAACGAAAGTTTGTTTAGCGAAGACAATATGAAACCTTCCTGTCCTAACCTTAAAGGACTTATCCTTCCGTTGGAGGCCTATGTCAGGATTCCTGGACAAGTTGCTGGAAAGCACAATCAGCTTAATGCATATTATAATTTCGAAGCGGTTTTCATGAATGCATTTATAAAGAATTTCCCGGATTTGTGTGTTTTAAGGACAGAAGTTAGAACACCAATCAACTATCAGTATTCAGTAAGTAGAAGCACTTATACTCATACTAATTTTATATTGTACGACTGTATATAACGTGTGACTGTATTTATTATCTGACAAGGAGAGTATACTGTGATGGGATCACAGATTTGGTCCATTTTTTTTTTTTTTTCTGGTGATTCTAAATCAAAAAATTTCGACACGTGTCCGAGCATTAGTAGCTGAGAAATAAAATAAAATAGGTGGGAAATGCTTTACTTTATATATCGATTTTAGGAAATAATATCGTCATGATTCATTCACCAATTCATTTGTTTTATAGAGTAGATTAAAGAATAAATGCAATCGTTAAACAATAATTTATATTTCGTCAAATAAATTCAAAAATATGCTTACGTTGTTTACATCTAAAATAATAGCAGATTTAAAATCAGCACCCCAAGAAACTCTATTGAGATAAATATCATTGAAAACAATAAATAATAATTTTTTCCTCCAATACTGAGAGAAGCCGGAGACTACTTGTCTCTTCCTCCAATACTGAGAGAAGCCGGAGACTACTTGTCTCTTCCTCCAATACTGAGAGAAGCCGGAGACTACTTGTCTCTTCCTCCAATACTGAGAGAAGCCGGAGACTACTTGTCTCTTCCTCCAATACCGAGAGAAGCCGGAGACTACTTGTCTCTTCCTCCAATACTGAGAGAAGCCGGAGACTACTTGTCTCTTCCTCCAATACCGAGAGAAGCCGGAGACTACTTGTCTCTTCCTCCAATACCGAGAGAAGCCGGAGACTACTTGTCTCTTCCTCCAATACTGAGAGAAGCCGGAGACTACTTGTCTCTTCCTCCAATACTGAGAGAAGCCGGAGACTACTTGTCTCTTCCTCCAATACCACGAGATACCGGAGACTACTTGTCTCTTCCTCCAATACCAAGAGATACCGGAGACTACTTGTCTCTTCCTCCAATACTGAGAGAAGCCGGAGACTACTTGTCTCTTCCTCCAATACTGAGAGAAGCCGGAGACTACTTGTCTCTTCCTCCAATACCACGAGATACCGAAGACTACTTGTCTCTTCCTCCAATACCAAGAGATACCGGAGACTACTTGTCTCTTCCTCCAATACTGAGAGAAGCCGGAGACTACTTGTCTCTTCCTCCAATACTGAGAGAAGCCGGAGACTACTTGTCTCTTCCTCCAATACTGAGAGAAGCCGGAGACTACTTGTCTCTTCCTCCAATACCGAGAGAAGCCGGAGACTACTTGTCTCTTCCTCCAATACTGAGAGAAGCCGGAGACTACTTGTCTCTTCCTCCAATACCGAGAGAAGCCGGAGACTACTTGTCTCTTCCTCCAATACCGAGAGAAGCCGGAGACTACTTGTCTCTTCCTCCAATACTGAGAGAAGCCGGAGACTACTTGTCTCTTCCTCCAATACTGAGAGAAGTCGGAGACTACTTGTCTCTTCCTCCAATACCACGAGATACCGGAGACTACTTGCCTCTTCCTCCAATACTGAGAGAAGCCGGAGACTACTTGTCTCTTCCTCCAATACTGAGAGAAGCCGGAGACTACTTGTCTCTTCCTCCAATACCACGAGATACCGAAGACTACTTGTCTCTTCCTCCAATACCAAGAGATACCGGAGACTACTTGTCTCTTCCTCCAATACTGAGAGAAGCCGGAGACTACTTGTCTCTTCCTCCAATACTGAGAGAAGCCGGAGACTACTTGTCTCTTCCTCCAATACTGAGAGAAGCCGGAGACTACTTGTCTCTTCCTCCAATACCACGAGATACCGAAGACTACTTGTCTCTTCCTCCAATACTGAGAGAAGCCGGAGACTACTTGTCTCTTCCTCCAATACTGTGAGAAGCCGGAGACTACTTGTCTCTTCCTCCAATACTGAGAGAAGCCGGAGACTACTTGTCTCTTCCTCCAATACTGAGAGAAGCCGGAGACTACTTGTCTCTTCCTCCAATACTGAGAGAAGCCGGAGACTACTTGTCTCTTCCTCCAATACTGAGAGAAGCCGGAGACTACTTGTCTCTTCCTCCAATACTGAGAGAAGCCGGAGACTACTTGTCTCTTCCTCCAATACTGAGAGAAGCCGGAGACTACTTGTCTCTTCCTCCAATACCACGAGATACCGAAGACTACTTGTCTCTTCCTCCAATACTGAGAGAAGCCGGAGACTACTTGTCTCTTCCTCCAATACTGAGAGAAGCCGGAGACTACTTGTCTCTTCCTCCAATACTGTGAGAAGCCGGAGACTACTTGTCTCTTCCTCCAATACTGAGAGAAGCCGGAGACTACTTGTCTCTTCCTCCAATACTGAGAGAAGCCGGAGACTACTTGTCTCTTCCTCCAATACTGAGAGAAGCCGGAGACTACTTGTCTCTTCCTCCAATACCACGAGATACCGAAGACTACTTGTCTCTTCCTCCAATACCAAGAGATACCGGAGACTACTTGTCTCTTCCTCCAATACTGAGAGAAGCCGGAGACTACTTGTCTCTTCCTCCAATACTGAGAGAAGCCGGAGACTACTTGTCTCTTCCTCCAATACTGAGAGAAGCCGGAGACTACTTGTCTCTTCCTCCAATACTGAGAGAAGCCGGAGACTACTTGTCTCTTCCTCCAATACTGTGAGAAGCCGGAGACTACTTGTCTCTTCCTCCAATACTGAGAGAAGCCGGAGACTACTTGTCTCTTCCTCCAATACTGAGAGAAGCCGGAGACTACTTGTCTCTTCCTCCAATACTGAGAGAAGCCGGAGACTACTTGTCTCTTCCTCCAATACTGAGAGAAGCCGGAGACTACTTGTCTCTTCCTCCAATACTGAGAGAAGCCGGAGACTACTTGTCTCTTCCTCCAATACTGAGAGAAGCCGGAGACTACTTGTCTCTTCCTCCAATACCACGAGATACCGAAGACTACTTGTCTCTTCCTCCAATACTGAGAGAAGCCGGAGACTACTTGTCTCTTCCTCCAATACTGAGAGAAGCCGGAGACTACTTGTCTCTTCCTCCAATACTGAGAGAAGCCGGAGACTACTTGTCTCTTCCTCCAATACTGAGAGAAGCCGGAGACTACTTGTCTCTTCCTCCAATACTGAGAGAAGCCGGAGACTACTTGTCTCTTCCTCCAATACCACGAGATACCGAAGACTACTTGTCTCTTCCTCCAATACTGAGAGAAGCCGGAGACTACTTGTCTCTTCCTCCAATACTGAGAGAAGCCGGAGACTACTTGTCTCTTCCTCCAATACTGAGAGAAGCCGGAGACTACTTGTCTCTTCCTCCAATACTGAGAGAAGCCGGAGACTACTTGTCTCTTCCTCCAATACTGAGAGAAGCCGGAGACTACTTGTCTCTTCCTCCAATACTGAGAGAAGCCGGAGACTACTTGTCTCTTCCTCCAATACTGAGAGAAGCCGGAGACTACTTGTCTCTTCCTCTAATACTGAGAGAAGCCGGAGACTACTTGTCTCTTCCTCCAATACTGAGAGAAGCCGGAGACTACTTGTCTCTTCCTCCAATACTGTGAGAAGCCGGAGACTACTTGTCTCTTCCTCCAATACTGAGAGAAGCCGGAGACTACTTGTCTCTTCCTCCAATACTGAGAGAAGCCGGAGACTACTTGTCTCTTCCTCCAATACTGAGAGAAGCCGGAGACTACTTGTCTCTTCCTCCAATACTGAGAGAAGCCGGAGACTACTTGTCTCTTCCTCCAATACTGAGAGAAGCCGGAGACTACTTGTCTCTTCCTCCAATACTGAGAGAAGCCGGAGACTACTTGTCTCTTCCTCCAATACTGAGAGAAGCCGGAGACTACTTGTCTCTTCCTGCAATACCACGAGATACCGAAGACTACTTGTCTCTTCCTCCAATACTGAGAGAAGCCGGAGACTACTTGTCTCTTCCTCCAATACTGAGAGAAGCCGGAGACTACTTGTCTCTTCCTCCAATACTGTGAGAAGCCGGAGACTACTTGTCTCTTCCTCCAATACTGAGAGAAGCCGGAGACTACTTGTCTCTTCCTCCAATACTGAGAGAAGCCGGAGACTACTTGTCTCTTCCTCCAATACTGAGAGAAGCCGGAGACTACTTGTCTCTTCCTCCAATACCACGAGATACCGAAGACTACTTGTCTCTTCCTCCAATACCAAGAGATACCGGAGACTACTTGTCTCTTCCTCCAATACTGAGAGAAGCCGGAGACTACTTGTCTCTTCCTCCAATACTGAGAGAAGCCGGAGACTACTTGTCTCTTCCTCCAATACTGAGAGAAGCCGGAGACTACTTGTCTCTTCCTCCAATACTGAGAGAAGCCGGAGACTACTTGTCTCTTCCTCCAATACTGTGAGAAGCCGGAGACTACTTGTCTCTTCCTCCAATACTGAGAGAAGCCGGAGACTACTTGTCTCTTCCTCCAATACTGAGAGAAGCCGGAGACTACTTGTCTCTTCCTCCAATACTGAGAGAAGCCGGAGACTACTTGTCTCTTCCTCCAATACTGAGAGAAGCCGGAGACTACTTGTCTCTTCCTCCAATACTGAGAGAAGCCGGAGACTACTTGTCTCTTCCTCCAATACTGAGAGAAGCCGGAGACTACTTGTCTCTTCCTCCAATACTGAGAGAAGCCGGAGACTACTTGTCTCTTCCTCCAATACTGAGAGAAGCCGGAGACTACTTGTCTCTTCCTCCAATACTGAGAGAAGCCGGAGACTACTTGTCTCTTCCTCCAATACTGAGAGAAGCCGGAGACTACTTGTCTCTTCCTCCAATACCAAGAGATACCGGAGACTACTTGTCTCTTCCTCCAATACTGAGAGAAGCCGGAGACTACTTGTCTCTTCCTCCAATACCAAGAGATACCGGAGACTACTTGTCTCTTCCTCCAATACTGAGAGAAGCCGGAGACTACTTGTCTCTTCCTCCAATACTGAGAGAAGCCGGAGACTACTTGTCTCTTCCTCCAATACTGAGAGAAGCCGGAGACTACTTGTCTCTTCCTCCAATACTGAGAGAAGCCGGAGACTACTTGTCTCTTCCTCCAATACTGAGAGAAGCCGGAGACTACTTGTCTCTTCCTCCAATACCAAGAGATACCGGAGACTACTTGTCTCTTCCTCCAATACTGAGAGAAGCCGGAGACTACTTGTCTCTTCCGGAGAGGAAAAATTATTATTTTCTTGTTTTCAATGATATTTACGTCGTTGAAATAACATATTTCTCAACTCCAGGGGTAAAGTTTGACCAATTATTAACAGAGCCTTGAATATGAAGACAATTTTTCTTAAATGTACGCAAGTTAATTTTTGTGGCTGTTGGAATTGCAACTTTATCTGGTCCATGTGCCACAGCCCGCATGAGAAGCGTTAGCCATTAGACCACGACGCTTCAAATTAAATTTAACTCCATTATTCTGTTTTATTTGGCTTTGTTTTAGATAATCAAGAGATGGTTTGATTATTCTGGTCTGTATTCGAAGCCGAGAGCAATCACTGGAGAGATATGTAAACAGTCCATTTTTTGTGAGTTAGTCGGAAGAATACAAGATAAAGAAAACCTTCAAGCTAAATTCATGGCTGAATTAAGAGCTAAACACAAGTTCATGGTTTGTTTTCTATTCATTCGCCTTTAATTTTTCTATTTTTTTCAAGTTTGAGTATAGTCTCAATCTAAATTGTTAAACAGAATGGAGATGGTTAAATTTCAACTCCAGTAGTTTAATAATAACATATGTATGGGTTTAAAATCCAAGTGGTGTAAGTTAGTTTGAACTAAATGTTTCGGACAATGGGGTTTCCGTTTGAGAATACTAGTAATGCTCTTGTTAAGAATACTATAGCCTGTTCAGATAAACTTAGGAGTTCAATTGCGCATGCACGTACGTCTGAGCGGGAATTTCTCCTTGCACTGTCTTCTGTTCCGCCATTTTAATTTACACGACTTCCAGTACTCAAACTTTCGTCCTAAGTAAGTACTTAATTACCCTTTACAAATTTAATTTAAATAGACAATATTCAAATTAACCTCGTCCAAAATATTTCTTCTTATTCTCAAAAATAAAATTTCTTTTTTTCCAGAACTCAGAGACGGATGAAGAAAATGAAGAGGAAATTACTGTCCAGGGTTTTAATGAAATTCAACCAAAATTAAATAATTTTGAAGAAGGAGAAGAGAATTTTGTTGGAGTGCTGAAATCTTCATCAGCGGGTTCTTCTACTGAGTTCGGTCTAACTGAGAGAAATCCCTTGTCAGATGAATTTTACTTCTTGAAAGATGATTCTGAAGACAATATGTCCGTCATAGCTGACGAAAAGCAATTACATTTACGAGAAGATCACAATTTTTTGAAGACTCATCAGTAAGTACAAAGTTCCGTTTTATTTAACTTTTTGGTATATTTACCTCTTTGAAATAATCATCCAACACCGAAAAAAAAATTTATAATATTGGTTGTCTGTACATTTGGAATATCTCTTCAATATCTTATAGCGCACACAAATGAGCCCACCCCGCAATACTGGACCGGATCTGGCGGTTCTAACCGGGATTTTGGGCAGTGTCTTACGCGCGCTCTCAGCAGATGGACGTCAGTAGTACGAACGCAAAAAAAATAGAACAAGAAGGGGCGTGGCCGGAGGGGGCTAGTCCTTCCCTCACATGGCCTAAAGGCTGCGCGTGCGCACTACCTTGTTCTTTTGTTTGCGGGCGGACTATAATGTCGCTGCCTCTGTGCTCTGGGACGACATGGTGCCTATCTCTCCTATCCTGAGTAGTCCTGACCGCATTTTCTACCCAAGTGTGTATTGGTTCGGCTAAACTATTAACGTAATGATAGAAATAAATAAATTAAAGTAAAGAGAGGAACTAAAAACTTCCTGTTGTACTAAACTTCACTATTCAATAATTTATTTTCATTTTCAGGTGTTATTTTAGCTCATGGATTGACAGATGTCCTGTTGCACATTATTACTACAAATGCCGACGAGGATCGCTTTCATATCCAGTCAGGTGAGAAACATATTTTATTTCTGATCGAAATCGCACAAAAGAATGGCGACTATGTCCTTCAAAAATCACTTATGACGCACCCTCTAAAGGGAAATCATTTTGATCATGAAAATGTCATTTAGGAAATAAATAAAAACCAGTTATTCATTTCCTGTAATAAATTGTACATTTATAGCATGTAATCATTAATTTACATTATTCGTTTAAATGGACTACAGGAGACGGGATAAAGTCAGGGGTTCATTTATGCGGCAAGAATCTGGAGTGACAGATATAGGCCTGCATATAAAGAAAATTAAGTGGAAATGGGCTGGTCATCTTGCCAGATTGCAGGATAGCAGGTGGACCCTGAAGGCTACGGAATGGATTCCGCTTAACTTAAAGAGGAGACGAGGAAGACCATGTAGGCGTTGGAGTGATGTCTTTAAGTCCGTTGCTGGTCCGAATTGGATGAACGTTGCCAGGAACAAAGACAAATGGAAAGCAGTGTTGGAAGAAACAGGGAACTCCACTTCCTAGTTGGGTTGGTCGCCAGGGAAGTTAGACCATTACCCCCATCAAGGGGAGGCCTGCATGAGAAACATGTATTTGTAAATATTGTAAATAGTAATTTAAAAAGAAATGAATTTAAATTTTTATTACTTTTTTATTTTGGTTATTTTTTTTGGAAATAGTTTTTTTGTTTTGTTTGTATTGTTCCTCTTATGCAATGAAGGCTTTATTTATTTATTTATTATTCGTTTAAATCAGTAATACTCGGCAATGATTGAAAATCAATTCAAGCCAAATTATGAATTTAATTTCTCGCAATCATTTTCTACCAAAATCAATTTCCTACTACGTGGCCGATGACGTCACATCCGTCAATTTTGCGTGACCATGATGAAATATTTGACAGTTTCATGTGAAAAATAAATAAGGTTTTAAAGAAAGAGCTTCTGCCCTTTAAAATTAGCAAAGCGCTAGATTGAAAAAGAAGGCGAGGTTAGCTCAGTGGTAAAGCACTGGATTAATAAGCTGGAGAACCTGAGTTCAAACCCTGAGCATAGTACTAAAGATTTTTTCTTCTAGTGTCTTCGTTCATGGGTTGAATTCGGCCTCCCTGACCGTCCCTAGGCCAACCCAGCCTTTAATTAATTTATCAATGGGTACCTTGGGTGCTAATGTCCCAAGCAATCGAAGCAGCAAGGGGAAAATCAGGCGGTTGGAGCATAGTACTGACCACACTATCTACCTGGTGTGCCTATGGTCATGAATCAGATACCTCTATAGTATCTGCACCTCAGGGCCCTCCTAGCCTGTCACGGGACTGATTTTTTAGATTGAAAAATCAAATTCACAAATACAAAAGCAACAAGAATTAATGAAATTTTCTCCATAGGCTTCATGACAAGGTGTACTTATTGAGTTCCTACGAAGCTATGAAAGATTTCATTCGAAGTCCTGCAAAATATCTTGTTCCAATGCTTCCAGAAGCCCAATGTGAAGTTCTTGTTCTGGGTAAACCAAAATCTGGGAAAACCTACATTTCGGAAGCTATAGCAACATTCTTTGATGCATACGTGAGTATATTAATGCATTTTTTTGTGACACTGCTTAAGTAATAATAAAATCTTAGGATAATACCAAGGAAATTATTCAAAAATGATAGTTTAAGGCATCATATTAATAAACTCTTTTATTTGATTCAACAAGAAACTTATCTTCAGACAAAAGAAAGGAAAAATTAGAACACACATACTTTAAGGAAGAATAATAAATTCGAAACACTCAAATACAACTATCAGTTCATCCCATAAGTAATGTCGGTTTTTAATATTCTGCCTGTTTATGGTCCCTCCTTTCCAATACATTTTTTTTTACATTTCTTTTATATTCTAGGATTAAATACACTTCTATGTAGCATGCTTTGGCTGGCAAAACTTATTTATTCTGTGCTAAAATTTCAAATTAAACGGATCTCCCAAAAAACCACTAACACCAAAGTTATGCAGGGAATTCGATAAATGATAAAATGCTGTTTCGATTTATCAAAAACTTGTTGCAACATATGGCGAAAATGTCATTAGTGAACGACAAGTGCAACGGTGATTTTAACGATTTCGAGCGGGAAACCTTAAGCTTGAAGACTAGCCTCGTACAGGTCTAGCAACAGAGCTTGATGACCAACTCCTGCAGGCTACTGTAGAAGAAAATCCAGTTGTAACAGTCGAAGAGCTAGCAGAAAAACTTGGATCGAAACATTCTACAGTCCGCCAACATAAACCGACTTATGGGATGACCTGATATATAAGATGGATTTGTCGGGAGTTAGACAGTGTGGCGGTTCGTCAAAGGCTAATAACTGCGCCTAGAGATCCTACCTCTATGGTACACTATATAGCTGGAAGGTTCCTGCCTAGGAGGTTAGTCAGTTTCCGAATACGGGACGCTCACGTGTTTTTGTGAATAGTTACGCTTGATTGTCTTATGTTATAAAAAACTTATCAGTATGGCCATACTTAGGTGTAATGAGGAGTATTGATGGATATCCGCAAGTAGCCTCAGTATTAATTGTATATATATGTAGAAGGAGATAGGTTATAGTATGTACAAAGTAGTTCCTAGGTTAGCATATAATTTTAATATTTTATTAGTTATTTTAATATTTTATTAGTTATTTTATTTAATTATTAATATTAAAAAATATATATAAAAATGAACACGTGTTTTATATAACCAAAATCCGAGTGACGTCACAATTACCCCCAATGAGGTAATAGACAGAAATACCGTAGATAAATAACAAAATAACGTTAAGTCAGGAGGAAAGGTGCGATATGAGCTCCGCGTGGTGCGTGCATCAAGGACAAAATGAATCCAGGGTAACCCCAACAACCAAACTTGGTGAATCCAAGTGTAGCGCTCAAAAGGTTAATAGAAAAAAGAACATTATTTATTGATGCTCTGTTCGAATACCTCAATAAATCATCGAAACAGTATTTACTTTAGGGCGGCGAGAAAGGACAGGGACGAAACCAACCCGAGCTTATATATTTGAAAAATAATTACTTTCTTCAATATCTCAATTAATGAATGAATTCAATTTTTTTAGGTAATTAATTTCAAAGCTTTAGAAGACTTTGCGAAAGAACAACAGAAAAAGAAATACATTCAAACAATGGATGAAAACCTGACTACTTTAATCTATCATGTTTTCCTCGAAGATATAAGCCAGGATTATGTTGAGAAGATATCATCTTGTACCAATTGGTTAGAAAAGGTTTATCAACTGGTAGCCTTCCAATCTAGAGTTTTTAAGCCAGTAATGTGGGATGTCTACCAGACAGAAGTAGGTAAGAAATGTTATGAGGTTTATGTTACATGTTACATACATAAAATAATCCCACCAGATATCCTGATTTCGCGAAAATCTTGAAAGACCACCAACTAGGTTTAAATATCACTCGGGCTAGACCACCATGATTTTCCTCAGCAGAAACACAAAAGAAGCCAACACAATCACCATTTATCACCACCTGAACACAGTGATAAATACGAGATCATAAAAGTCTGAATGCCTTTGTGAGATACAATTTTTTGCAAATATCGCAAAACGATTGCAGGGCACCATTCGCAAGCTTTCTAAATTTTCTACAATAAACGTTCTAATGTAATTTTTGATGGAGATATACACTCAGTCAAAAAAGTTTCCATACACCCAAAAATAATGGAATATATGCAAATAAAGGAATTCAAGAAATGTGCAATAGTATTATTTGTATAGCATTTTGTATGTTTAACAAATATAAGTGTAATTATTGCAATAATAAGTAAAAAAATATTAAATTTATCATAATTTAAAAAATGTATGTCAAATAAGTTTCCATACACAATAAACATTAATCCTATTTTATGTACTGTGACCCACTTTCAAGTCTTAGTTGTATAAATCTTATCTCTTCCCTTAATTCTTAGTCCAGTATTAGGTTTACTTGTGCCTGTGAGAGACTAATTTTTTTTTTTTTTTATAATGCGTGTTTCTCGTGATATAAGAGCTAATAGTTCGCTGCCATAATCAGTGCTTGTCTCGTCGAAAAATTGCTCAATTATTAAATAAATCACATGCAACAGCACAATATGTGCTTAACGTGCATAGTGGTTTAAAAACTCTGGAGGATAGACCACGGACGGGAAGACCAAGGAAATTGGAGTCACCACCGGAGGTTCATCCTTGTTCAAATTAATAAAGATCCTCACACATCATTGGCCACTGAACTAAATAGGGACTATGGGATTCAAGTCGACCCAGAGAACGTTAGAAATGCATTAAGAAAATAAAGGATTCAAGTGTCGGATTGCCAAAAGAAAGCCCTTCATAAGTAAGGTTAAACAGAAGAAGCTGCTACAGTTTTCCAAGGTATTCATAAATAAACCTGACAGTTTCTCGGAGAAGGTGATATTTATTGATGAGTCAAAATTTAACATTTTTGGGTCAGATGGAAGGTCAAAACTGTGGAGAAAACCAAAGGAAGCATTCAAGAGCAATAATGTAAAACCAACATTAAAACACGGAGGTGGAAGTGTCATGGTGTGGGGGTGTGTTAGTTCATCTGATGTAGGAAATTTAGTGTTTGTTGATGGAATTATGAACCAAAATGTTTATTTGGATATTCTAAGGGGCAATTTAAAAAAATTGGCTGAAAAACTCAGACTTGGGCAATGATACTTTTTCCAATAAGACAATGACTCCAAACTCACAGCTAAAAAAGTAAAGGAATGGCTGCTCTATAATGTTCCAAATCAATTAAAAACACCTCCACATTCACCTGACCTAAACCCCATTGAACACCTATGAACCTATGAACTTGGTCGAAGAGTGAAAAATCAGAACATCCGAACGAAATAAGAGCTGAAAACTTTACTACAGACAGAATAAAATGAAATTAATAATCTAGTAACAAAACAACTGGTTTGGAGTATGAAGCCCAGACTACTTGAAATCCTAAAAAGGAGGACCTACAAGTTATTAAAAAAAAATTATGGAAATTTAATCATGCTTTGTTTGTAATGTATGGAAACTTTTTTGACATACTTTTTTAAAATTATGATAAATTTAATATTTACTAACTTATTATTGCTTTAAATGAACTTATATATGTTAAACATAAAAAATGCTATACAAATAATTTGATAGCACATTTCTTGAATTCCTTTATTTGCATATAGCAAATTATAATTGGGTGTATGGAAACTTTTTTGACTGAGTGTATCAATCGGAGACATAAGTGCTTAAAACTTTGGAATTGTTAGTTTGTTTTTTTTCTCTCTCTGCTTGCCTAACGTTTTAAAAAATTCTTTTTTTTTTTTTTTTTTTTTTTTTTTTTTAACTGAATTTAACAGTGTAATGAGTATTCTAGTAAAACAAAGTAAGAAAATGAGAAACGTTGTTGTAGTGTATCCAAGAGCGAATGTTATGGCAGAGGATGGAGTAATTTCCGCTTAGGATACAATCAGTTTCCGTTTTGGCTCGTGAAATCTTATATTACTTCTCTTTTAGATTCTATTCTAAAAGAGAATGGAATCTAAATCCCCCGGGGGGGAGAGGGCTGCACCCCCGCAATGTTGGTGTAATCGAAAAAAAATGCTTCATAAAAAACCTAAATAAATAAGTAAAATAAAAATAAATTAAATGAGATCACTTACATCAGAAAATATATATTTTTCTAGTGTGATAGCGTTTTAGTTCGTTGACAATTCCAATTTCTAAATTATTAGAGTTCCAATTTCCGAGGTCCAAGGAACTTGGGCCTGTCCAATCAGCAAGCAAAAAGAAGTCCTGTCATCGAAGTGCCTCAGTGCGAATATCTTTGCTTCAGTCTTCGATGGATTGAGACGGAGTTTCCACCTTTCGGACCACGATGTAATGCTGTCCAATGATGATTGTAAGTCTGTCATGGTTCCTGAAACATCAGTAACTTTTTCATGTAGGCCAACAATTTATTGGAAGATATCCCTTTGTGTTTTTCTTTACTTGAGATTTCTTCCCTTATTCTCCTCACTGCTAATAACATTTTTTTTATACATAAGTTATTTGACGAATTCAATTTTTCTGCTATGACATTTTAGATGATGATCCTGAAAATGCGATGTTTACTATACCTGAATTCTATTCGAATGATACTGACAGCAGGTATGTAAGAAGTCTTCTTGAAAAAAACAATATGTCGCCCATCACGATAGAAGTATTGTTGAAGGCATGCGAGAACATCCCCAAAATGGCAATGGGTGAACCTTACTTTCTTAAGAACAGGTATTTTGCTCATATTCGGGAGCTTATCTCTAATTACAATTTTAAATATCTCAAAAATTAGAAAGCTTCTTTTTAAAAAAATTGTATACAAAAATATTGGTCACAAATAAATTTAAAATACAAGAATAATACAATAATTTGGAAAATTTTTGAAATTCTTGTGAAGTATCCTAACCGCCAATCCAAGTGGGCATTAAGTCAATATGAAAACATAACTATATGGATAAATAGCTGATTGTAAAACCAGCTGATATGCAAAATAGCTGACACATTGGTATCTGCTTAATAGAGTAATGGTTGCTTATGGCACCTTTCTTTACTTAAACACTACTAACTACCATATGAATAATTTCATTTAAGATTTAAGCAGTTTCGGGTTTTTTTGCGAAGACCACATCCAGTTACTTTTGAAGTAGCAGTAGTGATTTATGACAGTTACTCGTACTCGCTGATAAGCTTACTGATTAGCTTATAGGTTCTTTGCTGGTTAACTATTACTACTTGACTCGTTATCTACGGTTATAATTCATATTAATGGCAAGCAATTTATGTTAATAAAAATGTTAAGATGATCAAAATCAATTCTCTCAACTATGAAAAAAGTTATTAAGCATTACAGTTAACTGTTTTGCAGGTTATGAAGATAACAAACAATGATATTTGTAAACACATTTTATTTCTTTTCTCTCTCTCTTTTTGGATATTTTACAATTATTTAGCATTATGGGCATAAGTGCTATGCGTTTCCGCTCGCTAAAGAAGATATCAAAACTCTAGTCAATCCAACTCGCTAAAATTAATAGAATTCTATTAATTTTAGCGACTCTAGTCTATCCGACTTGCTAAAATTAATAGAATTCTATTAATTTTTCCGACTAAGAAACCAATCCTTTTTCTTTCTCAGGAACATCGCGAACTAATTGTAAAAGACTCATTTTTTCTCACTAACATAAACAGAGCTTTTTCATAAACAAAAGCTAATGCACTTTTGAAGGTTACTTTACTCCCAGCAAGAACGAATGCAATTGCTCATCGGAATCCTCCAATAGGAAGGCATATGAGTCATGCGCATGTGCTGAATCACTGATACAATCACTACTGCTACTTCAAAAGTAACTGGATGTGGTCTTCGCAAAAAAAACCCCGCAGTTTCTTATTTACAGTCCTTTTATGTTTTCATTTGGATATGTTTTATATAACATTTTTTTTTTTCAAAAAAAAAACTTTCTTTATCCAATATTCCTTTGTCCTTTGAATTTTAAAATATTTTAAATAATTAAATATTTTATTCATTCCTTTTTTAGATTTTAATATTTTCTATATTAGATTTAATTTTTTTTAGAATAGTTATATTTAAACAAAAATAAAAATAAATTGTGCATTTTAATGTGGCAGAAGGTCCAAATTCATTTAATATGCACTATTCTTCAATAACCTTTTTTTGTTCTACATGTTTCACGTCATCTTGACATCTCTTCAGGAGCACTTAAAATACAAATTTCAAGCTTAACCTTAGGAACCATCTGCAGGCAGGCCCTCATCAAGACTGTTTAGTATTAGGATCAGCTGAACCTGAATACTAAACATGCTTTGGGACTGTTTTCTGTCCTCAGCTCTGATGAAGGCTTGACATTCCAGCCGAAACATTGGTAATAGAAGCTAATTTTCCTCTGAGCGAATTTATAAGTGCTCCTGAAGAGGCGTCGAAAAGATGTGAAACTATTGAAGAATAGTGTGTAGTAAATGAATTTTGACTTTCCGCCACATAAAGATACATAGTGTTAAATAGGGGCATCTTGTTATAATGTGTTTAAAAACATTAAGTGGTGCAAGAAGAGTCAATTTTAGCATCTAGCTAATTGTTATTTTAAATGTTTCTTGATTTTTTTTTTGTTTTAAATATTGATTTTATTGTAATATAACAAAAAAAACACACATGTGCCACATCACTATGAAAGTGTTCCCGTTCTTTATAGAATTATATTCTTTTTTTTAAGAAAAATAGCTATCTTGTCATGGTACAAGCAATTCCTTAGTCTGATAAATTAATTCATTGCTTTTCTTTTCTCAGAGAGAATATTGAAGTATATTACTTGGATGCTTTCTTAGATATATTACTCAGAAATCATTTCAGTTTGTTCAATATACGGGACATGTACGGATGTTTTGATCTGTGTCGAATGTATACTTCAGATCCTATCAGGTAATTTTGTAATCTTTGTAATTTTCTTGCTATAGATATGGAGAAAAGTAGTTACCTACAAACTCTTGTTTGTGCATCACTGCCAAAAAAAAAAAAAACAAAAAAAACTTGGAGTTGTTTGCCAATTCTCAGCTACTGACTCCTCTGATGTTAATAGCAAGTAAACAACTATATAGATGTAAAAATCAGTGGTATTAACAAAATGTAGGTTCGATTGGTACTGTAAGGCCCCGTTTTCCCTTTGTCTTTGTTAAGTGAATTAGGATGAGAGAAAGGGTTGGCTGTCCATCTCTAGAGATGTGAGAACCACGAATCCGCAAACGTTGCGTCCCTGTTGTTGGAACTGCACGTGGCTGATTCGTAAGATTTAAGACCAGACAACAGTTTCTCGTCCAGCCACCTGCTAAAGCAGGAGTGGGGTACAAAAGGTATAAAAAGAGCTGGCTTACCTCCGACGGGTCAGAGTTCGCATCCGTTCCTGAGACTTGGGCCCAGAAGCTGTTCAGAGGTAGGTCAGCAACAAATTCTCTCTAATCTCCCCAAATGATCATATTTTATAACTCTACCTAGCTGTCTCTCTGTCACTCAACCTTTTCTCTCATCGTAGCGATGTTTTATGACATTTATGTATGTAATAGTGACCTCAGTGTAAATTATAGTTTTGAAAGGAATTTCCGCTTCTCTGAAATATTTCCCCGTTATCTATTCCTTTAAATCCCGTACTTGCTAATCAGTACCTTACAGTATGTTTAATATTTTCACCATACTGATTTCAGATTACTCGAACGGCTTCCAAAATCACTCCTGCCAATAGAAAAATCTTGTGAGAATTTAACAAATGAATCGCTATCAGACATGCGAGGCAAGCAAATGTTTAAGTTGAACTAATCTCATTTTTTTACTCTCTCTTCATTTGCCCTGGAGACTTTCTCAAATGTTTTACATTCATAGCATTAGCCATGAGCATTCCCAAAATCAATCTAGGATAAAACTTACATCGTCTAAAAATTATTATTATTAAATTTTGTGTAGTGAGACCAATTAGAGGATTTGAATAAGATATTACAGGCAATTTAGGCGGCGGAATGATATTTGTACAGGGCGAATCAGGATCAATAGTAAAATACTCTTTAATTATTATGAATGCTCTTTAATTTTTTTCACTTAAGAAATACTAGCGCGATATATATATATTTATATATTTTTCTCTTCGCTCTCTCCCAGGCTCAAAAATGGCCCAATTTTGATGAAATTTTGTACAACAATACTTCGTCTATTTCAAAAGGTCAAATTTGTTAAACAACAGAATTGGCCTACCGGAAAACGGTTTTATGGACAAAGTTCACACAAAAAAAAATGTTTGTGCTTATGACTTTTTGTTTGTAGGCTTCCAGGTACTTTTTTTATAGGTTCTCGTAGGAATTCGAATGAAACCATTTTTAAGGTGATATTTGTAGCCCTTTTAGAGAAAAGTGGAAAATTAGTTTTTGGACATATTGGTAATGGAGTTTTCCTAGGGCGAACGTTGAGAAAGAGGATGCAGTTATTTCTGCTTAGGATATTTATGCATTTTAACAGAAATATCATTATTAATTCGTTACCCTTTTCATTCTTAGATAAATTCTTTATGAATTCGATTACCTTGCCAGTAAAAGAGAAAATTGATGCCCTGGGCTCAGTAATAATTTCAATTGAGGACCAGATAAGAAAAGATGGCCTATTGAGGTTTGTACATACTCTCTTAATAATAAATATCTCATAATTTTATTAGAAGAACTTCTTTGTCCCCAAGTAACAAACAATCTTATCTACGAAGGGAACATGTGATAAAATTCAGATTGGACCAATGTTACTAAATTAGAGTGTCTTTTGATATTATAAGATGCTGACAAGCAAGCTGTGATTAGAACTCAACGCTTCATATATGTTAAGGAGTCTGAAACACAAAGACAAGGACTTAGGAAACGTCCAAACATTAGCGGCTGTGAGTGTAACAAATATGCTGGGAACAGTTATTACAATACTCAAAAAATATACATCATTGAAGAATTCTCAAACGCAAATACTGGTAATATTTCTGGCCTTGAAAGTAGATCGTAGATGCTTGGACAAATTTCAATTTTTGGCTAAACCTTCTGAACTTCTCCTTGATGAATTCTGATAATCGCCATCTAACTGCTTCTGGTAAATGGCAGACTATCTTTTGTTGGTTCTTTGGGCTCAATATCAACTTGACATAAGTTATTTAATTATATTTTTAAAACGTCAGATGGTCACATATACATTTAAAACACTTCAATTTCTCTTAATGGCCTTTAGTTATCACACTACATGTTTCATGTCTACAGTCGACTCTTCAGTTGCAACTTAACTATGTACATATTATTTTAGCCTTAACTAAGGAAGACCTTCCACAGGTAATGTCCAAACTGGATGCGGCCCCAACTGTGGAAGATCTTTCTTAGACAAGGCTAAAATGATATGTATATATTTATGATCAGGTGGAATGTCAACAAATAAAACACGCAAGTTTATAAATATGATTTATTAATCATGGCTCTACTGCTTTAGTGCCTCATTAGGAGCTAAACTTAAAAATATTTACAATAAAAGTAGATAAGTATGCCTTCCACTATCTAGGCCATGTCATGACTGATATATTAAGTTGCTCCTGAAGGGCTTGGAACCTCCGCAAAGTTCCAAGAGTTTGATGTAGCCATGTGAGCCACTCTTTGTTATGGTGCCCAAGTATGGCTGGCAGGAATTTGGTGGCATTGAGGGCATCCAGAGATCTTTAAAGGGCATAAAGCGGCTCTTCGGGTTGCCAAAATATACTCTGAACAATGCCATATATCTGTAAACTGGTAAAAAATCACAACCTAAAGCTATGTCTGGAAAACATTCAAAGATTGGTGACATTGTCGATAGAGAGGCTTCCTGGTTGAGTGTTTCACAAGACGATTCATTTCACCTGTTCAATACATTTTAAAAATAAGTGTAATGGAGTTGAATAAAAACCTGTAGCCTTCCTAGTACCTCCTCCCGGGCAGATGTCTGGCCTAGTGGTACACCCTACACGGAGAATGTGTACTTGTTCAGAGAATGTCCCCTATATCAGGCAGCTTAACCTGTGCACTGATTGTCAGAAGTCTGACTCGCAGAAACTCCGTCATGTTAACACGTATGTTATCCATAGTGTCATTTGGAAGGCTTAGAAGAGAAATAAACATTTTTTTGTTTTCAAATTTCGTGAAAATTGTCAACAACCGCTCGAACAATTACCACTGAGGGGTTATGGTCTTGTATGGTTTATAGGACTATAATCAGTCATTGGTTTCATTAATAATCCAATGTACCAGACTCTTGACTAGGCCTTAGGTAAAACATGCCCGTCAAAGGTGTGAAACATTAACACAAAGCCATTTTGATACCACAAGCAAGACAATTGTAAGTATTATAATTGTTCTCAATTTCTAGGTATGGAGGTTGGGTCATAGATGACATGCCAAATAACGTTAAGTTACTAACTGCATTGGATAATGCGGGTTTATTTCCAAGAAATATCATTTTCTTGGATGATCCTGATAACGTTTATGGAACCGAAGTGACTAACCATGAAATTATGGAATCAAGAATGGCTGACATAGGTGAGTCGAAGATATTTTCTCTTGAGGACATTGCATTATGTTACTCACCATTCATCATCTTTTGTTTATTTATTAATTATCACAACAGAAGTGATTAGATTGTACTCTGGTGAATAGATGATTTTTATCTAGTCATGTTTCCAAAATTTTATGTAAATGAAAATACATCTTGTTTATTGACAAAACCACAACTAAAATAATGGGGCTTAAAATACTGGGAAAACCAAGGCATACAGAAATTATAAGCTAAGAAAAATGAGTGAGTTCTCACATGAGTATGCCTACATAATTAACAAACCAGTGCTCGGTTTCATCATTATGACCTTAAATAAAACATTGCATATATTTTCGGGGATGCTGCCTTACATTGGCCACTACAGCACTTCTCAGAATCCGCATCATACGATTGATGAAGCAGATGTATGCCTATGTCTGGAGTATGTGAATGACTGTTACAGAGAGCAAATGACCGACCGACTCGCTCCAGCAGGACTGCCAAGATCAAAGCAAACCGCTAAATCTGCCAGGGCTACCTAGATCAACACACCAACTACAGCCTGTTCAGATAGATAGAAAAGTTCAAGTCCACGTGCGCGAAATTGTGAGAGAAATATTCCTGACGGTTCCGCCATTTGCAAATTCCCATTTCAAAGAACAACATGTTGCGTAGAACTCAATAAAACTGATTATGTCTTGTATAGAACCAGGGAAGGCTTTGAGATGTCAGGAAAGGGAGATAGTGTTTAATATTTATTGGTGCTCCTCGACCATTGTCCTATTGTGCGAAGGGTCAAACCTTACCTTAAACACTTGATGAACTTCAGAGGTGCCTGATTTTGGTCAATCTCCTGATTTCATCTTTGGCGGCCCTTCCGAAATGTAGGAACCGCCTTCTTTCCAATGCTACACATTCAAACATGCTTTGGTGTTTCATGCTTGTCTTTGCACCATCTGCAGACTGGTCATGACCTCATCTTCCTAATATACATATTTAGGGTACAGTGGCCTGAGATGGTTGCTACTATTTCCATTAAGTCGCTTCTGGCTAGACCCAAGAAAATGTCTTTCTTATCTATACTTCTGAGGTCTACGGAGGAACTTTGTTAGGCAATTTTCTGTTTTTCCTAGAATTTTCCAAACTTTCCTTTGGCTTTTGCTACTATTGTTTGATCTATCCACCATTTTTCAGCTGCTAAATCAGTGGACTGTATGAAGAGAAAACAAGAATGTGTGAATTAAATAAAATATAATTAAATTAAAATACACTGCTTATTGAGGAGTTTTGCCAAAATCAGAGACATATGATGTTAGAGTGTTAGCAATTTTGAGCTGAAATTTGAGTTTGGGATTGATGAGATGCTGAATGTAGCAGATGAGCTCGGAAATAAAATGATGGATTGCACATGCAGCAGGCTTTGGATTGCACATGCAGCAGGCATTGGATTGCACATGCAGCAGGCTTTGGATTGTTTAATCATAAACGAGATGATTGGTTAATATAGTGCATGCATGCAGGCAAATTCCATTGATGCCTGAACCTGCAATCAAAACTAAAAATGCACTCACAGGCGAGGGTCTTTGTCTCCTATTGGTTACAGGTTACTCTCATGTTACTGTCGCTGGCCGTCTGCAGTCCTGCTCCATTTTCCTCATGCTGGCGACTAGGGTTTAACTCCTTCATAACTTTCATAATGCGTTGAGTGAGAAAACTTGGCCTGCGCGTGGTTCGAAAACTAGAATACAAATGTGCCTGTTCAAGTCGTTTTTTGGTGGTGAAAAGCGCTAACTGGTCTTAATTACCTTAAGGATTGACACTCCAATAAATAAAAACTAAAACAAAAAAAAATGCAAGGTGATGAGTTAATGATGCACTTGATGATGCCAGAGTAGAGCACCTGACAGCAGAAGCATTGCGGGTTTCTCATCTGGCGCAAACTACTATTTCCCCTTTAGCACAGGCTATTGATAAACCAACAAATGACAGCGGGCCTATAGGTGTTAAGTATTTAATAATGGCATTAGTTTCTGAAATATGGTTTTCATACTTCTTTTCTTTTTTTTTTTTTTGGTTGTATTTAAGGCGTGTCAACCGTTGGGGTCATTAACGCCAGTCATACTTCTTTACATTCTGTTTTATTCATACTCGTTAACTAAGCTGAGACTCCTACTAATAAACTCCTTTGGCTTTTTCAGAAAAGAATTTGTCGTGTTATATTACACCAAACTTCAGGCATGAAATCTCATCTCTTACTAAAGATATTTTAAAACACGATGGACGTGATAGTATTATGAAGGAACAATCTATATACGGTTTTAATTATGAATTTTTGTATCATTCAGAAAGATTAGCTAGAATGAAGGTGCTGAACACCGTCTGCTTAGAGGAAAGTAGAAATGACGATTCAGAAAGTGTCAACAACTGGCCCGGAGAGTTCAGACTAACAAATCTACATTTTTCGCCTTTGTTGTACAATTCATTGCCGGCCAAAGACCTGTATGTTAAGCTCCCAGGATCGGAATCAGACCCGCCCAAATTTTATGATTTAATGGATGTTGTATTTTTAGTATTAGAGAGAAAAAATATAAAGCCTCTTGAATCCCTGGGTTTATTACAGTCTTCTATAGCTGAAAGGTATCAAAAGTTTTTATATTCCTCAAACAATTTTTCCAACATTTTAAAGCCGAAGAAAAGAATATTGAAGTTATTAAATTATTTTTATGGAGTTGTTAAAGAGAATCCGCTTGCATATACAAGTCTAGACTTTGTCCCGTTTTCATTCTTTGACAAGAAAATGATAAATCATGTCACACAAAAAACACCAGATATTTTTAACGAGAAAGGATTTTCTTATTTGTATCACTTGGCCTATGCTTTGGAACTTAGTATGCTTTACAACAAGAATTCTGACCGAGAAGTCTTAATGAAAGATATATACACGAAAATAGCAAACATGGGTTATTCAGTTGGTCTGTATAATATACCGAAAGAAAGAGATACTTCAGATCGATCAGTAACGGAAGAAAATGCTGACAAAATCAATCCACAATCCGAAGAATTGAAATCCTCTGACTACAATTTCTTGCATTTAAATTTACTTTCCCCTTACTTTTTAGAGAAAATGTTTAATATTAAATTATTTAAAAAAAGTTCCTCTAAAATGTCTATTAATGATGAAAGTCGGAACAAATTATTAAAGTCTGAAAATGATTCTGAGTGCTCAGAGGATATAACCCAACTTTTATATACAAGAGAAAATCTACGTATTATTGAAGAAATAAATAATTTATCTCTTCAAAAACCCAGCAAAAAGGAACTCAAGAAAATTCTGACTATGGCTATTGATGCTGTGAAACAACTTTTTGAATTCCACACGCCGTGCTTCATAAAAAAACATTCCGAAAACCATAAAACCATTCTATACTTTCCAAGGAATGTAACGTTTTTAAGAGAAGAAGAAAAGATGTATGATCTTTGTCTTATGAATAACAGAGTTTACAGCGAGTCACAGGAAAAACGTGATAGCTGTTGGAATTTTAATGATTTGATAATTTTATTAAACAAGGATTTCTGGAAGGATTGGTATTTTAATCAGGTAGAAGACCACAATGGCTATTTGAAGTACAACTTTTGGAATTTCTCGAGAGAATTAATTAGAGAAGACGAATTAGAGATAATTACTGAACGCATAAAAAAGGACAAGGTCCTGCAAACAACAGTTTTCTGTCTCATAGCAACCATTTGTTTTGTTCAAGACGAGATAAACTCACTGAAATTTCTAAATAAATCGTCCTTGTCATACGAGGAAGAAGCAATTCTAAATTACTTTGTATGGCTACGAAACAGGTTCATAAAGAAACACATGAGTTATTTCAAAATGTTTGGATTTCAGCAGTATGAAAAATTAAAGGCTCACAAATCTGCAATATTTCCAGCCTTAATTCCTTCATTCTTTGAAGTTCATTCTAAATTCAATTCACATAAAGTGCGACAAAATTGGATTAAAAATCTCAAATTGGAACGATCATCAACATCAGTGAATGAAAAAAATAACGAAACATGCCAGAATTCAAACGATAACTCAAAATGTGACTTCCATTATGATTATGCGAAAAGCAGAATGAATCAAGAGCCAGACTCCAGAGAACCAAGATTCTCTTTCAACCACACTTATGGAAATGGTAAATTAACTGTAATTTTATTTATCGTATATATATAAATATATATCAGTCCCATAAGAGACCACGAGGGCCCAGAGGGGCAGATACTGTAGAGCCATCTGATTCTTGACGATACAGCACCCTAGAGAAATAGTGTGGTCAGCACTATTTTCAGGCCACCTGATTTTCCCCTTTGCGGTTACAAAATTAATTTAAGGCTGGGTGGACCTAGGGGAGGTTTGGGACCTCAGATCCAAGCCTCGACGACACTAGAAGGTAAAATTTTAGTGCTGTCACGAGTTTTGAACTCAGGTCCTCCAGAACATTAGTCAAGTGTTGTACCACTGTGCTTCCTCAGGCCCATCCAAAATTCTCGTGTCACATTGTTTGTAACAAAACTCTTCCAAAATGGCTAGACCGATTTTTATGACATTTTTTGGGTATATTCGGTAGGTCGGAGAATAGCATGTGAACTATTTTTTATACCCCTAAGTGATAAGGGTGGTTCACCTCAAATTTTAATTTTTTGGACAAATCTGTATTTTTTTTATTTTTATGATTTGGCATTTGAATTAAAAGAACTGAAATGCTCTGACTATAATTTCTTACATTTAAATTTGCTTTCCCCTTACTTTTTAAAGAAAATGTTTAATATTAAAGTATTTAAAAAAAGTTCCTCTTAAATGTCTATTAATGATGAAAATTGGAACAAACTATTATTGGCTGAAAATGATTTTTCAAACTCCCTCCGACCGTCTTTCCAATCAAAAATGTTTCGTCTTTATGTGTCTCTACCTAAAATGTCTGAGCAATATCCGCTGTTAAATCTTCTTTTACGGCCCCAATTCTAATAATTATATCTGCTTTGGAATTTTCAAAATATTCCACGATTTCCTTTGTTTCACCACACTATCGCCAACGGCCATAGCCACGTTGAATACACCGGTTCCCGTAGATCACCGAAGTTAAGCAACGTCGGGCGTGGTCAGTACCTGAATGGGTGACCGACCAAGTGCTGTTGGCATTATAAAGGGTGGCAACCTGTAGATAGCCCGGCGCTAATGGCCAAGTTGTAGATGCGCCGTAAAAAAAAAAAAAAAAAAAAAAAAAAAAAACCACACTATCTCCCTAGTGTGGTCCTTATGATCAAGAATCAGATACCTCTATAATATCTGCTCTTCCCCAGTTAGGGGACTGAAAAGTAATACAAAATAACATACAATTACAATTTTGTTTACTTTTTGTTCACCAATACTAATTAACTACAAATTTTCAGAGCCGTGGCCATTTCGCTCTGTTTGGAGGAGGCGGCCTAAATTTATGGGACTTTATGATTCATATCTTTGGGATGAGATTTGTAAAATATCTTCCAGGACTTATGAATTTGAATCGGAAACCTTAGATACGCCTACCAAAGCTTTCGAAAAGCCAAGAGAAGAAGAGATTTATGTTGATGTTATTAAAGAAAGCAATAAAATAGAAGAATTCAAATGGAGGTTGATAGACGATGTACCTATGCTTCTAAATGAAACGAATACCGTGGTAAAGTATAACCAGTCTGAAGAAAGTTCTAAGAAGAGCGACTATAACAAAGATTTTGAAATGCACCATTTGAGGATTGGTAAAAATATTGGAGATGCCATTTATTTTTTGGTAGGTTTAATATTATATTATCCATTCATTTATTCGTTTATGAAGCGGAAGGTCAACAAATAAAATCTGTAAATGAATAAAAATGATTTATTTGAGAAGAGATCGTTGACTGTTGGTGATGCGAAGGTAGCAATTGCCAGGGTTTGGCCATTGTTTCTTAATAAAACCACATTTTACGTGCGAAAATGGGTTTTATTGTTTGCTGATGTTTCGACTTGAAATTCAAGCCTTCATCAGAGCTGTAAAACAAGTATGACAGAGTTAATACTAATTTATAAATATAAAAAAAAAAGATTAAAAAATATATTGTTATAATATAAAAAATAAAAATAAATTTTTATATAGCCACAAGTAGATGTGCCAAAATGTTATAATATAAATAAAATGTTTTATTTTTAATAATTTTATTTACGTACGCCTCTACGTTGGGAGCCAATATAATAAAATTTTATAATATTTAATTTTAGAAACTCTTTATCTCAGGGTTCGGGTTCGAGTCCAGTAAAGTAATACAAAGATAATTTTAAATAATAAAAACAAAACAAAAGAAAAACAAAACTCATAGATAAGTTATATCCAGGCATAGATAAACAAGCATTACCTGATATAAAGCCAGCTCGGTATTCTGTATAGGACGGGATCTTCTTTATAATTGTATCTTCTTTTCACTGAACTGCACTTATGAGTCTGTCTCTTCTTGTAAACTGAATTGCTTTTAACAGACTGACATATGAGACTAGCTGTAAACTGAACTAGAGCTGCATTCGGAATGGCGTTGTTTCTTTAAACTGCACTGTATGTGACTCTTGTAACCACTCTACTAGAGCTGCATCAGGAATGGCATTGTTTCTTTAAACTGCACTATCTGTGACTCTTGTAACCGACTCTACTAGAGCTGCATCCGGAATGGCGTTGTTTCTTGGCGGGAGTGTCATACCGGTCTCCAATGCTACCTGTATCGATTGCTAGACAAATATAACCAATAATATTTGTTTATCTCAATGAATTTAACATATCAATGAGCTTTTTGATCTTCCGAATTTTCTGTGTTAATTTTAAAACTTTTAAAATATGTAATGTAAAATATCATTACAATATGAAAATATTATACAGGAAGAATTAGAATCCGAGGTCTGTTTCACTCCATTGGCGCAAAATCGAGGTAATTTTAAGGACAAATATGTTTATTTTTCAAGAAATGAATCTGCAGTCAAAATTCTTTTTTTTTCTTCTTTTTTTTGCAAAATAGATATATTTTGATTGAAATGCCCTTCATAATGTGCCGATGGGGTGAAACAGACCCCAGATTCGAATAATTCAGCAACCCTCGAAACCATGGACACTCTAATTGTTTCTTCGTAAATGATTTCATACAAAATTAGACCTTCAAATGTCCTTAAACCTGACATGCTGGAGTGAAATGGACTCTGGATTCGGATTCAGCTTGTCGAAATAATGGGTTGAGTAAAAAAAAAATGTCCGTTTTCTTTATGTTTGAACTTTGCATCGTAATTCCTCTCTTATTTACATTCGGGAGCTAAGAATTGTGATAAGAAGTTCATGTTTGATCCCGTCTGAATCATTTGGTACACAGCATGCCCTCTGTCCGGGTTCAGTACTTCTATAGCTTCCCTTTGTTCACAATGACACTACAGTACAGAATTATCATAATTTTGCTTTATTTTTGGAAACGGAAGTTTTCAGCCACTGAAGCCATTCGTTTAGTTGTTGAATTTGAGGATGAAGACTCTTTGAATGAAAGGATGGTGAGAAAGTTGTTCCAAAAATTTAATGCAGGTGATTTGAGCCTTGAAAAGAAATCTGTATCAGGGCATGTTCCAGTAGTCAACCAGAACGCTCTGTGCACTGCTATTGAAGCTGATCCTACGAAAAGCAATTCTAAGAGGTTCTATTCAGTACAACTGCAGAGAATTTGCGATGTTTTGGTTCGGCGGTATCCAGGTTTAGTCAACAGGAAGTGAGTCTTGTTCCAACAAGATAATGGCAGACCCCACATCTCTCGCCTTACAAAACAAAAACTAGGTGATTTGGATGGAATCGAGCTTCTCCCTCCCCTGGAATGTAGTCCAGACCTAGCACCATAAGACTACCACCTGTTCAGGTCAATGGCTCATTTCATTCGTGGGAAAACATTCCAAAACTTGAATGAAGTTGAAAATGGTGTTTGTGATTTCTTCTATTTTAACCCAAAGAGTGGTACCATCAAGGATTTCTACAGGTGGCTTCCAAAAGGTGTCAAACCATAGAACGCAAAGGTATATATATTGATTATTAAAAACCTTGTAAGCAGAAGCAAAATCAACTTTCATTTTTACCTAAAAAACGGTCATTTTTTTTTTACTCACCCCATTACATAAGAATATATGTATGGTGTCTTTGGAAAATACCACTTTTTTTTGGTTAAGGCACCTGCACAGAGAGCTTAGGAATTAGGCAATCAAATTTCAGCCTGATCAAATCATTTTTCTAAAAAATAAATATTTGAAATGTATATTTTATATTAAATCTGGATTGCTCTTTATTTTATTACAGCAAACCAAAATTTCATTTTCAATTTATTTTTTTTATAGAACCCCTGGAAATCGGAAAGTCGTAAACAATCTCTAATTTTTACCAAGATGAGAAATACAGGGTCCAGCATCAGCAAGAAAGATGTATTACAAAAAGATGGTCGCAAAAAAACAACCCCAAAAAATGAGGTTTTTAGAGAGGTTGTTCAACTTAATGGAGTCGTGAAAAGCTCTCCAAATGCCACCAGAATGAGTTGGATATCTCTTGATGAATATGGACCTTTTAAAGTGTTGTACTCTATATTAGATATAATTAAAGGTATGGAAAGCATTATTGTTGTTAATAAACATAGTTTTCTGTTGGTGTAATTTGGAGGTTACTACTAGGTTGTTAAGAAGTCCATGTCTACAAAATTAATTGTATTAAGACGTGAATCCAACGGAAAATACTCTAACACATGATTAATAATATTACAAATTTTTTTTTTTTTTTTTTTTTTTTTTTTTTTTATTATTTTACGGCGCATCTACAACTTGGCCATTAGCGCCGGGCTATCTATAGGTTGCCACCCTTTTACAAATCTAAAACTAAACTAAAACTAATAATATAACGTGAGTTTATTTTTAGTTTGAATGACTTAACGTTAGTTTAGTAAACTAATGTTAGTTTTGCCCACCACTGGTTTGGTACTATACATAGGGATATGTACTTCTCCATATGTAATCTAATAGATAAATTGTATATACATGTTTACTATTTGAAATAAAATTCAAATAGTTTATTACTCGTTTGATTATTTAGAGCCTCAATGTTAGATTAATTGAACCTGTTGGTTATATCGTCACTACAAATGCAAAGTATCGAATATGAAAATCACCACTTTTCAGAGTGGAAAAGTATATATTCATAACTTGTTTTTGGACAGTCAAATATTCGGCAGATTTGACCTTTTGAAAGTGGAATACTTTCCCTTTAATAATGCGATCTAAGATTCAAGAATTTGCCGTACATAAGTCCATCAGAAATTAGTAAAGATTGACGATGAAAGATGCATTTTTCACATTCGTTACTTTGCATTTGTATCGACGATATTATGTCATTTAGTCTCTAAAGATTGTAAGTATGCATCAAATCTACTTTGAAGTATTACTCACATGTGTGAGTTACACCTAGTAGTGAAACAGATTTACAGGCACTATCATCTCGCAAGTGTGAGTTTTAATTATTCCAAAAAGTGAAAAGAGAAATCAACAAATAATAAAATGCAATCCAATAAACAATTGTATAAACAATTTTAATCAAATATATAACAAAATAGGGGAAATCAATAAAAAATATCGGCAACAAATTAATATAGGTCCTGTTAATCCCCAAACCCCCTTCAAGTTACTGAAAACAAAGTAAGTGGCTTAGAATGTAGTGCCATGGTTTGTTCAGTCAAACCATTAATAAAAAGTCCGTCACGCAGGAGCTGCATAACTAAGCACTTTCCTCAGAATTTGGGTAGTGTAGACTGCTTTCCAGAACAATTTGCTTAAAATATCCAACATAAATAAAATAAAAACATGAATAGTTCTCTTTTAAATTTGTAATGAGTAACTGATCAATTATTAATTTGCTTCCAGAGTTATGTTTACACATGGTACCTATTACACTACGTAATAAATACAAAAAACCTCATATTATCGTATTTTGATCTAACGCAGGAACAGGATACAGTTTCTCTAGTGGTAGAAAGCGCTCCTTGCGGCGGCTTTGTGAACATACGTCTGTCGGGCTTTTCTATTGAAATATATTACAAATTAAACCCCCGCTTTCCGATTGACCGATTCAGCTCATTTTTACAACACTTCTTTCTCATGAGTTACCCACGACATATACCGCGTTTCGTTACAATACAGCAGAAATTACGACTGGTATGAGTATATTAGGAATTTGGGTCCGGAGTAAACCCCCCCCCCCTTTTAATGAACCGATTTAGTTTATTTTTACAACACATATTTACCTGTAGATTACCACTACGAAAACCAAGTTTCGTCAAAATATACCAAAAATCTCGGCTGGTAGTGGCGAATTGGTATTGTGGGTCCGGAGTAACCCCCCCCCTCCTAATGAACCGATTTAGTTTATTTTTACAACACATATTTACCTGTGGATTACCACTACGAATACCGAGTTTCGTCGAAATATACCAAAAATCACGGCTGATAGTGGCGAATTGGTATTGTGGATCCGGAGTAAACCCCCCCTTCTAATGAACCGATTTAGTTCATTTTTATATATCACTTTTCTCTCTATATTATCACTATGAATACCAAGTTTTGTTGAAATATAACAAATATTACGGCTGACATTGTCAAATTAGTGTTTTGGGTTCGGGGTAAACCCCCCCTTCCGGTGGACCGACTTTGGTGGTTAACGAACTCGTTCAATCGTTTGCTAATTGAATGCTATATACCAAGATTCGTGACGAAAAAACAAAAACTCTGGCCGCTATTGTGTTAACAGACACACACATATATATATATATATATATATATATATATATATATATATATATATATATATATATATAAATTTTAACGGGGGTCATTTTCGGTGTCTACTAGGTAGGATCGATAAAGATTTGAAGAAATTTTTCAAAAATTCCATCATGAGTGCAACCTCAATAGCTACTTTCCTTCGGAGGAAAGTGCTAAAATAGATTATATTATATTTACCAATATTATTTTTTGTTCATAGGATCTAGAAATAGTCCAGTGATTACAAAAAATAATTTAGCTGAAGGTGATGATAATTCCTCTGATCTTAACAACATTGGAGAAGATCAAATTCTTTTTGACGAGCAAAGTTTTGTGAGTTCAATCTTTCTTTTTTCTTATCCAATCTGGTTTTAAATGAAGATTCAGACATTTGTGAAGACTTTAACTGATAGCCACTTTCGTGAAAACAGGATTTCCTATCCTGTGGCCCGATAGCCACTTTCGTGACAAGGCTATTTCTTTGTTTTGGGACTGAAAGCCACTACTGTGACAGATCTTTGCGATGTCTATCAGTTAGTTTTATATCCTCTAGCCCAGAATAGAAAAATTGTAAGCAAAACGTTTTAAAGAAAGAAATAAAAAAAAACATATTAGGAGACATGAAAAGAGATGGACAGTGGAGGCTCAGCTATTTTAATTCCGTATTGTGGAAGCAGGAGAGCAAAATGGGCTCCGCTCCACAGGCATCTTTGATCTCCCTGGCACCATCTCATAAGGGTTAATTTCCCAGAAGCAAGACTTGAGAACAACATTACTCAGATTATTCATAACACTGAAGAAAGCCTTTCCATGTTGAATACACTGTGGACCAATTTAGGTTGAACTATATCATATTACACATACCTGTCTTTCTACATTTTCATTTTCCTTTCTAATCATTCTCATCGTTGTATCATTCTTCTAATTATTAATAATATAAGATTAACAATATATGGAGGCGCGAAATGGCAGGTGATTCAAATAGAATTGTGTATCCGTTGCTACATCCTCAATCTTCAGCCAGCCCTTGGACAGACTTCCAGATCGAATCTCCAGACCTGAACCACAAAAACCACTTCAGAACAGTGATAATAGTGCTGTTACCAATAGAATCATCACCATACACAGTGCAAATCTTATAGACAGTTTGTGCTGCATTTTTTGTAAATTTACTTCATCATCGCTCATGTTCAGTTAGATGAATCTAGACACACTAACCTTTGATAAAGAAAAATTATGAATGTAAACACAGTTAATACATTGGGGATTATATGTACTTTGTACTTATTATAAGTTGAAAACATTAAGATAAAACCTTATTTTCAAAATCTCCATAAACATTAAGGACAACCCTATTAAAGCAAAAACTTCCTGAAGTCAGAATAAATATTATGACATCAAATAATTGATACTTTTTACAAAATGTAATAAATAGTGATTTATTGTCAATAATATATTGATATATACATCAAACCTGTTATAAATGTATAATTATATTACTTTATTATTTATCAATAAAATTATAATGAAATTATGATACATCTTTGGAGGCTCTGGTTTGTTTTTAGACTGAAGAAGCAGTGAAGATAGATAAGACAAAGCTTTGTATAGTGTCACTAGTTGATGGATATGCAAAAAATGGATCCAAATATTTTTCTGCAAATATTCGAGGGCAGGTAATATTATTTTCCTTCTAGTCATATTAAAAATTCAGAAGTAAACATTTTTCATATGGTTTTCTATATTTATTTACCCTAAAATTATATTAAAATCAATTAGACTTTACTTTGAGGTTAAAAACTAAGAGGAGTGTATACCACAGAAGTTGGAAATGTCCAAGGGGCGTGCCCAGCATTTTTTAGCCTCTAAACAGGCCCCGGTCTATCACCACTCTCCTTTGGCCTCACAATGTGGATATCCGCACGAGCCTAAGGGGTTTTGCATGACTGTAGGGCCAGCAAGATGATCCATGGGGAGGGCGGCGACCAACTATACATAGCTTCCACCTTGGAGCAGAGTGATATGAAGTTAAGCTCATTTCAGAACCCCACCTGTCATTCATCTGCAGTGCTTCCAATATGGCCCTAAACTGCAACAGGCGAACCAAAATGTGGCCCTGCCATAAACACCACCCGTAGTACCATTGTTCAGCCTCCATAGTGCTAAGCATCCTGGGTCTCCAGAGGGACTTCCTACGGTTTCCCCCCAAAAGAAGAACAGGCCCCTGGCCGGTTGCATTGCCAGCTATCATTAGCCGTGCCTGTTAAACCAAGGTCCAACAATATGCCGGAGCTGAAGTCCAACAAGCACTCACAGCCCACACGTGGTGTGGACTCCGAAGAATCACCTCGGATGTAATTTGTCAGCCACAGATTCTGGGAGTCTCCTCTCTTGCCGATGTAAGATTGTGCCCCACCCTCCTCTGCGGGCCATTAAAAACTAACAGTCTTTCCTAAAATGTATATTATTCTATAATGCCATACGTCTTTTGAATTAATAGATTCAACAAAATTGGAAGTTGGGCCAAAATAATTCTTCACCATAATCATCTTGTCTCTAAGTCTTTATATATTTCAATCACTTTTGTCCATCATGCTTGATCAAGCCTTCTTCTTTTCTATTAAATTTGGGATGGTATTTACTATGAATCTGGTATGCTATTTTTCTCTAACTGTTTACGATGCCCTTTAATATTACGTATCATTTATAATTATAAGTTTAATGTAATATGTTATAAACGATACATCAAATAAAAAAACAGTGTTGTTTGTTTGCACCACTGCACACAATCTTTCCACAGTCAAATTTAATTAAATTAAAAGTAAAATTTAATTTCAGGAATACTACTTTTGCTCTCATGAATGTATGGTGAGATTCAGATGGTCTCCAGAAAAATTTGTCAACATTCTAAAGCCATTTGAAAATGTTTGTCCTTTTAATATATTTTACTCTGGTAAGATATGAACCATCCATCTTACTTCATCAAATATTCATCTATGGGTTATCTATAGGTTACCACCCTTTTCTAGCCAGGATAGGGGTGATGCCTTTTCTTTTTTCTAAAGAAAAGCCACCACCCCTAGTGGCAATTGAACCCACGACCTTTGGCACGGAGTGTTAAGTGCTCACGCCTTAACCCCACGGCCATCTACAGTTTGTATTATTGTTATAAAGTTGTATTAGAAGAAGGATTGCTGTTTCATTTGCTCACCAGTTCTCTGCTCTCATCTTTTCTGTCTATTTTGTAATAGTTCTCCATTAAAAGTGAGATTATTCTTCTAAAAACAAATTCTCCTTTTACAGAAGTACCTGGAGGCTTTGGAAAGTTTATGTCTTCGGTAATAAGTTATTTTTTTGGCTTACAACTATTTTATATGGATGATTATCTGATCCAAAGATTTGCTACGATGGACAATTCACTCGATGATTTGAAGTCTTTAGCCTTAATGTAAGTTTTAGAATAAACAATTTAATTTATTATTTTATTTTTTTCTCACGCAATGTTTATTTGACTCTTGGTAATATTTAATCCACCACTTGATTATCTTTTTATTCATCAAACTAATTAGATAGTATTATAGCAGATGATGTGAACACCCTGTCATCATGTGTAGTAACACTGATAGAATTTATGAAAAATGTTTTCAAATTGATATCTAAAAGTTAAAAGTCTGACTAAAACATCCTTAGCTCCGGCTGCAGTGTTGTACAGAAGCCAAGCCGGAGCCACTACAGTGTTGCCACCAAATAAAACTGAGCAGTTAGGGGCTCAGCTAAAGTACCATCTTCTTTTAGTCCTCAGCATATCTTTCTGAATTACAAATTTTCCCCAGCATTACAGTTGGCTCCTCCAGGCAGTACTCATAATAATAAAATCCTGTACAAATAATAGTTTAATACTGCAGTTTTTTGTTTAGTTAATACTTTCATTTTTTTGTTTGTTTAGGAGTGATCTTAAAATTGATAATTTAATAAATTGGGAAAATATATCAGTTTTGAAACACAAGTTATTAAAAGATTATTTAGAGTCGAGAGCATCTGTTCCCTGGCTAAAATATATTATCGATAACTTTTGGAAGAAAAACAACTTTTGCTTGTATAATTTTCCACATAATACAATGGACTTTTCAAAAACCTTAAAAGCGCCAGTTATTCCTGTAGTAATTCTTACAAGCACTCTTGTAAGTAATTCTTATTTATAGATTATTTTCTATAGTTTAACCTCCTACGGAGGCCTGGTGGCCTTGAGTGTTAAGGTGTGAGCACTCGACGCCTAAGATCGTGGGTTCGATTCCCACTATGGGTGATGGCTTTTCTTTCGAAAATAAAATCCATCAGCCCTACACAGAGTAGAAAAGGATGGCAACGGGTCAATCACTCGTCCCAAAAATCGTTGTCATGTATAAGTGGACAATTAACATTAAAATAAAAATGTAATCTCCTACAAAATGAAAACCATTCCATATTTAAATATTTATATATAAAAATATTTATGTCTTAAATAACACTTTTGTAGCATCTTTTACACAAAGAATTGTGAGCAACTTATTTTTGATGAGCAGGGGAAAATTCTTACTCTTTTAAATTAGAAAATTTCAAGTTTTCCTTATTAAAAAACTTTTAAGCACTTTCTGAATAACCTCTCCAAATCTTCATTGATCCTACCTACTAAGTACGAGAAATTGCCCTTATTAACTATTAATATATATGTGTACATACGAGTATATATTTAAGTATATATCTATTAACAAAATAGCAGCCACCTTTTTTGTATTTTTGCCATGAAACTTGGTATATAGCAATCCATATAATTGTCCACAATTATTCCAGTGGGGTATACTCAGGACCTTTTTTTTTTAAATTATGAACACAATTTTTTTAATGAGATGAAGATAGTCAAGGGTAGTTGGAATTCGGCTAGGATAAAAAAAAGTCACATCTTCATGCAAAAATCTATATTGTGGCTGCACTTTGGCAGGCTTCTTCAACACTAAAAATTCCTAGGTGAGGGAGGAAGGCCACAATGACATATAGGTTATGATTAAATGTTGCCAACACAACCAATAAGAACTAACAGTTGGTGTCTAGACACCGTCGGGGTAAGACGTGTAAGGTTAGAACAGTGCCGATAGAAGCTACTCACACCAATAGGAGGCTGCTTCAATCCTTCACCGGGCCGGCTACCACCTGCCTTCAAAGGATCTGCCGCCGACACTTCCTGCTTCAGCACTTCCTATCAGGGAGTACTTTAGTCTTTTAATATATCATTTTTTCTTTTTTATATTCTAACCTTCTATTTATATTTTTATTTTCGCATTAATTTCTCATTTTATGAACATGGAAGTAGTAACTAACAAAGACCCGAAACCCCCTGACATTTTTTCATTATTCCATTCTACAAAAAAATGGTGTAAAAAATTTATTTTAGTTTCAATAAGCGATCCAACCGGCCAAGTTACATTTAACAGCTACAGCCCATTCAAGGTTTGCAAATTCTTTAAGAGTTATGCGCCAAAGTCTAAAGTCAAATTTTTAAGAAGTGGTACAGTATTATTAGAAATCGAAGACGCCAAGGAATTTTTTAATTTAGGCAATATTAAGACTTATGAAGATTTTACATTAGTTTTTGCTGCACATCGATTTTTGAACTATTCACGCGGAATTATAAATAGTTTTGAACTAGCTAATTCTTCAGAACAAGAAATTCTTTCTGAGCTTTCAGAACAAGGAGTCGTCAAAGTTAAAAGAATTATGAAAAATGTCAGAGGAAGTAAAATTTTAACTAACTCATTTATATTGACCTTTGAAAAATGCACTTTACCCGAGTATATCACTCTTGATTTCCTCAGGGTCAAAGTTAGGCCTTTTGAACCCTCGCCAATTCAATGTTTCAATTGTTATAAGTATCGTCACTTTGCTAGTAGATGTGAGATTAAAATATGTGGAAAATGTGGAAATCCATCACACGATAAAAATTTTGTCTGTGAAACTTTGAAATGTGTAAACTGTGGGGATACAAGCCACCCTGCTTGGTCAAGAAATTGTCCTGTTTACAAAAAAGAAAAATATATCGAAAAAATTAGAAATGAAGACCGAGTGACCTATAAACAAGCCGAACAAATACTAAATAATAGACGTATTCCTAATAACAGTCCACCAAATATAACCTACTCTCACGCGACTACAAGTAAAAATCAGTTCGAATCTCTCTCAGAACAAGTTAAAAATCTAACGGAGGTAGTTAATGCTCTGGTCTGCAAAATTGGTACTCTTGAGTTAAATCATAGTGTTTCTAACTCCGATAAATTTAATACTATAATGTCTGATGAAAAAGAAAATCATGAGTCGAGCGAGCAAAACATTTCAAAAAAAGAAACCACTAATAAACAGTGTCAAGCACCTCCAACATCACATCAAATACATTCAGAAAAATCAGTCGTAGATTTAGTAAAAGAAAAAAATTGCGAAAAAATTAAAATGCCAAATGATTTAAAAAATATTACAAAAGAAAAACCTTTTTCGCAACCATCCTCTCCATCTAAAGCAGACCCCATTTCAGATATAAATAATAGCGAGCCCTTCCTGCCTCCAAAAACAAGAAATCGTAAAAAGAATATAACTTAAATAAATCATTAGACTTAATTACACTGGTAATTATTATTATTATTGTAATTTATTATTAAAATAAATACATTTTTATATTATTAGCAGTGTTAGTTCCATATAAGGTATCTCATTTTTATTTTTTATCACAAATGAACACAAATTCCAATTCATCATTTATTGTTCAGTTTAATATAAACGGAATCTTGTTACATAAGCCAGATTTACAATGTCTAATTAAAGATACAAATGCTTCTATTATATGCCTACAGGAAACACATCTCAAACCCACTAATAGTTTTCATTTAAATAATTTTAAAACCTTCCGTAAAGACTTCACCCTTGGCTGCCGAGCCTGCGGGGGCGTAGGGATTCTCGTTCAAGAAAATTTACCAGTCCTACCTATTCCAATAGTTTCAGACCTCCAAATTATAGCTATTAAAGTTTTTCGGCCTTTTAGCTTTACCTTATGTAATATTTACCTTCCCCCAGGAAATCCATTTACAATCGAAGATCTAAAAAATGTTTTCAAACAACTTTCTGGACCTGTTCTAATTCTTGGTGATTTTAATTCCCATTCTAGTTGGTGGAGTAATGCCAACACTGACTCTAGAGGAAAAATTGTTGAACAATTCATAAATGAAAACAATTTAATAATTTTAAACGATTTATCCCCCACTTACATTTGCACACGTACTAGGAATTTATCTTCCATAGACCTAAGTCTTGCCGCGCCAAGCATAGCACCTAGACTAACGTGGCAGGTCCTTGAGGACTCTTATGGAAGCGACCATCTTCCAATAACAATAAATTGTAGTCAGAAACATTCCTTAGCTACCAAACTGGAGAGATGGAAACTAAATGAAGCTGATTGGCTTAAATTTGAAAATTTAGCACAAATTTCAGAAACTGATTTAACAATGAATATTAATGATATTATTAAAAATATTAACAATATAATCCTTGAGGCAGCCTCGGAATCCATTCCTAAAACAAAGTCAACCCCAAAAAATGTAGGCGTTCCCTGGTGGAACAACAATTGTGATGCTGCAGTGAAAAAAAGAAAAAACGCTTTAAAAAAATTTAAGTCTAACCCTTCTTCAGAAAGTTTAGAGAAATACGAAGAAGCTAGAAAGCATGCCAGATACACTATAAAGGCAGCAAAAAAGACATCCTGGCAAAATTTCATTTCCAAAATAAACATCAACACTACTTCTAAAGAAGTTTGGAACGTAGTCCGAAAAATTATGGGTTATAAATCCTCTTCAATCCCGTCTATAATTAAAACTACAAATAAAATAACAACTGATCCACTCGAAATGGCCAATGTTTTTGCTAATCATTTCCACAATAATTCTTCCAATTCAAATTATACCCCAGAATTCTTAAAACATAAACGTACCATCGAAACTACACCACTACATGTTCTCCTTTAGGCTCCTTCGCTGGGGCATCGTCTTGATCCTGTCTCGGCTTCTTTCTCCAGCGGTGCTCGTTGTACTGCCGTTATATTTCACCCAAATCCTATTGGGCTTCATCAGACGTATTCTGTCCAGTTCGGGGTGTGCAGAAGCTATGACTATAGCTCCTGCACACCCCGAACTGGACAGAATACGTCTGATGAAGCCCAATAGGATTTGGGTGAAATATAACGGCAGTACAACGAGCACCGCTGGAGAAAGAAGCCGAGACAGAATCAATACACCACTACATATTTCCTCTAACCCTCTAAATATCCTTAATATCCCATTCACCTTCCATGAATTTGAAATAGCACTCAAATCTAGAAAAGACACTTCTCCTGGACCCGACAACATATGTATTTCAATGTATACAAATTTAAGTCCTAACAATAAATCATTTTTACTCAAAATTCTAAATGAAATATACAAATCAGGTTTATTTCCAGACTTGTGGAGAAAAGCTGTTATTGTCCCTATTCCAAAAAAAGATAAACCTTCCCACGAAGTAACCAGCTATAGACCTATTTCGCTGACCTGCTCTCTTAGTAAATTGCTGAAGAAATTAGTTATGAACCGCTTAGAATGGTATCTTGAAAAAGAAGGTATAATAGATGAATGGCAGAGTGGATTCCGGAAGGGTCGTAGTACGCGGGACAATCTCGTAGCCATTGAAACTGCTGTCATAAAGGCATTCCGCGAAAAAAATAAATTATTGGCAGTTCTTATTGATATTGAGTGCGCATTTGATAGAGTATGGAGAAGATCAGTTTTAAATACTTTAAATGAATGTGGGATAGACGGGAATATGTTAAAGTTTTTCGAGAACTTCCTCAATTCAAGGACTTTTCAGGTTAGGATTGGCTCAATATACTCTGATGAGTTTAGTCAGGAAAACGGTGTTATACAGGGGGGTGTCTCCAGTGCAAAATTATTTTTGTTAGCCATGCATGGGTTAAGAAGAGAAATTTCTAGGGAGATACAAATTATGTTATTTGCCGACGACGTAATAATTTATTCCGTAGGTGAAAATATAGATAACCTTTATGAATGTATGCAGGAGGCTCTAAACAAAATCAATCTGTGGATGAAAAATCATGGGTTCAAAATATCAGCACAAAAATCTAAAAATATTCTCTATAATAAACGAACACCGAATACTATGAGAGACCTCAAATTGGATGGAATAGTTTTAGAAACAGCTAACTCCATAAAATATTTAGGGTTAACTATAGATAAACATCTCACTTGGTTGCCTCATATTAAAGCCCTCAAGAATAATTGTAATAGATCCCTAAACCTGCTTAGATTACTGAGTAACACTCACTGGGGAGGTGATCGAACAAGTATGTTGATGCTATACCGGTCACTGATCAGATCTAAGCTGGATTATGGATGAAAGGCGTATGGGTCAGCGAGCCCTTGTATTCTTCAGATGCTTGATCCCGTACACCATTCTGGGATAAGAATAGCTACGGGGGCCTTTCGCTCCAGTCCAGCCCCAAGTCTGCTAGTAGATGCCGGAGAACTGCCTCTCAAGTACAGGAGAGAAATTCTAACAACTAAATATTATCTAACTGTCAAGTCTCAACATCATCATCCTCTTAATAACATTATTTTGGAAACTAACTGGGAGAACGATTACATGGCCTATACTAAAGCACCCTTCCCCGCTAGAGCTGAATTGTTTCTATCAAAATTAAATTTAAAATACGAAAAGATTTTAATTTCTTCAACTCTTCAAATTCCGCCTTGGACTCTTATACCTCCCCGTATTAACTTAACACTTACTAAATACATAAAAAAAGAAACTCCGCCATATTTGTACTCTGCAGAGTTAAATAAAATTAAAGCAAGTTTGCCTCCTTCCACGTACATATATACAGATGGGTCGAAAAGTGCTAAAGGTGTGGGAGCTGCCGCCCTCTGCGAAGGACGAACATACTTGTTTTCCCTCTCACCTCATTGTTCCAGTTTTTCCGCCGAACTGTTGGCAATTAAGAAAGCATTAAATATTATTCCACCTAGCCATCCTAATGTCATTATTTGTACTGACTCATTATCATCTATAATTAGTTTACAGAATATTTACACCCATGATAGTATGATGTCTGACATTTTGTACAGTATTTATGAATTAAATAAAAAAATGTTCAAAATTCATTTCATCTGTATCCCTGGTCATTGTGATATTAAAGAAAATTCAGTAGTTGATGAGCTCGCAAAAAACGCTTCTATAAGCGGTTTTAAATTACCAGATATCCCACTCAGTGACATTAATTCTGTAGTTAAGTCTGAAGCAATAAGGATTTGGCAAAGAGAATGGATTCATATGGAATTGGGAGATAAACTCAGGGAAATTAAGGATGAAGTGAGTAAGTGGACTAGTTCGGAGCGGGATAACAGGAGGGAATCAGTGATCGTCTCAAGATTACGGATAGGCCACACAAGACTGACGCACGGCTATCTCATGGAGAGGGGGGAGCCTCCGGAGTGCGAGGTTTGCGGCGTGTCCCTCACTGTAAAGCATATCCTGACGGAGTGTAGGACATATGAAGACGAGCGAGTTCGACTGGGTCTCCCGATACATCTTAGAGAGCTACTTGGCAATAATTCGGTCCATCTGTCTAACCTTTTTTCTTTTCTTGATAAAACCAATTTGAAAAACAAAATTTAGCGCTGGGTTTAGATGTACTTTATCATAAAGTCAAATCATTTACCTAATGAACGATTATTATAAAGTGTATTGGCTTTTTAAATAAATTCCTATAAACATTTCCACTTAATATTCTCTAAATATATGTAGAACTAAATATTTATGTAATTAATAACTAATTTTCTAAAGCTAGCGTAAAAAATATTATTCTCTTAAAAAAAGAACTGTATTCTATTATTAATTGATTAACTTTAAATTATTAATACATTAACTATCCAAAATTTCGTTAAACATATTTTTGTTTTAACTGTTGGTGGCGTTCGGGGCGGGGGTCGGCGGGAGCGATGGGCTTGGTTGGGGTTGAGGACGTGCCCCCCCCATGCGGTCTGTGAAGGTTTGGTTGCCCTGGCACCAGCAAGCACACCTTCTATCATAGACCTAGCAGCCAGTCACCAGATGCGGGCCACTAAGGTAGAACTGGCACGGGGGACTCTACTCGACCTTGGCTGGGTCCGCCTTCCGCTGGCCGTCGGGCTCTGTTTCCGCTTTCGATACTACCAACAGACCGACCAGGAGGCACAAATGACCCAATAGTGGTTGACTGGCCTTTAAACTTCAAGGCCTTTAGTTCAACTTTAGTTCTTATTCAAAAAAATAAGAACTAAAAGTAGTTATTTACTAGAAAAAAAAAATTATATTGCAAACATTTCTTTGCTTATTTAGACATAATTTCTCTAACATTAAACAAATTTGGCCGAATTTAAAATACTTCGTAATTTATTTTGCAGGAAACCATGAGCGTTGTTTCACGATTTCAGACATTTGATATAATCGATAATTACATTGGCCAAATGATTTCTGACAAGCTTCATGCTTATGAAAACCGTAAGTAATTCTTTTATCTTCATAACATTTTTGGATGAGAAATTCCTGCTTCTCTCTATGAACCTAAAATCCTAATGATGCTCTCTCTCTCTCTCTCTCTCTCTCTCTCTCTCTCTCTATATATATATATATATATATATATATATATATATATATATATATATATATATATATATACAGGCATACATTCATTCATATTATCATCATTTTATTACTGGTTGGTGTGGTGCCAAATGTTTCCTGTTCCACTCACTCCTCCTGTTCCAGTCCATTCTGTGCTTCTAACATGCCTCCTATTTATTATAAGTATGCATATATACACACATATATATATATATATATATATATATATATATATATATATATATATATACATATACATACACAATTTTATAAATTCCCTAATAATAAACTTGTTGCATTACTATTGATATATTAAAACATTTTACAGGATGGCAGGAATTAAGGTATTGGTCTAAGGTGTGGAAATACAGATTTACAAGAGCACTTAAATTTCTGAAAGAAGAAGATAAAGATAGCCTTGTTTCGAAACTCCAATGCAGGCTGATAAGTTATTTAACAAAATTAAAAACGGTATGCATTTCAATTTCACATTTTCAGTATCACAATGTAACTAAAACCCATTAAATGTAGGTATTTTCCTCTAATTCCAATTCCTCTAAAACTACTTGGTCCCAGCAAACGTTGGCTACTTTGTTTCTTAGTACGCTAAAAATGACAAAAATACTGACTGAGAAATCTTAAAAGCACTGTTGAATATATAGAAACATATTCAGCGCTAAACATTCATATCATTCAAGCAACACTTGTTACCGTTACCTAAAATTAATTTATCACTAACTAAATACATTAAGATAACCACCCCTCCGGTAATATTTCAAAAATAATTCATAAGATTAAAGAATGCATCTTCAATTCGAGAATAACCTTACGAAAGCATTCCTGTCAATTGTGAAATATGAGTTATGGTCCTCCAATGATTGCCACTGAGAGGCTCGTTTTTCGTATATATATAATTTTTTATATTAGAAGATGCTTTTTTTAAAAAAAATTAAACCGAGGTATATTTGCGTAATGAAATTTTAGGTTAATAGAACATAAAAATTATCAAAATTGGCCACCATTTGTCAATTGGAATGGAATGGCCTACGTATTCGTTAATGGTCATTTTGACCATAAAGAGTCATTTCTGACCTATGGTGCCGTTGACTTTTTTCTTCCTCATGGCTCATAGATTCAAAATATGCAATAAAAAAATTTGATCTTGAATAACATTTCAAGATCAATTTTGTGGGGGTCAATATGGGGGTTATTTTTTCTGATCTCGCATTGGAGAATCATCTGGCCAACGGATGACCATTATTTTTGTAACACCCTGTACTTCCTTTACAGAGGAACTATTAGCAGTATATAAAGCACTATCCATTGTTATACCTCCTAATAGAACATAGCAATATTTTCCGACTAGAGATTCATGTTATTGTACACGACTCATGTTAAATTGTATTACATTGTTGACAAAATGTAATACAATTTAAATGAAAAATACTCTTATATACTCTTAATGAGCTTGTTATATACCATGAATGCTAATGAACATGAGAAGAATTATTTTCAAAATTAAAAAAAATGGTGGGTGATGGAAAATTTCTGACTTCATTTTTGGAATCAGCAGATGGCAATAAATCAGAAACACCTGAAACTATTTACTTAACAAAATCATTCTTGACAAGTGAAATCAGGCTACATTTGCATTATTTTACTTTCTCTCGATTTATTTATTTCGTTTCAGAGTAACAAGCAACTTAGACCTTTTGAAGTGCAGAAAACTTATTCAATTTGGAGTGACAATTCGATGTCAATAAATTCAGACAAAGCACCAGAAAATCTGGGAAGTGATATTTTAGATCCCAGTCTTTTGAAGAAGAGTATTGAGGAAAATGTGAACGATGACACAAACAAAATATCTTGCAATTTCTCTGATTGCCCAATTATGAATATCAGTACATCTATGTCCTGGGAGAAATTAAATACTAAAAAAGGTCAAGTGAAGAAATATTTAGAAAATAAACATTTATCCTTAGAGCCTATGTATGAGACCATTCTCAAGGAATGTCCCAAGATATATGCAGCCGACCCTCAACATTTGGTTGAAGTTTTCAATTTTTTGAGGAGTTATTTAGAGGCCCAACTAACGAATGCTCTAGAAATTATGAACAATGCTAAAAATGGCAATCCGCTCGATCAGGCTGTTAAGAATGATGAGGAAGATTTGAGAATGGAGGTTTTGTCATTTGGTAGGTACATTATTTTATTTTAGTTTTTCACCATTTGGTGATGAAACTTTCTCCTTAAATCATTAGGAATAAAATTCTATTCTGTTATATTCCAAAAGCCTCCGTTTGTCGATTATTTTGTGTTAGTGTTGAATGTTCTAAATGTCCTGTTACATTAACCCAACAAAAAGAGAATATCTTTTTGGTTAATCAATTTCACCAAATGGCTGGGTTTTTTTCTTTTTTAAATATTGTTGTATAAATGTGTACGTTTTATGTATTTTATAATTTCATCAATATACTGTCTCTCATTGGAAAGTAAGGCGGTCAAATTGTTAGGTATTTTAAAATTTGTCCTGAGTCTACACTCTGTCAGTATGTGCTTTATTGATAGGTGAGTATTGCAGTATGTACATGACGGTCTGTCCTGTCTTGACTAATTTAAGAGTGTGTAAATCATGTATGGCCAATCCTGAGTAGGCATAAAATGGCTTCTTCTCGTCTATTTGATCTTTTACTGATTCAATGTAGTAGACTTTTTTCATTTATTTTTTTATTCAATCCAAAGACAATGCAATGATTTGGACAAACTAATTCTATAGAGTTACTTTCAGACTCGATTGCATTTAATGATTATGACGCTCTGCCTAATTTCAACATTTCTGATGGGAACAGTTTGAGATTGTTAGCACTGGCTCTGAAACATTCAAACTATTCAAACCCTGTACCAATAAATCATTTTGATACAACATATTTTAATGTTGACGCTGAAAGCATTAGCAACCAATTGCAAATGTTCATCGATTTATTTCAAAAGACCGCAGAAAAACACAAAGTAAGAAATCTATCATAAAATTTACAAAGTTGTATATTTATTTAAATATGCCAAAATATATTTTAAGTAAAATCTAAATATACATATCCTTGTATTTATGAAGTATGTATGGATTCTTATATGGAAATTTCTTACGAAATATACCAGCAAACATTTTTGCTGATAGGATGAGGAAAATTGATTTTTCATCTGGTGTTCCCAACACCAATGTGCCGCAGCCACTCATCAACTACATGCTAGTTAGTCTTCATTTGGCACCTGGCTTCATGGCATGCCAGCAAACCTCGCACATGGTATTCATGCCATGACAAGAAACTTGATCATAACTTCATCACATGCCTACAAACATTGCTCATAGTCTTCATGGCATGCCAGCAATCCATGCACATAGTCTTCATTTGGCACCTGGCTTCATGGCATGCCAGCAAACCTCGCACATGGTATTCATGCCATGACAAGAAAATTGCTCATAACTTCATCGCATGCCTACAAACCTTTCTCATAGTCTTCATGGGATACCAGCAAGCCCAGTTTTCTTTTGGTACCTGGCTTCATGGCATCCCAGCAAAGCTAACCACAGTCAACTTCTTCAATTGCAATTGGATAGGTGATTAATTATTTCCCTTAACAAGAATCTTCTTCATCTTCAGCCACCGCCCGGCCTTGGCTGTTCAGCCATTTGTGGCCATGCCCATCCTTCTTTAGTATCTCCGTTGTCCACCTGCCAGGTAGTGCAACAAAAAAGGATTGGCTGTTAACAAGAATATTTTCGGATACATATTCCCAGCTATGTCTAATGTTTATGCTTAAGAAGCATGAGAAAATCCATTCCTCGCTTTTAATTTGCTGCCATCTGTAGACCACGTTCACTTCAACCGGTGTGCGACCCAACCTCATGTGAATAACCTAGGTCTGGTGTCTCTCATTTCCGATGATGTAGATAAACCACATTCTCCCCCCCTTGCCCTAAGCCCAAGGGATTATCACATCCCTTACGTCATTCATTCCAATTGATTAATATCGGATCAATATGAGGCAATAATATAAGAAACGGAAAACTTCACAAGCTGGTATACAGATTTAATCTTTTGTCAAACTAAAGGCATGAAGTAGATATTCAATTAATAATTTTTGTGCCTATAAGTTAAGTAAAATGGCCCTTACTTAATAAAATATATTTTATATTTAATAAACTAATAATTTAATATGTTAATAATAAGTTAAAAAAAATAACTGATTATTCAGAATATATTTCCAAAGATAACTAAAAAAAAAAATAAAAATCACAATAACCAATTTTTGCATAAGTACTTTTTACTTTAATTTATTCATGTATATTTTAGGAGAGTGTTAAAGGAGTCGATTTTTGTGAAGTTGATATTAATGACAGAGTGCAGGATATTGTCAGATTTGTAAGAAAATGCAGGAAACCGTGAGTTACTAAGTTTCCTAACATCACAAATCATTTGATGTAATTTTGTGGGAAAATATACTGCTTTCTCTTTAATGAGTCAGCTAATAACTCATAAGAAAAAAATTATTGAAATTCTTTTTTGAGTTTTACTATTTCAAGAGAAACAAAATTTTAAGCAAGTCAGAGTCTCCCCATGGTCCAGTGCTGAATGCCTTAGATTCTCCTGCAGGAGATTTAGGTTCAAGTACCACCTGCATTAGGTTGAGTTTTATCATTTCAGGGCCAATTGAAGAAATTTCCTGCTGCATCATGGATGTTTAGGAAGGATGGTAACCTATAGATAGCCCGGCACTAATGGCTTAGATGTCAATGCCCCGTCAAAAAATAAATGGGGAAAGATTAAGCTGGGGAATTTTTGAAGAGTGGATAGTTGGAAGAAAACCCCATGGGGGTCGTAAGGAGATGAGGTAGAGGGAAATATAGGAATATATTTTTTTTTCTTTTTTTAAAGGCATATCAACCTTTAAGGTCATTAATGATGTGCCTTTCGGTAATAATTATTCTTTAGTGAAAATTAATGCACATTTAACTATGATTACAGTGTTATTTTTAATTCAAGGTGCAACTAAATTATGTTCTATTTAATTTTGGCATATGGTTGAATTAACTTTCGTCAATTAACTTCACAGCCTTTAAATAGTTGAAAAGCCGCTCCACTTGGCTGGTATGATCGCCCAGAACTTGATCTAAGGAGTCAGGCAGTTGGTGTGTTGCTCTTTTAGTTGCTCGTAAGCACGACAATTCGTTAAAATGTGTTTCACAGTAAGCAGCACATTGCATGAGCTGCAAATTGGTGGAGGCTCCTTTAATATAAGGAAGGGATGGGAGAGGTTTGCATGGCCGATGCTCTCTTGCCATTTTTTGATGTTTTCCACGATTTAACTCATCCTTTCACCTCTCGGATTTTCCCCCCCGAATGGATGTATGATTGTGAGTTTTATAATTAATGTTATTCGATTTAAATTCATGTGAATGCTCTATCGCTTACTTTTTTTGTTTTCAGTTCTCAAAATGCTGAATGCGTTGTAGACTTAGAAAGGGCAGATGTAGAAAATATGCTTGATAGTGGCTTTTATTTCTTGAGCAACTTTGGTCGTCAATGCCCAGTTGAGGTAAATGCATTCTCATTTGAGATATATTTGTCGATAAAATCACTTATTAATTAAATACTTTGTATAAACTAATAATATTAATGATTATTAATTTTTTTAGTTATCAAATCTCTTAGCAAATCCTAATTCTTTGCAAATATTGATTAAATTTCAGATGCAGAAAAAGTGTATATATCCACCGAAAAAGATTTTATATGATTCATCTAATTGTTTTCCTGTAGCTCATAGGAGATATATGTATTTCCTAGGTAAATCTAGTGTTTTCAATATATTTTCAAATGTGATTTTTTAAAGTTTGTATAAGTCTAATAAATATATAGCTCTTTTTTTAAGTATAGTAGAAAAATAATTAAATCTTTCTGGTAGAATTAATTTATCGAGTAATTTTAAATTACTAAAAGGATTAAAAACAGCCAGCGTTTGGTAAATATGAAGAAAGTGTTGTTTCATGAGTCTTAGACCTCATATGGCTCGAAAACGGTACAAAAGATTAGTGAATTTATTGGGAAGACACTCCAACTTCTCATAATATCCTTTATTAGTTTGTATGTTGTTTGTTTTCATACATGTTTCACCACTTCAGGAGCGACTTAACAATGAACATATAATTTGAGAACTAACTAAGGAAGACCTTCCACTGGTAGGGGCTCGTGTAGACGCCAATTCAGGAGCGACTTAACAATGAACATATAATTTGAGAACTAACTAAGGAAGACCTTCCACTGGTAGGGGCTCGATTAGACTCAAAACATGTAGAGCACTAAAGAATATGATTTATTTGAAGTGTTTTAAATATCAGTTCATCTCTTAAGTAATGTCGGTTTTTAATATTCTGTCTGTTTATGTTCCCTCCTTTTCAATTTATTTTTGTATATTATAGCATTAAATACACTTCTATTTATCATGTTTTGGTTGGTGAAACTTATTTATTCTGTGCTGAAATTTCATTTGAAATGGATCTCCCAAGACACCACTTACACCATGTTATGCGTTGGGAATTTTATAAAGAAGAAAATGCTGCTTCAAATTATCGAAAACTTATTGAAATTTGTGGCGAAAATGTCATTAGTGAGCGACATCACAGTGTCATTAGTGCAGCAGTCGTTTGAACAATTTTGAGCGGGAAACCGGAAGCTTGAAGACGAGCCTTGTACAGGTCGACCAATAGAGCTTGACGACAAACTTCTGCAGGCTACTGTAGAAGAAAATCCTATTGTAACAGTCGAAGAGCTAGCAGAAACACTTGGATCGACACATTCTACAGTACACCGACATTACTTATGGGATGACCTGATACATACATTAGCTTCCACTATATTTAAATACATTTTCTAAAATAATGAAATATATATCTTTAATTGAACTTATAAAAAAGGTTTCTATTTTTAATTACTGCTGTTTTAAAATTCTTAAGTAATTATAATTATTCAATTAACTAATTTTTGTTTCCTTCTAAAAGTACCCCTTTCATAAGGCAGTTTATTGTACTATATGTCCAATACAAGGTAGTATATCACAAGTATGTTTTTTTTTTCTATTTACATATTGACTGCGACAGTAACTTGTAAGATTCCGGTCTAGAAAGCCAATTTAATTTAATCATTTTTCTTGTTGAAGACTATAATTACAGTACTTAATGATCACCGTAAAGCATATAAAATTTGTTTCTTGCACAAATAAAAATGTTGAATGAACCATCTCGAAGTTGGTTTATCTAAGAGAGAGTTCTTCACGGAAACCAACTACGAGTTAGTTGATTCCCATACTTGCTTCAAACTGTTGTTATGTTACTGCATCGATACATTTTTTGTTCCCTTCCTTGAGGCCATCTTTTCATATTAACACAGATTTACTACGAGTTGCCTCATACCTGGCGTCCAAATCAATAACGTATAGTTCGAGATAGTTATTTTTCTATTATTTTAAGTATACTTAAGTACATTTACAAATATTGTAGTAACGTTAGATTATTTCAATTAACTTTGCTCATCAAAAATAATTTGATACATTAATTGTAACTCGTAACTCACCTTTACAGAATCCGAAGAGGCTCTTGAAGTTTTCAAGAATAATCCATTGGATTACGTAAATAAATCAGAATACAATCCAATTATACCAATCAAAATTGTTTTATTTGGACCGAATACTCAGAGGACTAATAGAAGTTTGTATAATAAAGTACATTTGTTGTAATACTTATTGGAGAAGTACATATCGTCCCTACCATGTCAAACTGTCGAATATGCAAATCGGAGCAAACTAGAGAACGAACATATTCTATCCATTGACGAAGCAATATATTGAAAAATGGTCTTATTAGATGCTTTATTTAAGGTATTAAAGGCAATTCTAAAGGGGTTAGAGTTGTGAAAATTTGCGACAAGCTGTATCGTCCAAAATCCAAGAGCAAAGTCTCGATTCTGAAAAATGAGAGTTTGCATATTCGATAGTTTGACATGGCAGGGACGATATATGCACATTTGTTTTCTAATCTGTATTTCTTAAGTGATTGAGATTTCGTTCAAATTTGTTTTTATTATATTTTTCTTTTTTTACGGCACTTCAACTACTAGGCCATTAGCGCCGACATCCAGGGTGCAGCGAGGAATTTTCCCGAGCCGTGGGATGAGAAAATTCCTGCCGCCGGTGAGGATCAAACCCACCATCTCCCGCTTATGAATCTAAGGCGCTAGCCACTAGACCCCCAAATTTGTTTGTGTTTCCCCAATGATACTTTCATGATCAAAATGAACTTAGAGGGGAATAAGGTGGTTTCAAGATCTATGAGGGCAGTTCGCTTACCTCATTTAAATCCTAAATTAAGTATTTTGATAAATGGGGTACACTTATGTTTTCTAAGGATTGAAAAACTAGTCTCTTTTTTTCTCCATGTTCATGTTTTTAAGACAGGTTTAAGGCTCTAAAATAAAATTTAATTTTCTAAAAAACTCATTATATTTCAAGAACTTCTATATTAAGTGTCAAGATCATATCTTCAATTAAGTGTCAATTTTGCTCTTAACGACATGATTCAATTTATCAAAACATTATTCCAATTATTCACTTCTTAGAGAGCTTAACATACCATTCATTGAAGATTTAGTTCTTTTGTTTTATATATTTTTTTATCCTAATCTAACATGTCATTTGTTCAATCTTTTTCTTCAATAAATTAAAGGAAAAGAATGTGCAAAAGAAGTATGTACTCACTTTTGTAACAAGTGGGGGGGGGGATATGTGAGAACTTCTACTTAGATCTCCCGTCGTCTGAATATGCCCTGCTTGAAGTGTATGAGTGGGGTTGAAAAAATGCTTTGTCTTATTCCTCAGGCAGTGGGCTTAACTTCTTTTGTCCCAATATATATACATCATTCAAGAATTATCATGTATGTAAAAAAAAAAATAAAAAAAAATATCCGCCCCATAAAAGGCCATGAGGAGAGGGGGAGATACTGTAGAGGTATCTGATTCTAGACCATTCGGCACACTAGGGAGATAGTGTGGTCAGTACTATGCTATGGCCACCTGATTATACCCGTACGAAGAGAGGTGCATAGTGAAGGGTTCTCCTGTACGGGATACTCGCACCCAGCCTCGGGTCCCCTGTATGGGATACTTTTGCTACTCGCACACCGTCATAGCGCCTAGCGATTCGTGGGATCCCCTCACCGAATTAAAGCTCATCTTTTATAATTCTGATTTGTGTTTTGTTTACTATCAGTATTAATTTTTATTCATCTTTAATTTTGAGTTTGAATTATTTTTAAGTTGAATATCTTTAATTAAAAGAAAGTGATAAAAATTGTATAATGTAAGCGTGAAAAAAAAAAAGGTATTTCTGCTTACCATTGGTCCTATGTGTTATGAATAATAAACAAGGGAAGTGTATACTCAATAAAAATGCTCTCTTTTAAACTTTGTTGCTGGGTGACTTCATCTCCTCCTACATACTGGCATATATCTCCAGTGGTGCGGTTTCCTAAACCACAAATTTTCCCTGGCATTTGCCGGCTTCCTCAGGTTGTACATGATGCTTGTTCGTTATCTCAAAGCAAAAAGTCAAACACAAAATTTGTGGCTTAGGAAACCGCATTGCTGGAGATACATGCTGGCATGTAGGAGGAGAATAAACATGTGGTTGGTGATTGACAGAGGTATAAGAACTAATGGTAATTTGACAAGGCTGAGAGGATAACGAGTTGTTATATGCCTGAATAGCTCACACGGTCAAAAAATTGATTCAAATACCCTCTAGTGAACGGCAGAAATACTAGAAGTACGCTACAGTAACACTAGATAGCTCTATAGTCGAGAAATGAGAAGTGAAAGACACAGTCCAATCAACGAACAGTAATAGATGAAAATTTTTGGAACACAATATTTGACTTCGTAACTTTGTTTGGGCTGGATAGGAGGTGAACATATCAAAAGTCCTCGCCCGTAGCCTTTGTGCCAGGGGGGGGGGGTTTAGAAGGTCACTTTTTTAGGGTTTTCACTTATATCTCGGAAACCCTGCGTCCTAACGACATGACTATTCTATAACAAATGAAAGCTGATTAAATTTCCTACAAGTTCTATTCTATAAAGATTAGAACTTGTAGGAAATTTAATCAGCTTTCATTTGTTATAGAATAGTCATGTCGCTAGGACGCAGGGTTTCCGAGATATAAGTGAAAACCCGAAAAATGTGACCTTCTAAACCCCCTCCCCCCGGCACAAAGACTAGGGGCGAGGACTTTTGATATGTTCACCTCCTATCCAGCCCAAACAAAGTTACAAAGTCAAAAATTGTGTTCCAAAAATTTCCACCTATAGCTGTTTTTAAGCATTCGCTGACTGGACTGATAGTGAGAAATATTAGGAGCTATCGACTACACTGGGCCCAGCTGCTCTCGACTGCTGGAGCAGTCAACGGTAGAGAAAGGGTTAAAAGCTGGGTGTACCTAGGGACAGTCTGGGGCCCCAAATCCATCCCTCAACCAAAGATAAAATCTTTAGTGTGCGCCCGAGCATCGAACTCAGGTCATCAAGAACATGAACTGGATGCTCTCTTTGTGATTAATGCTATTTTTTAATTATTGTGCATCGACTACAATGGTCAAGCAACAAATTAATGTTATTATTACTATTTCAGTCATCATGTCGCTTGTTAAGGAATATTCCTTGTTCCATATCACTGTGTCCGATGCCATTGAATATTTCATAAAATCAGCTCCTTGGACTAGAACAGGGCAAAAATTGAAATGGCTGATTTCCTACGTTAACTGCATGTCTTACCCTAATGCTCTTCCGACGAGTCTAATATGGCAAGCTATTGAATCAATGACTGCTTCACCAAAGTAAGAAACATTCTTTTCTTCTTCTTCTTTTTTTAAATAATGGCTTGTCAATCCTTTTTTTTTTTTTTTTTTTTTTCTTTCCAGCCATGTTTTCCTAGCCCTATCCCAACTATTCCCTGACTGTTGATATAAGATGTTTAACATATCACATAAATTCACCAGCTTGCATGAACCAGTAACCAAACATTGATTTTATACTCCCAAATAAAATTACAGCCCATTCAATTCACAACAATATACTCAATGAAACTGTGACTCTAGCTGAAACATCGGCATTAAAAAACTCACTCTTGTAATAAAGTTATTAATTCTCCAGGATGAACTCCGATTACATCTCCACTTGATGTTTTTATATAAGTAGTAATTGGTCTCTGCAATTAAACAATCTTATTGAAACAAATTTACTAAAATCCGTAAGAAAAGGGGGATTCTTATTCAACCACTAAAAATGGTCCCTACACTAAAGTTCATCAGAAGTGTTCCGGCATCACTATTTGAGTTTATTTTCTCATAACAATATGAGAAAATGAAATAAGTCCTGCTTCTTTTATCCTGCAATCCTGACCTAAGGAGGGGAGGATTGGAAGGCGGCAATTTAAATCAAGCATACTGAATTACGTGCAATTACAAATATTAAACAAGAAATCTATAAAAAAAAAAAAAAAAAAAAATGACTGCCCACAAAATCTATAAACCAGCCTGTAGTCGGACCTGTCTCATTCTAAATAAATAGGTCTTATGTCTGCACTATATACTAACTATGAATGAATGAATTTCCTGTATTTTATAAGTAATAATTACAATTACAGGGAATCTGGGTATGTCATTTACAAAAATGATGATAAATAAAATGAAGTGCAAAATAAACAGTTGCTGCATCCAGCGAAAGAAAACGCACCAAAACTTAGTCTTATAAAAAAACACTCCTGTTACAATCCTAATCAATATTTTTGATTTATTTTATTTTCTTTTTCAGATCGGCTACTCATGGTTATATAATCACTGGACTCAAGCCTGAAATTGATTTATTCCGTCAATGGGAGCAAACTAAATTCAAACCTCATTTAATATTTTACTTTACGGTCGTTGACCAAGGTTTATTTTATTCTTATCAGATCCATAACGTTAAGAAAATGCTAATTAATTGTACCAAAAAGAAAGCTACTAGTGAAATCATGTAAGATAATCTGTTAATTAAATCTATTGATTTGCTTATTAAGGTATAGAAAATAGTTCAATAGGGAGTGAGGGATGAAATGTAACTTTTTTTTAAGTATAGTTTCTGCAATGATTGGATTCAGCCACATCTTCTGAGGGAGTAAGAATTGGGGAAAACAGGCAGGTATTGGCATTTTAGTCATTCAAATTTACTATCAAGAGGAGAAAAAAAAACTAAAGTTCAGGCACATTGGCAAGGCTCAATGTCATGGAACGACTTGAAAAAATCCGACTTCCAGGAACAACATCATCTTAGCATGTTTCCGTTCTTATCCCTAATGTAATTTAAAAAGCTTAGAATAGAAACAGTTAATATTTTGTTCTGATCTTTCCTAAAACATGTAAACACACGTAGAAATGGAAATTGAAATCTCAAAGGGATCAAAAAAGATCTTAGGTGCCACAATAGGAAACTGGCAGTATCCTTGGAATGGAAATTACTCAATTTAAGCACCGATTAATATCATTCTATCAGAATCGCATAAGAACAGTATTTGTAGGAAATTTAATAAGTTTTCGAATAGATTCGTATTCCAATATCAGGTCTTGAGATAAATCAAGAGTAAAACCTAGTTTTCCAATGTTCTCAAAAACGTTTTTAGATGAAAATGTTTATTAAAAATGGTCTCATTACAGGCCCCACGTTCAATTACTTCTAAAACATGCACCTATAAGCCAAGGAGTGCAAAAACGTAGCGCATATTTCATTAAAAAAAAAACATGTTCTGGAATCTGCTGGTTAACAAACTTGACCTTTTGAATTGTTTTATTAGTTACTGACCTTTCACCATTTTATGTAAAGATATTCATCATGAATTTTACATTTTTTAGGATGAAATATTATCTCGAAGCATCCCCTGCATTCATGAAAAGTGAATCCTATATTTGGACGCAATCATCTCATCGTGCGTATATAGAATTTTTGGAATCTTATTACTACAATGTTCATACTTTTCTCTATGAAAATAGTTTCTTTGTAACCTTCCACAAAATGTCTATATGTATTCTGGATGTATTTAAGCAATTAAAAACATTGTACAGTACTATGTATAAAGGCAAGTATACTTTAGTTGTACATAGTGTAATAAGTTATTTAGAACTCGAAAGTGATGGGGCATTAGAAGTATCAAAACATTATTATTACTTTCTTTCTCAATGTCTATTCAAGAAATAAACTACGGAGAACAACTATGTCAAAACTGTCAAATAATTTTTTTTTTTTTGTTCTTGAGTGATAGCGGGGTTATTTTCTGAAGAAATACACAGGTCTCCACCTCATCAAGCCATCAAAGGCGAGGCCTGCTTCTCCTCCTTTTGCCCCCAGGTTTGCCATGCATCAGTTTTCTTGAGAATCTATCTGGTTCATCAAGTTCCACTTTTTCCAACCATTTCAATCAGATAAAAGCAACAATGTCCGGCTAACAAATAAATCCTGCAGCTGTGGATTCTTCTTTATGCGCCACTGTTGACCAATTTTGATGGGACCGAAAACTTTCCTAAGAATTTCCCGCTTCCATACCAGCAATGCAGGTTTACTCTTCTTTGTCAAAGCCCATGTCTTGCATCTAGTCGTTACGGTTGGCTTGATAATGGTTTTGTAATAAGGATTTTGGCCTTCCTTGAAAGGGTGCTAAACTTTAATAGCCTTCGTACCTACTCTATAGAATCTTCTACTTGCTGCGGCAATCTTGCTTTTTATATCGGTCTTGACTTTTCCGTCCAATGACATAATTCTCCCCAAGTATTGGCATATGTTAAACCTGTGCTTCCCAATTTCCACTACTTGCACATTCAATTCACCACATTTTGACGTTTACATGTACATTATATTATGTTCATGGAGACAAAATAGTGTTTGGGTTCTTCTATGTCTATTTATTATTCCATTATAAGAGGAAAAACAGAACAGAAAACAACAGAAACAGTTCTGTTAATGTTATAGTTTCAAAAAGATCAACTGAGAAACAGAGTTACCTTTGGAAATACATCAATCAGAAACCCTAGGCTATCCAGTCCAGTATAGGAAATAATTTCAGGGGGGGGGGGAGCTGAGACCATTTTCGGTGTATGGAATGCTAACAATTTAGAACTTGGAATAGTTTTAGCCAATTAAAACGCTATTACACCCAAAATAAAATATTTTTATAAACTAAGTGATCTTATTTAATTTATTTTCAAGGATTTTATGACATATTTTACCTATCAAATCAAAATTTCGGGGGGGAGGGGGCTGCAGCCCCCCTTATATACGCCCATGTATCCAGTTACTCTTTATTTTAAAATGCCTAAAGTCTGTGTTATAAACGGCCTTGTTTTCCTTGTATGTATTACTCTAATGTAAAATGATGTCTGATTTATTTAAGAGGAGCTTAAAAAAAAGTAATCTAATACTATTTTGGGAAACGTTTTAAATGTCATAATTCTTTAATCATTTATTTATATTCTTTGTAGAAATGGATGTATTTGCACCAATTGGAAAGTTAATTTCAAAATATGAATATATGAATACTGCTTCAAGAAATTGGAATGACAATTGCCCAATTTGTATTTGTTCTAAATTAAGAGTTAATAAAATGGACAATTCAGAGCTTAACCGGAACAATATTTTCTTATTTAAGGTATCTTTTGTCAAATTGAATTTTACCCTTTCTGTAATTCGATTTTTTTTTTAAACTGAGAGTCAAGTATTTGTACATTTTGGGTTATTTTTTACTGATATTGAAATTGAAATTGGCAAACATGTAAAATAAATCATGTTAAAGCACGCATTAGTCACTAGATTCAATTTAAGAAATATATTTGTCCTTGGTCGAGTATTTCTAATAGAGATGGAGAGTTCAAATCCATCATTACATCGCCCAATTCTGAGCTGTCCTATGGAATTTTACTATTTTATGCAAAACTAATTAAAGTTTCATACTCAGTGTATATGCCTAATTGTATGCCAAGACACAATGAAAATAATTTTACTTCATAATAATCCAGATTCTGTTTCCACGTCAAACTTTCCACTCACAAAATCCTGAAGCCTTCTCCCTGTCGAGCGTCACCCATCGACTCTCTCCACCACGGTGACTCAGAAGACAGTGGCCCAGAGATGTGCTGCAGAGACCAAGTGAAGTGTTAACAATGGCTTTCTCTTCCTTCGATCTCTCTTCGACTCCAGCCACTGTTCGGAGCAGAAGGGAGCTTGGGTAGGGCTCTGTCAATGTCATCTGAGTGTCCTTCTGACATTAATCGAGGATGAAGTAGTGAGGTCTTGAGCACAGAACCTTCATATTGCATCATACTACGAAATGTATCGATGTACAGAATGTAATAACCAATGAAGGAATCAAATAAGAAAATCAAAAAACAATTGTAAATTATAACTTATAGTAGGAATTGGGAAAAAGAAACTTCATTTAATAAATTTCCTGGGGGTCTCCCGTGGTCTAGTGGCTAGCGCGCTAGATTCATAAGCGGGAGATGGTGGGTTCGATCCCCACCGGCGGCAGGAATTTTCTCATCTCAGGGCTCGCTGAGAATATTCCTGGCTGCACCCTGGATGTCGGCGCTAATGGCCAGGATTTATGTCGATGCGCCGTAAAAAAAAAAAAAAAAAAAAAAAAAAAAAAAAAAAAATAAATAAATTTCCTATACATCCTGTATTTGAATGCTCCTGGAGAACATAAAACTTGTTCTCAGCTAACTAATGTGGAGCAAAATAGTGTTGGTTATCATTATTCAGTTTCACTCTTTGAACGTTTAATTTTTTTTTTATTATGTGGTGTCTATGTTTCCAGAACATCCCAGCTTGGATTTGTAAAAAGCATAGATTTTCATCCTTAGTTTGGACAAACCCGAATGTTGCTTCTTCAGACGTAGAGCAGAATTTTGAAGTGACTTCTTGCCATGACGACTCAAGGAAAATGGAAAATATCCAGCTTAAAGGACTCTGTCCTGTATGCTATTGGTTATACAAACCACACGAGTAAGACATTTTTTTTTTTTTTTTTTTTTTTATAACATGTTTAAATTCTTTCGAATAATTTTAAATACGCCCAGTTTTATACGAAACAACTCTGTTTTATGAGATATCCCCTAAAATCTTGAAAATAATTATAATAATATAATCTAGCCAACGGCCATAGCCACGATGAATGCACCGGTTCCCGTAGATCACCGAAGTTAAGCAACGTCGGGCGTGGCCAGTACCTGAATGGGTGACCGACCACGTGCTGTTGGCATTATAGAAAAGGGTGGCAACCTGTAGACAGCCCGGCGTTAATAGCCCTAATGTTGATACGCCGTTAAACACAATAAAAAAAATAAAATAAAAAAATAATATAATCTATTTGCAGGGAATTGCGATACCGATGTGGCTACAATAAATACCTTTGCTCTTATGGTAATAAGCAGTTCAAGCTCTGTTCTGCGGATTGCTTCAAGGAGTTTTCAGCGAGTCCTCTACTCTATTCACTTTCTGACAAATTTCTAGATGCAAGGCTTAAGTTCGGCATCACTCCTTTGAAGAATTACCCTTTCGACATTAGTTATTGGGATTCTGCCGCTATGAAGGTAGTTAAAATTACTTGAATTGTTAATTTTAATGTTTATACATTCAGATTATTTCATTTATTTATTTCATTCTCAATTCTCAGCATGTTTCCTCCATCCCTCCATTGTTTTTGAATAGCCAAACTTAGCTTGGTTAGAAAAACAAGTTTTATCCTCTTTTCTCACAAATGGTTGCAGATATCACCTCGAAAATGGTTCCATTTATGTTCCTACATTACAGAACCTATAAAAAGTGTACCTGGAAGCCTACAAACAAAAATCCATAAGCACAACAATTTTTTTTGTGCGAATTTTGCCTGAACAGTGTTACCAATGAACTTGACCTTTGTACCAAATTTAATTTTTACAAGAATTTTTGGGCCAATTTTCACCAAAAACCTTTTTATTTTTGAGCTTTTGAGAGAGCAACACACAAATTTAAACCATCATTATTTTCGTTTTATTACGGGTTCTGAAACGTTAAATTTTCTTGTCGGCACTTTTGGATTGTGTCATGAGGTCAACCTCATAAGTGAGTTTCCTACCTATGGAGGGAGGGAAGAACCCTGCTAAAATTAAATAATTAAAAAATCTTTAGAGAAAGTCCTTAAAACTTTAGCAGGATGCTGACATATTAAAAAGCTTATACATTTCAGGAGCAAGCAAATGTTAGCATAATGGGAAAGTGTACCAAATGTTTATTGTTTTATCGATTGATGCGACTAGCTATCCTCCTTAATGTCCGATATCCAGGATGGACATCTCGAGAAGCACGATTGTTTTTCATTTATGTAATGACACAGTGTAAGTAAGATAATTGTAGAAGATATTAGAATTTTTAATTTATTATCCTTTAAGGGTTTGAAGGAAATATATGGTTCCAAACAACCATTTTTTTAAAAATATATCACAGCTAAACTTCTAGCTTTTGCTACAAGGGGAACTTTTGCCTCTCGAGGAAGGGGTGGGGAGAGCACTGGACGGTGCTCACAGTCCAGCCATAAGGACTTGATGAGCACCATAAGGTACGGTATTGAACGGGTTAAAGAGTTTTACAGAGCCTTTTCCACATATTGATAATAAAATGTCTTGAGGACTGCTTATAAAGGAACACAAATTTGATGCTTTTGCATAAAAATATTTGCAGGTTATTTGTCTAGAAAGAAGGCAGCTAGCCGTTGGAGGGTTGTTCTGGTCGATTTCCTTCGCCTAAGTGGCACTTCTAGAAGAATTTTGAACCAGTTCTTCGCCACAAGAGGAGAAGAGATGCCAGAATTGGTTGAATTGTTAGTTGCTCGTATGTGATGACGAAATTTGTTAAATATTATGAAAATGAACTAAAAAAGTTGATTTGTGAGAAACAGCTTTTGAATAATAACTCTTTTAAATCGTAAGTATAGTTTATTGCCTTGACGATATCTCCTTCCAGCAGGAATATGATACAACTAAAGACTGGTCATTTTGAGAAAACGTATAGAAAAATCAATCAATTTTTCATTTAGTATTATCTAATAGATAAATTCAGTAATAGGTTCTTCTGATGGAACGATCTAAAACGGCTTGAAGAAGCATTGTTTCACCAACCCCCCATCGTATCAATTTTACCTCCAACCACAGTTACTACAGTGCAATTTAAATTGTGTACTAGAATACATTATTTCTTACCTTTTATTCTTTACACATCAGATGCTTAATACTTCTCATAAAGTCAATGTGTGATATTATATGACAAAACTTTGCCTAATCTGAATAGGGTCTGGTTTCAATTAGTTCAGAATAGCTGGACTCTACTGTATTATCATTTACTATTATTATTTTTACGATACTCCACATCATTAGTGAGTAGCATCGAATGGCCCTTTTGCACCTGAGTGCTGCTCGTAGTGATATTTCCAATACCAAGTCAGTAAATCACCAATCTAAGTAAAATATATTAAAATAAAAAATAGGTAAAAAAATAAATTAAATTAAAGAAAACAAAGAATCTATAGAAAACACAAGAAATAAATTAAACATTAAATGATTTATTATCATTGAAAGAAAAGGTAAATATTTTTCATTCAGGTATAGGTGTAGGTATTCCTAAAACTAGCGTAATGTTGTGAATTGATATTCACTTGATAAAAGGTAAGTTAATATATCTGTACCTTGGAACAAAAAGTGCCAATGTCCAAACCTCTGAAATTTGAGTGAACTGTACGAGTTACATCAGGGTGGGATAACCATAATTGTTAAAAGGGCCAATGTTAAAGAAAAATATTCTTTCCCTCAAAAACTAACAATGTGAAGACATTTGCCCTTTTAACAATTAATGTTTAATGTCACTGTATGTAATAATGTAATAAAATAAAAAATAACACTTTGCATGAAACAGTTTATTCAAAATATATAAATAGCTTTAGATAATTAATATTTATACAAACATAAAAGTGGCTCAAGAAAATGAAAGATTAAATTACAATATATACAATATAATCCAAAAATCATTCAAAATTAAAACCTATCGAAATAAAGAATGTTTCCTTTAGTTAAATGTTCTTTCCACTAGTCACAGAGCATTGGATCAACAAGTTTTATTACAAACAAGTCATTTTCTGACAGAATAAACACATTTAGTGTTGTCGCATGTACACCGAGTATTTTTCTTTTCCCGAGCATAACTATGTGCTGTGAGCCCCAATCTCCTATGTTAGTCGGCCGCACTCCACCGCAATATATGAACACCCTACCATCAGCATCTACTAATCCGCTGTAGCTCGAATCTGAAAAGGAAGAAACATTCAAAAATTATTAAAAACTAGAATAATAATTCTATACACTTTTGCAATACTTGGCATTTATTTAAATGCAATATTTAATTTCTTAATAAATAAAGGAACCTTTGAATAGGAGCATCTAGTCCAAAATCAGCCTGCTAATTGAGAATAAAGGAATATTAATTTGGTTTCATAGGCATAATAATAAGCAAACACTGTTTAGTTTTCACAAGGTTTCAAGTTCAGAAATGTTGTGAGTAGGAAAATTTCTAACAAATCATAAAATATGAGATTTTATTATTTAGAGATTCCATCTAAGTGGCCCCTGCATTACCATATGCCTCTATCTCACTAAATAACCATAATATGAAGTGTTGACTTTCAAAACAGGATATATCCAAATCGTACAACTTTTCAGGGGACACCGTCTAAGATAGTATAACTGCAATAAGAAATTAATATTTACGAGATCATACAAACATTAATTTCCTTTTGTTTGATAAGATTTAATGAATTAAAAAAAAAAAAATTTTTTGCTGTGTGAAAAACACTAACTTTTGAGAAAAAAATTATTTTGATGAAAAAGTGGATTTAACCCATTCCGAAAGTCATCGCCTCATATTCAAAATTTACAACACTTGAAATTTTAATTGAAAGCTTAGGAAGGCTCCCCCGAAACCAACATAAAAGATACTCAGAACCGAATTTGGGCTCCTCTACTACGTAGATGGTTTGTGAAACAGGTTGCAGCAATTTTAAGGAGCTGAAACTTTTGGGAAACCACAGAGCAACTATGCTGGGTTCTCCCAGCTTTTTTTTTTTTTTTTTTTAACTTCTCCAATAAAAATTGTCAATACCTGAAGGAAGAAAGGAAAAGAGTCTAGAAGACTTTGAAGCCTGTACGAAGCCATAAGCACAAAGCGTGGCTTGGTGTAGAAGTGAATTCCCTTTTATTTCCCAAATAATCCCATCAACATCAGATCTCAAACAGAATCTAGGAGGGTGCTTCACACTCCGAGCTCCACACACCAACCACTGACCATTTCCCAGTTCGATCTGAAATCAAATAGAATAAATAATAATAATAATAATAAAATATACTATCTCCTGTAGATAGTTAAATTATAGGAAAAAAAGATGTTTGAGTCAATAAATAAACAAAGCAAATGGATTTTTTTTCTTCTATTAATTAACATATACAGTTAATCATTGTCAATCCCGTAACAAGCCAAAAGAGCCCACAGGGGCAGATACTGGGGATGTGTTTGGTTCTTGACCATAAGGCACAGTAGGGATGTTCTGGAACCCCAAATCCAACCATCGATCAAGACTAGATGATAAAATCTTTAGTGGACGCCCGAGATTTGAACTAAGGTCCTCCAGCATATCAGTCGAGTGGTGGTCAAGCTAACCTCACCACCATTAATCATAATTTATACTATTATAAATGTATGTCTGTACCTTGGAACAAAAGGGGCCAATGTCCAAACCTCTGAAATTAGCATGAACTACACGAGTAAGATCATCAGATTAATTATTAAAAGGGCCCATGACTTCCATTGCTAGCTATTGAATAAAAGAATATTTTCCTCTAATACTTTCAGAACTGATGGCTTCGAAAACAATTTTCATCAGGGCCCAAGTCTGTCTTTTGTATAGTTATTTTGGCAAACATAAAAAAAAAAAAAATAATAATAAATAAGTGAAGAAACTTTTGAAATTGTGTACTTTTAGTGAATTTATTAGAATTTAGTTAAGTGTCAAATACGCCACAACAGTGGGCCCGCTGAAGGAGTTTTTCTGGCGGATTCAGTATCATACGATACAAGACCCGCAAACCTAACAGGGAATAACACAATGAGGTCCGAAACCAAATGCGAAGGGTATAGGACAAGGTGCCTGGAGTAGTCGGGATAAAAAGAAAGCCAAGCTATCTGCTGACACACATGCTGCAGAACACATCTCTCGGACACATATGTCACAACACTGGGCTCGAACGCATTAACATTGGGCTTTTTAACAATTATGGTTATCCCATCCTGATCACTCAAATTTCAGAGGTCTGCATAAACACTTTTGGAACTGTGTGAAGATATGTTTTAGCAAGTTTCCTGCTTCTATATGGGTGGAAACCTGCTTATGGCATCAGTGTAGATGATAAATATCAATGTTTCATATCCCACAGGCCACCAAAAAAAAAAATCCATTCATGTTTGTGTTTGCATATGCATATATTATTATTATTAATCACTTATGGGTCCAGTGAGTTCACAATTAATTGTTTTGACAAGTTTGATTTTGAACATTGAGACTTCTTTAATAATTTCTGAAAGAACTTTTTACCTATATATGAAAATACTGCCTATAGTATAAATAGTAAAAGTATTAAATATTTACTTTATGAATTGGTGGTACTAGAGACGAAGAAAGGTCATACTCTATGAGTAATCTGCCTTCATCATCCGTTATATCGCACTCTTCCAGCTGACCGGAATTCAGGACAGTTGCACCTCCAACATCCTGAAACAGAAATTCTGCTAAATTCAACATTTCAATGAAACTTTTTAGGCATTCAAATATAATAATGGCTTTCTTTTTCATATCCCGGCATGGAGGGTAGTTTTTTCTAAATCTTCAAATTTAAAAAATAATCCATTGACGGTCCTATGTAATTTAAGTACATTAGCTTAGTTGATTTAGTATTAGCCATGCTATCAAATCTAGAGTCTGGAACCAATGAATTCATGATCTCAATTTTTCAAACTCAATAATTAAGTAGGCAGAAGATCATTAATTTTCTTCTTTTTTTATGGTGCATCGACGTCTAGGGCATTAGCGCTGACATCGATGCGCCGTCATTAAAGAAAACAAATTTATAATTAACACACCTGGAACCTTCAGGACACCTTTTTTCCTTGGCCCTTGTAGCTAGGATGAAAATTTAGAGTAGTTTTGGTACCTGAAGAGGCGACCATAAAAAAACCAACTAGTCGAGTAATAAAGGTGTGTAAATTGTAAATTTGTTTTATTTATTGCATGTCTGTTTACTTAATTATTGAGTTTGATACATGGGCGTATATAGAAAATAATTTCGGGGGGGGGGGGGGCTGAGATCATTTCCGGTGTATGGAATACTAATAATTTAGATCTTGGAAGAGTTTTAGTCAACTTAAATGCTATTACACCCAAAATAGAATATGTTTTATGAACTAAATGATCTTATTTCATTTATTTTTAAGGGTTTTATGAAATTTTTACCGATCAAATCAAAATTTCGGGGGGGGGGGGCTGCAGCCCCATGGATTGATATAACAATATGCTGTTATATGCTGAAGCCTCACTTCAGGATGGAGAATTAGATTAAAAAACCTATTAGCATCAAAGAACTAGTTCAGCAGTCCGACCCTCCTTTCTCGTTTACCGGCTCTCTACGTCTTCCTTTTCCAGGAGTTCGACCTTAGGGCTATTAAGGAAGGAATGAGGACAGCTTTAGCTATTTCTTTCACCACTAGTTGTCGGGAGAACTAACTCTTTGTGACTAGGGATTAGGGATACCTGGGTCCAGCTCGAAAAAATTAACTCCGACAGTGTTAGATCCAAAGCCCAAAATCAAAAAAGAAGATTTTTTTTTGTTTTAATAAAAAAAGAGGTTATTTAGCTTGATCAGTCTTATTAGTATCAATATCATAAAAAAATATATATAATTTTAAAAATTATAGCCTATAAAAAATGTATTAGAGTATATAATTACATAATTAAACCTAAATATTTATAGCTACAAGAAAAAGTAAATAAATATGAAAATAAAGTTTTCCTGCAATTTGAAATTTTAAGGGAGGAAATTATATGAAAGTGTTCACGCACATAGAGAGGAGAACAAGAATAGGTTCGTAACTAAAGCCCGTCCAGGTAGAGACATCGCCATACAGCAGGGTCAGCCAGCCTGCACTTCTCACCATAAGCTAAGGGTTAAAAACTATTCTCACGTAATTTAAAAAACTGCCGCCCTCAAATAGAGATTTGTTGATTTTATTATCACAAATCTCTAATAAACAAATTTAATCACTACATATTATAATAAAATAATATCATATTATATTATAAGAAAAACTGGTATTATAATAATTAGAGCTTTAATTATTGTGAGCTTGTATTGAATATTTATAACAACAAAACTAACAAAGTTACCTAGAACAAAAACACTCAAATGATCATTAAGATAAAAATACCACACCTGGCTCTCTGATGTGAGGTGTGCGAGCTTCGAGTGTATTTCTGAGACTAGCTCGGAATCTGGGATTTCTCTCCCACGGAAGTCAGAAGATTCAAACACCTGTGGCCACATATTCCCTTCATCCCTTTTTGAGAGTGTGATTTCAAACTTAGAATCTCCATTCCTATAAAAATATTTTTCGTATTAATAATAAGGCTGAGGAATCACATATACATACCGTTGAGTCCGACTAATCTAAACAGGATTATAGAAACAAATAATATTTATAAAATTTCCGACCAGGAAAAAGTTACGTAAGCAAGTTTTTTCAAGTGATGCTGAATGTTTTATGTACATATAAGAAACATATGGTCAAATTTCGAATGAAGTCATTAAGAAGAAATAACTAGAGCTTCCATGGTTTTGAGGGTTCCAGAATTCGAATCCGGGGTCTGTTTAACACCACTGGGGCAAAATCAACGTACCTGTATTGTACTGTGAGCAGGAATAGGACCAGAAGTGAAAAGGGTTAACTAGTGTTAATTTTTTTACTTTTTTTTATATATATATACCCAGCAGTTAATTCCAGAATTAATTGTTAATCGTTAGAATCCACAGTTACAATTAATCAATTGTTAATTGTGAGATTTTACAATTACAATTAATCAATTGTTAATTGCAAGAGTTCGCAATTACAAATAATCAATTGTTAATTGCAAGAGTTCGCAATTACAAATAATCAATTGTTAATTGCAAGAGTTCACAATTACAAATAATCAATTGTTAATTGCAAGAGTTTGCAATTACAAATAATCAATTGTTAATTGCAAGAGTTCGCAATTACAAATAATCAATTGTTAATTGCAAGAGTTCGCAATTACAAATAATCAATTGTTAATTGAAAGAGTTCGCAATTACAAATAATCAATTGTTAATTGCAAGAGTTCGCAATTACAAATAATCAATTGTTAATTGAAAGAGTTCGCAATTACAAATAATCAATTGTTAATTGCAAGAGTTCGCAATTACAAATAATCAATTGTTAATTGCAAGAGTTCGCAATTACAAATAATCAATTGTTAATTGCAAGAGTTCGCAATTACAAATAATCAATTGTTAATTGAAAGAGTTCGCAATTACAATTTAGTTTTTAATCATAATTGCGGGTTAGTGCGATAGAATTTTTAATCATCAATCGCCTCTGAAATGAATTAAAAGGGTGGCAACCTGTAGAGAGCCTGGTGTTAATAGCCCAATTGTTGATAAGCTTACTCTGGAACTGAATTATCACTTCCATTGTTATATTTTAGCTTTTCAATAGACTATTTAGTGTATAGTGATGTAATTTTGTGTTAAATCAAGAATTTCTACAAGAAGAAAACAGTGTGCACCGTTTTAGAAATTATTTTTACCTTTTAACATGCTGCCAGATAGTGAGCTCAGCTTCAATAGGGCGATACAGCAAACCCTGCAAAATAGTCCTTCCATTAGATGCCTTTACTTGAAGCTGTAGTGATGTTGGCTGCACTGTAAGCTTTTCACCTTCCGTAACACTCAGCCATAACTTCACTTCTTCGTAGTTTTGCTGCCATTCAAATGATATCTCCTTATCCCGAGGAACATCTGAAAGATATATATTTTTAGATTCCTTGCAAGAATCATTAGAGATATGTAACTAATATTTTGAACAGAAAGGAAATAGAATTATAGTAGATATACTTGAAATAAGATCAATGAAGATTTGAAGAAATTCTTAAAATAACTAGCAGGAGTTTTTTTGTTTTTTTTTTAACGGTGCAGGAGTTACTCCCCAATATTGTTTAAAATTAAGTTATATTTGAGACGTTTTGGACCTGCATAGGTTCATCATCAGGCATCTTATATTAAGTTGTGTTAAGGTCAATTATAATTTTCAGTGAGTCAAAAGTCAAAGCATGTTCGTTAAAATTCACAATAAATGAAGGATGAAAAACTATGGATTATTCATGATTAATGAATAACTGAATCAATGAATAAATTCTTACTCAATAAAAATATATTGAATAATGAGCCAAACATGTTATTCATAGAATATAAAAAAAATATTGTATAAATAACTTAATCAAGGAATAAATTCTTATTCAATAACAATTTAATTGAATAATAACTCTGATAAGTAGGAATAGGTTAGTCCAGGGGTGCTAAAACTTCAACTGCTGGCGATCTACCATCTACTTTGTTCTCAAGATCGACTCGTCGTTTGAGCACCCCTGGGTTAGGCTGTAAATGAGGAAACTAATAATTGCAAATACCAACTAATGTCCTACTAAGTATAATCTAAATCGGATACCTGTTGGCTTTTTACTCTCCTCGTCAATGAATTCTTGAGTTTTGAGTTCCACTTGACCAATGATATATACATTCTGGCAATTGGGATCAAGAGCTATGTAATCTAGATGCCCTTTACCAAACAGAGTCTCATGTCGCTCCAAATACCAACACTTATTATCATCTATAACAAATATGCAGCATTTATTGGCCAGTTCTATAATAAAAAATGTCTGGGAAAAAATACATGAATATTTATATATACAGTGAAACCTTGTTTTACTGGATCAACTGGGACCAGGGTGAATCCGAGTTAATGAAAATCCAGGGATATCCGGAGAATGACAGAAAAACAAACAAAAATATATATATATATATATTGTGGTGTTTTGGTGGGGGAAGATTAAGAAAATTGAATATATTTTTAAGTTATTATAGGAAAAGTTGATTTAGAAATGTTTTTAGTATAATTTCCTTATATCTCAGGGTTCATTTAATATTACCAAACTCACCACATACGGGATTATGAAGAAAACCATTTGAATAATTAATTAATTTAATAAATTTCCTGAAATAAAAAACATGAGAAATATATTATTATAATCATTTCTTACCATCTGTCCTTTTATGTGTTGAGACCATATTATATACCAGGAGATAGGTTCATTATAAATAAAATAGAGTTGGAAATAATTGACTTATATTGAATAAAGAATATATAATTTAAGATTTCGCATGGCTGTGATATAAAAAGAATATAAAAAAAATTGCGTGACTCACATATTTGTATCAATGTTGGGTTATTAAGAAATGTTAGAACATATTTAAAATATTATCTTATATATTAAAATATAAATATTGGCCATTATGAAATTTTAGATAGCTTTTAGAATTTATTTAAAGATTGGCAGTGAGTGAGTTATACTCAGCTTATTTTACGGATGATGTTCTGGAAGTGAAGAGGCAGGCTGCTTGTAGTTGTGTTGAGGAGATTGATGGTCGGCTGCTAGATCTTGGAGTTGTGTCTGGCCATTATGTCCAGGTGAAGTGCTTGGTGTCGGCTGGCTCTGCAGCGAGACTGTGTTGGGTCTGCCTCTGGTGCTCGAATGAGATCGTGTGACCTCCGCCTCTGATGCTCGAATGAGAACGAGTGGTGGGGGAAGGCCCTTTTTATAGAGGTGTTACTCCCACCACACCAAGGGTGTCTGTCTTCAGCATCGTTCCCTGGATTTTCATGTTCATTCTTGGAAACACCTCTATTGTTATCTTCCTGGGAACTTGTATCTCTCGACGCCTTATCGCTCCTAGCCGAGACATTTGGACTCTTCTTTTACTTAACACTGCCTTTTTTAAAAAAAAATAAATACTGCCAACTAAGCACTGCCAAATGCTATCTCTTTTATTTATTTTATTGATTGACAAATGATAATATTTGTGATGGACTTATGAAATATAAGTTAGCCTTTATTTTGAATAGGAATGCTACTCTTTGCTATGCCAGAAACTGACCCTTTCTAGAGCACCCCCTTTTAGATCATTACAATATATATATATATATATATATATATATATATATATATAAATCACCAAAATATTTTTAATGGAACTTAGAAATTATTATCGACACACTTTCACCTAAAAACACGTACACTGTATTTGTACTGTAATAGCCTATGTATTTGTACTCTGCTCAATATAGCTACAAACTAGTCTGTAGTAAAAAAAGGCTATAAATGGGTTTTGTATTAATGTTTGTGTGCATGGTGTATTTAGAAACTTGAGTTTTGTGTAAAATCTTAAACAAAATTCCTGACACCTGTACTCCAATGGCGGCTCGCTAGCTTCGACATATAAGCTGGCACATGGGCTAGATCTGAATGCACCTGTCGCTATTCTGATTCCTGCGTTATGTATCGGGTCTAACATTTGTAATGATCTTTTACTGGCAGATGAATATGCTTGACACCCATAATCCAGAAGTGACCTGGTGTATGCTCTGTAGAAAATGAGCATAGAGCATCTGTCAGCACCCCATTTCGTATTGCTAAGAATCCTCAATAAATTAAGAGATTTTTAGCGCGGTTCCTCCCTCCCCCATAGGGAGGAACCCCGCTTATAAGGTTGATACAATGAAACAATCCGGAAGTGCCGACAAGAAAATTTCGCGTTTCAGAACCCCTAGAGACCGAAAATAACGGTGGTTCAAATTTGTATATATATATATATATATATATATATATATATATATATGTATATATTTATTTATATATATATATATATATATATATATATATATATATATATATTTGTCTGTTCGCTCATTTCTGGCTTCCCTGATGGTCCGATTTTGATGAAATTTGGTACAAAAATCTGTCGTCCAATTTGAAAGGTCAAGTTCGTTAACCAGCAAAATCCGCCCACTGTAAGATGGTGTTTGGGGAGAAATTCGCGCAAAAAAAATCGTAACGCTTACGTTTTTGAGTTCATAAGCTTGTAAGTACTCTTTTCATAGGCTTCTTGGGCTAGGAAAACGAATGGAACCATTTTCAAGGCGATAGCTTTAACCGTTTTCGAGAAAACTGAAAAAATAATTTTTGAATGCCGTTTTTGGTTTGGGTACTTAGAATCATGGGATTCAGTTGAAACATTTACTGCATCTTCTACTTTCATTAAAACTAATATGTTGCAATTTTCGTTGCGTTTGGAGTTAAGGAAGGGTTAGAATAAAATATTTTATTAACAGACATAAAAAAGTTTTGGTAACTTTGTATACTTTCCTTAATATTATTCGAAAAAGGTTAAGAATTTGGGAAACGGAAGAATACCATTAGAAAGCTTACTAAATGCTTTACAAAAAAGGTTCTAATGAAAGTTTTGATTAGGCTATGTCAATCGGAGAAATAAGTGCTTAAACTTTGAAGTAATTGATTTTGTTTATTCGAACGGTTCTTTTTGTTTGTTTTTATTCCTTGTTATTTTTTAATTGCTTAAAGTTGGATAATGTATTTGACAATAAAACAGATTAATTAAAATAAGAAAAACAATTCATTGTTAAAAATATATCAGGCTGTACCGTATGAAATGTCAGTTTTGGATTTGTCGATTTCCTTCAAATGTCTTGAAACTGTCGAGGCTCCTACTCCGAGTTCTTTGGCATATTCCCTAGTGTTTTTAATTGCTTATAGTAGCCAAATGTATTTGTCAATAAAACAGGATACGTATAATTAGAATCAATATTTTGTTTGTTAGAATTCGAAGATGCCGTATGAATATCTAGATTACAGTACTGGTGTTGATTTCGTTCTTTAGAATTATTCTTGGTATTCCCTATTTTCATCTGTTACCCATAGTTTTTTATTGTTAGTAGGTTTTTCTTATTGATTATAGAATATAAATCTATTTGGCTATAAAACAGGATACGTAAAATTAGAGACAATATTTCGGAGATTTCTGAGCGAAATACTTTTAAGATTTTCTACCACCACGAACGGCTTTTTTCCTCTATTTTTATCCACTAGATAGGCTTTATTTTTCATATTATTCTATATAAGTTTTATTCAGCAGGGGATTCTGATGAAATGTCGTGTTTTTGCTGTGGATTTTAAATACAATGTATCTAAGATTGGATAACATTAGCGAGTCTACATAGTTAAGAACTGACGACGGAGGATTACTTCTTGCTATGATTTAGTCTACATATGTATATTAAGTCCTAAATCCAAAAAATAAACTTCACAACGGTTAGATACTATGAGCGAATATGGCGGTTCAATGCCCGTAGAAGCAGAAGGTCCGCAGGAAATTTACCTGCTAAGAGTTAATCCTCAAGAGCTGTAAATATACCCCAGGTATCTGCCGACACAAATACAAAGCCTAGGCGGAGAGCACCCCAAAAACACAGATCCAAACATAGGTTATATACTAAATATTCATAAAGACTACTTAGTTGTAAACCGATTCATCAATTAGCAATCAATAGTTTTCAACAAAGGTTATATACAAAAAATTGATAAAAAGTATTTAATTAGAAAAAAAACAATATTCCACAAGACTTGTTTTTGGTCCATTTGTATCTACTCCATAGACTTAATTAGGTATAATATTCTATTGTAGTTGGGCAACTAAACTTTGTTTTATTTTGTTAAATTAAGTTTTTTTTCTTGACTTGTTATTCGTCAAGACTTTTAATTGTCCTTGTGTATTTACTAGATAGGTTTTATTCGGCATATTATTCTATATAGGCTATATTAGGCAGGGTATTCTACTCAATCTTGTGTACTTCTTCTTGATCCTTCTGTACATGGGCGTATATAAAAACAATTTCGGGGGGGGGGGGGGGGGGGCTGAGACCATTTCCAGGGTATGGAATACTAAATATTTAGAGCTTGGAATAGTTTTAGGCAACTAAAACGCTATTAAACGTAAAATAAAATATGTTTTATGAACTAAGTGATCTTATTTAATTTATTTTTAAGGGTTTTACGAGAAGTTTTTATCATCAATTCAAAATTTCGGGAAGGGCTGCAGCCCCCTCAGCCCCCCCCTTCATATACGCCCATGCTTCTGTATCCACTAGAAAGGCTTTATTAGGTATATTTTGTATTGATTTATAGAGCTTTGCTTTAGAATGAGAGCCAGATTCTGTAATTTCCGCTTCTGTGTAAAAGTTAGCTACTGTCGGTGTCCCTGACGCCTTAATATCACTTTTATTCGAGATGTTCGAGAGGATTTTGACAATTTTCACAAGATATATATAAAAAAAAAAAAATAAGTTTATTTCTTTTCTAAGCTTATCAAATGGCACTAGGGACATGAACGGAACCGCGCTAAGATGCTGCAGTTCCTGCGAGTCGGACTTTTTAGATTTATTGAGGAGTTCTTTTAAGTGGGGGATCCAAGTCAAACGCTGATCAAAAACCAACCCTAGAAATTTAATTGTATTTACAAGTGGTAAATAATAATTGTACAATTGCAGTCTTGGGTTGAGGAATGTTCTCTTACGTGTAAATAGTATGATGATAGTGTAGTGTGACTTTTCTTTAGAAATCTTAAACCCAGTTAAGGAGCACCAATGTTCAAGTCGCTGTATTGTGTCTTGGAGTTGGTCCTGTGCTGTGTTTATGTCTTAGAGAAGGCACTGGATCAGCAGCTATAATAGGGAATTCTAAATTTGGCATTAAAATAAACAATAAATCAACCGTTTTTTCAGCAGAATTGCAGGGAATACTTTTGGCACCGAAAAATATTACAATAACTCCAAATATGACATTTATTATATGTTCCGATTCCCTAAGTTCTCTACTCTCCCTCACCAACATATACGAAACAAACACACTACTGACAGAGATTTTTCAAGAAATACACGACTTACAAACTTACAGCATACAAGTAGTGCTTCTGTGGATACCGGGACATATGGACTTCTCAAGGAACACAGAAGCTGACAAATATGCAAAACAAGTTACAGAAAAATGTACAGTTGACGTGCAAGAATTAACGGTACAGGACTTAAACACTAACATAAAAACTTACTTACAAAATGAATGGCAAAAAACGTGGACGAACATGACAAACAATAAACTAAGGGAAATCAAGAATACCGTTTCTGTTTGGCCCTCGAGCAACCGATCGAACAGAAGAGACGAGGTTGTCCTTACTTGATTGCGGATCGGGCATTCGTTACTAACACATCGCCACTTAATGACGAGACAGGACGGACCAGTTTGTGCCATCTGTAACACAAACTTGACTATTAAACACATACTAACTGACTGCAAAGAACGAGACAGATTAAACCTGCCATACGACATGACTGAACTCTTGACAGATGACAGTCCACACTTAAACACAATAATCATGCACCTCAAAGATACAAACATCTACAATCACATTTAGAATACATTCATTGTATAAACTATAAAAACATGTATGTTTTAACGTGAAGTAATGTAATGGACACAATATTTCAAAAACTAAAATTTGTTTAAGTTTTTTTCTAGAAAAATGTACCTAATTGTTTATGTTTATGTTTATCTCTCTCTCTCTCTCTCTCTCTCTATATATATATATATATATATATATATATATATATATATATACTCACACATTTAATAACTTCATACTTTCCATTTTAAAATAATTTTAAATCACTAAATTATTCTGGATTTTTGGCAACTTTTTATAATTCTTTTGTCAGTGGTTTCTACCGCCAACTTCTAAAAAGAGCGAATCGCTACTGTCGCAACTCTGTATTCAATATAAATAAAATAAATAAATAAAAAAAGGCACTGAGCTTCTGCTGTCTCAGTTTACTATACTAACATTAGAAGTTCATTTGGCTCGAAATACACCATCTCTTTCTCAATGTTTGCTACTTCTTCTGCCTGGGTCATAACCACCATAAGCTATCCTTAGAAATCACCTTGAAACAAAAGACTTCAATGTGTTTCCTGTTCTTTTTTCCAATCAGATATGGTCGATGTTCCTACTCCAAACTCTGCAGCAATGTTCTTTAACGATTCTCCCTTATCAATTCTTGTCAATGCTTCCATCTTTTTTTCCATAGTCACAACAATGTTTTTAAATCAAGTCTAATGATATTTTACAGACATCCCATTCTGCTTCATCAGACATTTTTGTTGATAATTTTTTATTAAATTAGTTAGTCCATAGGCTGTAATAGATTGATAATGAAAATAAAACGACCGCTAGAGAAAGCCGTCTCAACAACAATATATAAATATATATTTATGTATGAATAATAGTTATTAATCACGAACGGCTCTATAGGACCACACGAAGTACAAAACTATTGACACTATTTTTTTTTTTAAATTGACTTTCTTTATTCCTAGACTTGTTTCATTCTTTCAAAATCAGATATTATTCTGTCCTCAGACAAAGCTATATCTCTTACTTTGATTTTTGGAAAATTCCACAATTTGCTTTGTCAGTCTCAAAATAGTCATTTGATGTGCCTGTAGATTTTTAATCTTTATTTTATTTTTTTTATGTCTGAGTGCATGTGTATATATATATATATATATATCAAAATACAAATTTGATATACATATAAAATTGATAAGTAAATAAAATAGAACAATGAGCAATAACTTACTAGAATATAGAGTAACTTACTGGATTTAAAATAATAGTGCGTGACATATGACTGCTTCGTATCAACATGGCAAGAAAGACAGTTTATCTCAGTTGAAGATAAGCATCGTGCATCTACTATTCTAATGGCATTGTTAACATTTTCACAGTGCAGCTCCTGCGGAGAGAGAGATTACAGATTTTAGGAGGTAAAAGCTCATGAAAAATAATTATTCATAAATTGTCATTCAAAATTATTTCAAAGTAATAGAATTTTATGCAAATAATAAATATTTACAGAATATCACACACTTGAGTAATATGAGCAACAATGTATTTATTTGAGTAATATGAGCTATCGTATGTATTTATTTATTTAAATTTTATGTCCACTTAACCATAACATAGATATTTGCAACAAAATATGTATTATTTTATATAATAAATTTAAAAAAAAAATCTGCTCATGGATTTAGCAGTCATACCAATAATTTTCAAATGTAATTCCTAACATTTGAACAATGTGATTAACTTGAACCAAAATATTTTGCTAAGCTTACTTCAAGGCTCATATGACAAATTAGTTTTATAAACAAATTTTATTAGAATAAGCAAATCTAGTTGGGTTAACATTCTCAATGATTTAAAAATATAATTAATTTAAAATCAGTTTTTATTTAGAAGAAAATCATAAAAAGGATATCATTAAATTGAATGATCTCAAATTAGAGAATGGGGGGAAATGATATATCTGTTTCAATTATTTTTCTCTTGTTTTAAAGTCTTGGACATATTCAACTGCACAAGGTAAGGAAATTATAAGTAGCTGAGGATCTAGGACAGATAAAAATTATGTGAACACGTGCCTAGGGTTGTGAGATCGATTCACACTAAGAGTGAAGACTTTTCTTCTGAAAAAAAGTAAGGCATGATTTATATCCTTGCTAGAGCTTGAGCATCTCAAAATATTGTTATTAATGAAGGGATGCTCACGTTGTAAACGCTCAAAAAACAAAGTAAATTCCTAATAAAACGGGAACTAAAGGTGTTTTTTCTGCTTGAGATGAGAGATTTTTCTGAGAAAGAAATTGCAGCTCGAATTCAGCCTGGGAAAACAGTGGTATCTTTTATGTCATTGTCCTAACAGAAATAAAATAAAACAAAAATTAAATTATATTTAGAAATATGTGATGCAAGGATTATTTATTAACAAGAAGATAATCATTTTAAAAATATTCTCACATACATAAATTGTCGATACAAATGCAAAGTATCAATGTGAAAATCACCACTTTCCAGAGTGAAAAAACTTTTATTCATTACTTTGCTCTTGAACAGTCAAATAGTCGACAGATTTGACCTTTTGACAGAGGTTACATTCCCTTCCACTGAGTCAAGTTGGATTCAAGAGTTTGCCGTACATCAGTCCAACAGCAATCAGTATAGATTGAAAATGAAAAACTCGTTTTTTCACATTCGATACTTTGCATTTGTATCGACGACATATCCATATCTTTATTTGTCAATTATACAATACACAAGATTCGTTTTTATTATGCTTATCTTCATGAGGATAATGACAGGAGAGACAGGGAAAATGCCTATAAGCCAAAACCATAATGGCTTGAAGTATGATAGGAATTTTACAGTTAACTATATGTTTCTAAAAAAATTACTTAATTTGAAGATAAGACCTTCCATGAATCCGAAGTTTGTTTCCTATCACCTGTACCAAGAATGTGAAGACTGCCTGCTCCATCAGACGCCAATACCAAATCTTCAGAAGCGAAGCAAATACTTATGTTGCTCTGGCCGCTGATACTCCCTTCGGAAAGTGGAATCTCCCACACATCGAAAGCATCCAACCTTCCATCACCCTATAAAAAATGTTTGTCAGCAAGTATTTCTTCTGGTTATTCCAATCGAGTGAATTCAAAAGATGTATATCTCACTTTGTTGTCTACAGTAATTTTCTTAATCTTTCTTTCAGAATTTACAATGTAAACTGAACAAGGGTCCCAAGGATCACAGTGCAAATGGTTGTGAAGGCTGTATTCTCTCTGTTGCAGAAATGAATATTGGTCATCACTTGGCTGTACAACAAATATACCTGTACAAATAACAGAAAAGAAAATGTTAACAAGAAAATATTAATTAGTTGACAAAAATACTTCTAATGGAAGTTACCTTCGGGGATGTTCATGGAGTGAATAGAAAGAGGTTCGGTATTTAACTTGTATCCCTGGAATTTAGTGTCTAAATATTGTCTATTGACTTGAAGTTCAATAGCCATGGCTATTTCTCGAAAACGTGCTTCTAGTTCCAGGAGGATATCAACCCATACAGTTCCAGGAGTGAAGCAAGTAAGCTCGAATTTCCCACTATCTTCTAATGTTTATTTATATACAGAACGATAAATCATGAACGATCAGAGGCATAGAGATAGTTGGTTTATCTCTACAATTCCGAGCTCTTTGAAAATATTGCCAAACAATTCTTGATAAAAAAATAAACCAGAGGAAAAGATATTTCTCTTTTAATTTTCAAAATTTTATTACACAAAGAAATTTAAAAAATGTAATTTTAATTTAAGATTTACCTGAATAAGTTAAAAAAATAATATTAGTCTATTTTAACGGTCAACCAAAAGATTAGATAGAACTGAGGTTTCACCTCCTTAACTGTTGAAACAAGAATGAATCTTTCAAATTAATAATTTATTAAGAAAAGGAATGTCTGCAGACTGAAATGTTTGCTACCGAAAAAACAGTATTTTTATGAGCTGATTTGAGGGGGCATGGTCAACTTACAAATATTCTATTAAATCCTCACGGAGCACTTTGGGCTCTTCCGTGCCCAATGGTTTAGTCTGTGCTCTCTACTGGCTCTCGCATAAGACTCAGTTCACCCAACTCTCATCACAATACAAAATTATTGGTCGTAGAGCTTGCCGTAAGTGTTATCGAAAACTATTTCGACTTAAAAAGCTCTAATTTTGACTGCATTTCGATCTCCTTGTTTGGGAGGTATGAAATACTCTACAACTATACTAAATACGCCCATGGGCGATAAAATATTCACATATTTGAATTCGAAAATGTTAAAATTAATTGAGTGGACATCGTTGACCGTTGCGAATACTTAATAAAACTACATTTTTAATTTATAAAATGTAGTTTTTTTTAAGAAACCATACCAAACCTGACTGAATCTGCTTTCGAAAATGCTAAAATACTGAATAACAAGTAAGACCTTATAAAAAAATAAGAGAAAATATGAATTTAAAAAAAAAATATGAGGCTAAAAATAGGAGAAAAACAATAAATAAAAATAGAGAGATTAAATATTTAAATAATATATTTTTCAATACAATAGACGACATTTAATAATGTTGATATCAGGTTTTATTTTATTATAACGTTTTTAAATGACAAAAGCTTTCTCTGGAATCGTTCTAAACCCTGACTATCGATTATCACTGCTGATTGAAAACGGCCATATTATTTTATTGTGTTAGCCTAGACGTGGCCATAGCTGTGGAAGGTCTTCCTTTGTTAAGGCTAAAATTATGTGTCTATAGTTAATCTAATTCTGAATTGGTTTCTATAGATGTAAAACATGTTGAGTAGCAAACAAAGGATATTATATATAAATATATATCATGATGATTAGATAGTTAGCCGTCGAGGTGATAAGTAAAGATGGAATGGTTGGGATTCGGCTAAATAAACCTCAATATGATTTTTGTTTTAAAAAAATCTATATTTCGGACGTTTCGGCTACTCATTGGTAGCCTTCGTCAGCTAAAATGACAAAAAAGAAATTAATACAGAAACAAACAAGAAAAAATTATAATTGTGATAGGTAACAGAACTATAGATACAATTTAACTTATAACAGAACATATCGTCTTAAATTCTTAGAATGAGTAGAATGAAAAAGAATATAGGTACAGTAATTGATTTTAATAGTAATTAGTAACATTAATTGATTTTACAAAGAAATAAGAAAACTATATACCAATGACAAATATAGTAGCTAATAGTAACATTAATTAATTTTACAAAGAAATAAGATACTACATACCAATGGAAATGCCGAGCGGCAGAGGAAGACCAAGGTTGGCAATTAAGTAACCATTGTGAAAGTGTCTAAGGAAAAAAGGAATCTGCAAGGGGTATATGTAACTGGAAACAACAAGAGGTGGGGGAAACGGGCGGAAAGGATCAAACAGATGTTTATGACATTTTATGACAGGAAAGGAGAGAAAGGTGTTAATGGAAGGATACCCAAGGGGCAAGGTAAAAATCTAGGTAGGTGGTCGGGAGAGTATTTGGAAAATATTAGCGTACTTAGGAGAAATGCCTTGTTGGTCAGTTTTGTAATTTATATTGTTTTTGTTTAAGTTTATGTGTACACATAAATCTCGGAATGTGTACACATAAACTTAAACAAAAACAATATAAATTACAAAACTGACCAACAAGGCATTTCTCCTATGTACGCTAATATTTTCCAAATACTCTCCCGACCACCTACCTAGATTTTTACCTTGCCCCTTGGGTATCCTTCCATTAACACCTTTCTCTCCTTTCCTGTCATAAAATGTCATAAACATCTGTTTGATCCTTTCCGCCCGTTTCCCCCACCTCTTGTTGTTTCCAGTTACATATACCCCTTGCAGATTCCTTTTTTCCTTAGACACTTTCACAATGGTTACTTAATGCCAACCTTGGTCTTGCTCTGCCGCTCGGCATTTCCATTGGTATGTAGTATCTTATTTCTTTGTAAAATTAATTAATGTTACTATTAGCTACTATATTTGTCATTGGTATATAGTTTTCTTATTTCTTTGTAAAATCAATTAATGTTACTAATTACTATTAAAATCAATTACTGTACCTATATTCTTTTTCATTCTACTCATTCTAAGAATTTAAGACGATATGTTCTGTTATAAGTTAAATTGTATCTATAGTTCTGTTACCTATCACAATTATAATTTTTTCTTGTTTGTTTCTGTATTAATTTCTTTTTTGTCATTTTAGCTGACGAAGGCTACCAATGAGTAGCCGAAACGTCCGAAATATAGATTTTTTTAAAACAAAAATCATATTGAGGTTTATTTAGCCGAATCCCAACCATTCCATCTTTACTTATAAATATATATGAGACCTTCTGCCAATTAAATTAAATTATTTTATTTGAATGTTTTTTATTTCTTATGAACTGTTTATTGCTTAAAAACAACACCAAAATAAGAGAACAACGTTTTGAATATTCTAAAAAAACAACTCCACTGATAACAAAAATATTAAAAAAATATAATCCAGATTGCACCAGCTATTCTTTATAAGTTTAAAGAAATTTCAATACCATTTGACACACTTTACGAAAGAAAAGTTGCAGTAATGACATTTTAGTAGATTCAGAAATAATAAAATCATAATATTATTTTAATGAAGAAAATATTTTTTTCATGAATAGGAGTTGAAAACAAATCAAGTTCAAATTAACTAATTACGTAGAAATTGTAGTGGTCTTGCCTAGAATGAGGATCACTCAATAATATTTGCCTCCCAAAAAAATAACATTTTTTTTTTTTTTTTTTCCCTACCCCCAAAGAAAATTTACAAAGCAAAACCTCTGGCTTGCGCCAGTTCATGCTACATTCCACTTTCCACAAATAATGTCAGTGTTTGATGGTGGAGTACACTTTTTCCATGCGAGTCTTCCCTTGAAGGGTCCATCCACTTGCTGTTGGTGGGGGGCCAACGCTGATTCTCCTCATCCGTCTTAAAGTTGTCGTAGATCAACCAGCTGTTCGGCAGATTTACTGCCTTGCCACCTGCTGGGGGGAGGCGGCGGAGTGATATTTGCGAACAGAGGATTTCCGCAGTGCCTGAGGTTGTCGTAGAATTTAATGTGTCTTCTTTTAATGAATTCTTCAACCCCAGGTATCTCAAGTTCTTCCCGCAGTACCTCGTTTCGTCTGCGCTGATAAGACGTACCCAGGACACATCTCCTTATGATCCTGTTTTGGAAGGCTTGGATCTTCCGCAGAGTGGCCGGATAAAGGTATCTCATTAAAAGGTGCTCCATGTGTAAGCGTGGGTCTTATTATGGCTTTGTATATTTTGATTTTAAGCCTGAGTGAGAGAGAACCTGACATTAGGAGATGGTTGAGCCTCGCTGTTCGTTCTCTCGCTAAGCTTATCCTGTTGGCAACGTGCGGCGTGAGGGAGAGCTGCCTTTCCAGCCGGATACCGAGATAGTCTATCCTGGAGGAGACAGGTTGGTCATGTCCGTCGATATTGAACGTTTTAGGAAGCTTCCCTTCTTTTCGTGACCCTTTATTTCCTTGGAAAGAGAGGAGGACTGCATCGGTTTTCATGGGGTCCACAATGATTTTGACTGCTCGCAGGGAGTTCGATATCTCTTTGCTCGCTGCTTCAGCTTTGCACATAGCCATCTTTGCCTGAAAGCTTGATGCATAGATTGCTATATCGTCGGTATAAGCTGCTACGTTGACTCCGGGGAATTTGAGCTTCACGATGTGACTGGTGTACAAGATGAACAGAACCGGGCCCAGTACAGATCCTTGGGGTACTCCGCATATAGTGTTCTTGATGCCTGAGAAATACTCACCCACTTTAACCGAGATGGTTCTTTCCGCGAGGTAGTCTCGGATTATATTGACTAAAGTAGGGTTGAAGCAGTATTCTTCTTCAGTTCAGTCTTCTTCGGGATGTTGTCATCTCCGGCGGCCTTTCCTCCTTTTGTTCTGCGAAGAGCCGACTCTTGCTGCCGAAATGTGAAAAAGATTGGGCAGTTGTCACAGGCTGCTTCCGACGGTTGCTCCGGGACTGGTACCCCTTTGGCCCGTTCGGCATCTCGTGTCTCGTAGGCCACCGCGAGTGTCTCCGCCTGTTCCATGGGCGATAGGAGATAGTCTCCATCATGTAACAGGACAGTTCTTCTCTTTGAATTAGTACTTCTTAGTAGCTTCCAGAAGCGCTTGTGGTCTTCTTGTGTTCTTCGTAGCTGGTCTTCCCAGAGAGCTGTCTTCCATATTTTCATGAGCACCACGATTTGCTTTGTCATGCTGTTGATTGCCGGCTTGAGACTGGAGTTCCTAGTCCTATAGAAGGTATTTTTAAGCCTGTTTCTCTGGGCGATGAGCTGTAAGATGTGGACTGGAACTTCCCTTTGGTAGGTTGGTGCTGGTGAGAATTTAGGAATGGTAGTATCCGCACTCGTATTGATCGCCTCCATGAGGATGTTTATGGCTCTGGCAACATCTGAAGTGGTTTGGCATGCAGTAATCGTTGGGAGGAATGCGTCAATGCAGGATTTGTATCCTGTCCAGTCCGCCTTGGAGAAGTTGTATTTGGAAGGTGCATGTGGCGTCAGAGGCTCCCCTTCCATTTCGTATACAATGGGCCGGTGGTCGGAGGGTCCAAAGTCTAGAACTTGGCATCCAGTGATGTTATATGGGTTGCCAGTTAGAAGGAGGTCCAACGTTGAGACCCAGCAGGGGTTAGCCTGATGCCGAAACGTATGTACCCCTGGGTGGAAGACGGTGACAGGTTGTTGAAATATAAATCGTCCCAGTTCGTTCTCTGTGGGACAATTCCAGGCCGAGTGTTTGGCATTCAAGTCGCCCATAATTAGGTCGTTCCTTCGATGCCTGATACCTCTGATGACTTCTTTAACTGGCTCGACAAGAGTGTGAGGTCGCCTGTAAATGCAAGTGATCTCGTATCTCCTCTTTAGTCGGGCGGAGATCGTCACCATGCTCGTTCCAGGAGAATCATCCACCAGCCTTGAACTCCTTCTGGCAGGAATGTCGCGGCGAACCAGGATGGCTACTCCTCCAGCTTTGGCTCTAAAATCCTTATCTTCCCGGTAGACGACATATCCGTGGACAAATATTTTGTCTTTTTTGTTAGTCCGAGTGTCAGTCAGACAAACAACTGCAGGATTGTGTTGGTTAACCATGATTTGGACTTCTCCAAATTTCTCACGTATGCCGTTGATGTTTAGGTTTATTATCAGTTCACTTTTCATTGCGATTGAAATTTCGTAAAACCTCATTCATAGTTGTCATGAGCTCAGTCATCATAATGAAGAGCTTGTCGAACCACGGAGGAGACGATGATTGCTGGTTATCAGCTATAGGCTGGTGATTGCAGTGGCATTCCGTGCCCTGAAGAATGTTGGCGTACGTTTCACCAGTGTATCTTGCGGACTTCTGTTTTGTGGGATGTTGAGTAGTTCGTGCTGCTGCACACTCCATTGCCGATGTCATTTTCTGTTGAATAAGCTCCTGCCTTTTCGGACATACTCGCCAGGCTGCGACATGGGGGCCTTGACAGTTTAGGCATTTTGGAGGTGCTTCAGGGGTTGGACAGGCTTCATTAGGTGCATGGGCTTCTCCACATTTGGTGCAGCGTCCATGGCGGTAACAGTTTCGAGCGGTATGCCCGAATCGTTGGCAATTATGGCACTGTATCGGGTCACCCCGGTTTTTAAAAGGCTCAACCCTGACTTTAATATAGTCTACCGCCTATTATCTGTTTCATTTTCTCAAGGGTTACAGCTGCCTCCGTGATGACTAGGAATGGTGGCATCCTTGTTTTGCTTCCGTCAGGATGAGTTTTGTTTAGGCGATGGGCTATCACGTAACCTGCACCAAGCTGCACTTTGAGATCTCGAATTATCTCTTCGTCTGGGTGTTCCAGATCTAACCCGTGTAGTAGGTACCTTTTACGTTTCACAGTCTCCGACTTAGGGGTGTAGGTATGGAATTCGGTATTTGTGCGGTCTAGTACTTTTAGTGCTATTCCGTGGTCGCTTTTATTGGCCACGAAGAGTTTGGTTTCGTTCTTCGTTTGCCTAATGCTAAAGTCTCTTAGGCCGTTGGAAAGCATAAGCATTTTGAGAGTGTTTGTAGACACTATGGAATCTATTATTATCGGTGGTGGCTTAGGCTCCTTTTTAGTTGCTTCCGTTCCCGTGGATGTAGCGGGTAGCTCTTCTTCTAATTTTTCTTCCGCCTGCTTCTTGAACCTAGGGTCCGCAAGCGGGGTGAACCTATTATTAATTTGTAGAGTCGGAAGGTTTGGGCTTGGCCTCTTAAAGGGCCGGCCAGTGACAGTAATGAAACCTTCTTCTTCAGGAGCTTCCATGTCTACCTCCGATGTTTGAGGGCTTTCTGCATGTTTCTGGGAGGAGGGATTTACAATTTCTCCCTTTAATAATACTGCCTTTGATTCGGTAACATATATCATCTTTACACGTTTGTGTTGAGAGGGGGAACGAGTTTTCATGCCTCCAAGAGAGTGGACACGAGGGTCCAATCTCTTCAGCTTTAACTGTTGTCCAGTATCCAATATGCCAGGTTGTACCAGGTACGAAGGGGCTGCTTAACAAAAGCTTTGAAAGTGAGGAAAAGCTGATAAAATTCAGAGATTTCTTTTTGGAGCAAATACTAGTTTGGGAGCACAATGCTGATTGTAAAAATAAGAATAATAAGGAATTTTACAACCTTATGAGCAGGTTAGGGCTCTCTCAGAGTCAGGCTTCGGGAAACCTTCGAGGATTGGACCCTCACACCTCACAGAGGACACTTCTTCACATTTCGGAAGTCAGTCCTAATGTAGTGTCGTATTTTTGCTTCAGAAAGATTCAAAAATCTTTAAATAAAGAGAAAAATTCTAAGGGCTGATAAGAGTTCTACAACAAATCAGTGTTGACTCTCTGTTATTAAAAATTCACCTTCAGACATCTTATGAAAAAAAAAAAAAAAAAGAAAAAAAAAAAACATATTTTCTTTCGGTGATTTTAAGGCATGTCAACCTTTATGACATTATTTATTTATTTATTAATTAAGCTTATCGCAACTCAGGCGACGAAACTGCAGCTTGAAAGAATTGAGGTAAGTAGAAGATTATGACATTATCGCCAAAGAACTCACTTTAATCTCTTTCTGTATCTACTTGGAATAGTTTACAAACATAAAGTAAGATAACCTTCTATTCTGTTGTTTATAAATGCCGACCATTTATGAGGCTTGTTGACCGGGTAACCGCTTTGTTTTTAATGTATAATGTTTAAAAATACTTTCCAGAGTGGATTTCTTTCGATTCTGTACAGCATCGGGAGCAAGCCGCTTCAGATATGGGACAAGAAAGTTAGAAATGGCCATATAAAGAGAATCACTGATAATGACATCCAATCGCTGGTCTTAGAAATTGTAGGGACCAATGTCAGCACAGCTTATCTCACATGCCCAGCAGATCCAAAGAAAACGCTGGGAATTAAGTTACCCTTTCTAGTCATGATAATCAAAAACCTTAAGAAATATTTTACTTTTGAAGTTCAGGTAATTAATTAATATAGCATATAAGGTATTTTATTTTTATTGTTAATGTATTATATAAGATCCATGTTTGGTATCTTGGATGTTCTAATTAATGCCAAACCATTACATAGTCTGGGGATTTTTAAGACATAGATTTCGAGCTATTTTCCGCTTACTAAATAACTGCTAACCATCACTTAGAAAGATGGTTTCAAAAGTTTTTTTCCCCACTGTTGTGTGAAAAAGTGTCAGGTGCTTTATTTCAAAAGTACTATTCCATAAGCAATGGAAAATCTAGATTAAAAATCCTCTTTTAATTATTAATGTTTTAAGGAATATCTAGTACTGACCTCTGGCATGGAGGAATGTGACAACCACACTCAAAATAGCAGTTTTTAGAAAAATAATTTAAAATAAATATGTATTTATGAAACATATTATTTTACTGACAAATAGCAATAAGTTGCAATTGTAAATCATTTTAAATCGATTTTGTGCTATGTGACAAAAGCACAGAATAGTTGGGCCTTTGGATTTTGAAAATCATATTGATGTTTTCCTAGCCGAATTCCAACTATTCCCACTGCTTGAAATGAGTTATATTTCTGCCAACGTTTCGGCTTGACATGCAAGCCTTCTTCGGGGCTACTGAGAAGAGAGAGAACTGTTCCGTTTTGCAAAGTCTGTATTTCTACTCTTGGCAGAAACATAACTCATTTTTTGAGAGGAGATCGTTTACCGTAGATGATGCAAGGTAGGGATTATCGGGGTTCGGTCACTGCTATTTAATAAAACTACATTTTATCATAAAAATGGTTTTATTGTGCCGATGTTTCGGCTTGAACTAATCCCCTATACCGCCTGCAATATAGCCCTTTATACCTGCCTCCCTTTCCATTAACACAACATTTTATGACTTTATGACCCCTTACTGTACTTTGCCGCTCTTTCTTTCATCTTCTATGTTCTCTGTCCATTGGGTGGTCCAGAACCCCCCCCCCCTCACCAACTCCTTTCTTCCTATGTTTCCCTGTATTAACTGTTAGAAATGATCCCGCATTTGTGAGGAATAGTTCTCTATCTTCCCATCGGTAAGCCCATATTGTTATTCTTATATCTAATCTGTTATTCTTATATCTGTTTTCCTAATAATCCAAACACTTCTAGAGCACATTGCTCTTCTATATATTATGTTCTAGTATTTTATGTTTTGTCTTTTTCCATATATGTATGTGTATTTGTTTATGTAGGCATATATATATATATTGTGGTGATTTTGTTGGGGAAGAAAAGAAAATTGGATATATTTGAAAGTTAATATAGAAAAAGTTGATTTAGAAAAGTTTATATTATATTTTCATTAAATCTCAGGGTTCATTTAAAATATTACCAAACTCACCACATACGGACTTATGAATAACCATTTGAATAATTAAATTAATTTAATAAATTTCCTGAAAGAAAAGCATGAGAACTATATGATTAGAATCATTTCTTACCATTTGCCATTTTATGTGTTGAGACCATATTAAATACCAGGAGAAAGGTTCAGTATAAATAAAAAAGAGTTGGAAATAATTGACTTATATTGAATAAAAGATATAATTTTAGATTTTGCATGGCTGTGATATAAAAGGAATATAAAAAAGAAAATTGCATGACTCACATATTTGTATCAATGTTGGGTTATTAAGAAATGTTTAGAACATATTTAAAATATTAACTTATATATTAAAATATAACTATTGGCCATTGTGAAATTTTAGATAGCTTTAAGAGTTTAATTAAAGATTGGCAGTGAGTGAGTTATACTCAGCTTGTTTTACGGATGATGTTCTTGAAGTGAAGAGGCAGGCTGCTGGTAGTCGTGTTGAGGAGATGGATGGTCGGCTGCTAGATCTTGGAGTTCTGTCTTCCCATCATGTCCAGTTGAAGTGCTCGGTGTCAGGCTGTGGTGGCAAAGGGTGCTCTCTCGCCCTTGGCTGGCGTTGAAGTGAGAGTGAGTGGTGGGGGAAGGCCCTACTTATAGAGGCGTACCCCCACCACACTAAGGGTGTCTGACTTCTGCGTCCTTCCCTGGATTTTCTTGTCCATACTTGGAAAACACCTCTATCGTTATCTTTGTGGGAACTTGCATACCTTATCGCTCCTAGCCGAGATATTTGGACTCTTCTATCTACTTAACACTGCCTTTTTGAAAAAAATAAATACTGCCAAACTAAACACTGCCAAATGCTATCTCTTTTATTACTCTTTTATTTAATTTATTGATTGACAAAGGATAATATTTGTGATGGACTTATAATATATAAGCTAGCCTTTATTTTGAATAGGAATGCTACTCTTTGCTATGCCAGAAACTCACTCTTTCTAGAGCACCCCCCTTTTATATCATTACAATATATATATATATGTATATTTCAGTATTACATCCGTCCTACTTGTTTTTTACAGCCCTGATGAAGGCTTGAAGTTCAAGCCGAAACGTCGGCACAATAAAACCATTTTTATGATAAAATGTAGTTTTATTAAGTAGCAGTGACCGAACCCCGACAATCCCTACCATAACTCATTTTAGTTATAAAATGTAGTTTTATTCAACACATGACTGAACCGTGGTTATCTAAACCTTCTTAATCTTGACGGTAGACTATCTCTTCTCGATTAATAATATTTTTGTTAATTTTGCAGGTACTCGATGATAAAAATGTAAGAAGAAGGTTCAGAGCAAGTAATTACCAATCGACAACGAGAGTGAAGCCGTTTATTTGTACAATGCCGATGAGGTTAGACGATGGTTGGAATCAAATACAGTTCAATTTGGCAGACTTTACAAGAAGAGCTTACGGGACTAATTACGTAGAAACCTTGAGGGTACAAATTCACGCTAATTGTCGTATTCGTAGAGTCTACTTTTCGGATAGGCTCTACGCTGAAGACGAGCTACCTGCTGAATTCAAGCTATTTTTGCCTATACAGAATAAGGCAAAGATATAATAAAAAAAGCGCACAAAACTAATCTCCACACTTTGCCTTATTTTGCTGACTGCACTTTCTGAAAGTGAATTTTGACTAACATATATTGTTGTACCATGTACAACGGTGTAATATATAATTTTTCAATATAATTAAATTTGTTACTTTTATTTTGAGTTTTCATTTGAAGCTTCCCATTCCAAAATATTTCTCTTAGCTGTAAGGAATAGCATGTTTAAGGGGTAATATTACCTTGTGTGATCAAGATCAAAGTAATTTTCTCCAATTCATGAATAACAAATAAATGAATATTTTTCAATTCTTTGGGACGAGGTTAGCTCAGTGGTAGAGCACTCGACTAATGAACCCGAGCGTGATTTTTAAGTAAGATTTTTTCTTCTAGTGTCATCGTTCGATGTTTGGATTTGGGTCCCCGATCGTCCCTAGGCTCACCCAGCCTTTTATTAATTAATTAATGGGTACCTACAAAGAGAAAAATCAGGTGGGCGGAGCATAGTAATGACCAAACTATCTTCCTCGTGTGCCGTATGGTCAAGAATCAGATATGTATACAGTATCTGCTCCTCTTGGCCCTTAGTGGCCTGATTATCTTTTTCTTTTTTTTTTCAATTCTTTATGTCATAAGTTTTACATGGATGTTAAAGTATCCAAAAAAAATAAGTCTTGGAAAAAAAAAATGGCAGCACTGTGTCTGGCGAACGGAAACCCTCTTTTTTTCAGTAGGCCAACCTGAATGGTAGCTGACATATTGTGCGCCAAATCAATAGAACGCTTCTTTTTTTTTAAAATGTTTTCTGTTTTTATTGTTATTGTTGGCGAATTTAATTGAAAGCATGCTTACTGCCTCAGTGGTATTTTATTTTACTTATTATACCCAGACCAATGTTTAGTTCGTTTTTAATTTTTTTCTTCGTCCATAAAGGTAGTAATTCACCTTATTAGTTGTGTTTTTAAGGATTGACTTACTAATACATAATATGAGCTCATGTTTGAGTTTAAATTTCTAAGCAAACTCCTAGATATACTATGTTATGGTGACATGAGCTTCCATAATTCATATTACTTCAGATTTTTCAACCTTGTGTTTCTCTTGAATATATGGGATGCAGTACTCATACATTTTTTTCTTTTCCTTATCAACTTCCTTAGGTTGGAGCACGTCTGTTTTAAAGCCAATTGTCAGGTTCAGGTTTATTATAAATATCTTGACCTTTCGATTTGCATCTTGATTAGAACTTTATGTCTTCTAAAACTTCTAAACCAGCATTCGATGGGAACAGGCCAGTTAGTCTTACCCTCTGGAAAAAATCGAAAATCAATTTTTCATGACTTCCTAATAATAACACCGATATGCGTGATTCTGGGGTTCTTTATTATATTTGATGTGCTGATTCCAAAACTGTAATTTTGTTTTTTTCTCTACCACGTACCATTTTTGCACAATTAGTAATTGTACCGAAAATGTTCTAATGTAGTTCTGTACATATGGAACTAAAAAGAAACCAGAAAACGAATAAATAATACTGATGTCATTGTTGAAATTAAAGTGCTTCACAAGAACATAATAATGTAACAGACAACAATTAATGCCTTATTTTAAGTCCAATCCCTGCAAATTTAGCTTTAGGAAACATACCATAACTTAAAATAAAAAATATGAACATAAGTGGCAGGTTAGTGGAGAGTTATAAGTTATTGGCATACTACTAGGCCAGCAATCTGGCTACAATAAAATGCCATAATTTATTTGAAAAATGGGATAGTAGAACCCGATCCGATCACTACAGAAGAAAAAATTGGAAGAAAGGAGACCAGGAATGGAAAATGTAATTCATGAGTGTCTTGTGGACCCCAAAATTGTTCTTTTACCACCTTTGCTTAAAGGAGCAATATGTATGGAAAAATTCAACTGTGCAAGCACAAAATTTTGAGAAAAATTTCCTTTTTACTCTCCCTTCTTATTGGCCGTTTACAAAGCTGTATGAACTGTAAAAAATACTCTAACCTAACTCATTCAATCTAACTATCTTCATTTGACTTCATATTCTGATGAATTTAAAAGCCATTCATTCACATACTAAAATAATTGAGAAGATTTCTGAAATGTTCTCTTCTTGAAACGGGACAGTTCTCAATCTTCTCAATAGCCCTGAAGATGGCTTGTATAGCAAGCCGAAACGTTGGCAGCAATAAATATACATTTTAGCAAATAAAATGTGTTTTATTGAATAAGAACACTGACCGAAACCCCGACGATCAACGCTTCCTACATACTAAAATATAAATGGTACTTGATATAAAAACATAATGAAAAAAAGTTTATAGTGTAGTAAACAAAAAAGTGGAGACCTCCCAGTCAGAGGGAATGTTTTGCATGGAATATACGCCATGCTCTTTTCCCTCCAAATACATCATCTATTTGAACAGGTTATTGTTTAAATTATTTTCAGCCTTAGCTTTGGCTAAGTATTGATAAACATTAAACACTATCTCCCTTATCTGGCCTCTCAAAGCCTTCCTTGGTCCTAAACAAGACATAATCAGTTTTTATAGTGATTCATGTAAAATTTTGTTCATTAAACGACTTTGTTCATGACTGAACAGAGAGGAAAATTTCCCTCGCCCAATTTGCACATGCACAATTGAACTATTCCGTCTAAAGCTCAGATACGGAGAAGGGGTTGGGTGGGAAAAGCCTGTGCGAGCTTCCCCTACAGCAGTGTTGGGCATATTGAATTAAGAATTACAGATTACATTGTATTGGTAGTTCATGAATTAGAATTACTCCAAGAATAATAATCCAATTAAAACGTGAATTATAATTACATTGTAATCCTGTAATGTAATTGAAGTACTAATTATGCAATTAAAATATCAATTACCAAGAATTATAATTGAATTACAATTGTAATTATACTTATCACTAATTATGATAGTAATTAAAATATCAATTTTAATTGAATTATAATTGTAATTCAATTACAATTCAAATACTTGAGTTTTTTATATTACTGTAATTGATATTTTTTTAGGGGGGGGGGGGGGGTGTAGACTGCTAGGGTCATAAAACAATAAAAATAAAATGTAATTCATAATTCAAATACCATTTGAATTAAATTGTAATTCAAATTTACTCAACACTTATTTCAAATAACTACATAATTCAAATACTTGAGTTATATTTAATTGGAATACAGTTAATCCAAATGGAATTATTTTTCAATTCCTGTAATTGATATTTTCAGACTTTTCAATTACAATTAAAAAATGTAATTTATAAATCAAATATAATTTGAATTACATTTTAATTCAAATTTACACAACACTGCCCTACAGGCAAACTCAACTTGAATGGAATTCATTAAGTTTGAAATAAATAAACAAAGTTTGAATACAGAAGCCATATAATTTTATTCCAATGTAATTAAAATACAAATGTTTAAATAATTAAAAAAAAAAAAAAAAAAAAGAGTAGATAAAGGAGAAAATAAGAAAAAACATTTGGTTGGTGAATTATTATTATTTTCTTTAAAAGACAATATGACAAATAATAATACAACTAAACATATCTCCTCTGTAATTTATCTTTTTTTATTATTCTTTTCAATTCACAATAATATCTAAAATGTTTTAACTCCTATATTTGCTATATTAAGCCTTAGAACTATCACACACCGCAACAATATATGTCTCAATGCACCTAAAACACAATCCTTCTAACTAATGTATTGATTAACACCCAAAACATCTTTCATTTACATATAATAGATATATGCAGTGATTATTCGATAATATTTATATTATATAAGGAAAGAGAAAAAAAATAAAACACTGTAATTAGATTTGGAAAGGAAAAAAGACTGAACGATCAAGCATCCCGCTTAATTTATTATTAAAGTTCAATCAAGCGAAATGCGAAGTATCGCTCGGCTACTGGAGAATCTATAAAAACCTTCCGAGGTCGTTATCTCTATTCTCGAGTTTAAAAGCACAAGCAGGACAAAGAATAAAATAATTAAAACAATTCGGAAAAACGACAACAAAAAAAAAGAGCCAAAAATCAAAAGGTGAAACGATTATACACACCTATATTTTATATTATATATATTATTATAGAATAACTAACACCAACCATATCGACTAATAATGATTAGACAAGAGGCGAATAGACAAGAAGAATAGAACAAAACCATTAAACTTCCACGGATCTAAATCTAAGTGTATATATTTTTTTTTTCTTGCATCCCATTCAGCAATGATAATGTATATGTAAGCGAAGTTTTTCCTTTTTTTTTCTTTTTATTTTTTGGTATATGACTTAAATTTAATTATCTATATACAGAGTAAGTATAAAAAACACTTACATACACATTAGCAGTTGCATTGCGATAAGAAAGAGTAATAGTGTTAACAAATACGCCTAATATATAATAAAAGCTAACCTCTTCTTATTTATGTATTACATTTTTTCATATATATATTTTTAATTAATACACTCATTGCCAAGGACAATAGAATTGTCAAAAATGCCATTAAAACGTGTCGCCAAGAAGATGATGTTATAAGTGCATTTAGAGACGCAATTTAATATATAAGCGACTTATTTGGCCAACTATAGCCAACTTTTTTTTTTTTTTGTAAGAAAAAAATAAAACTTTGTAGGCCCACTTGTAACGGTCGGTTTTGAAAAAGAAAAAAAATGACAATTTGTTATTAAATTAATAATACTTAGATGTTAAATTATAAACCAAATAGCTATAAGAGTGATCAACAAACCGCTAAAAACGCTATAAGTGGACCATATTAAAATACGTTTCTCCTAATCAGTCATCACAATATACAAAAAAAATGTTGGGAAAACACATAAAAGGAAAACAAAACCAGTAAGTAAACAATCAAATTTTGAGATAAAAATAATCTCAGATCTCTTCAAACAAATTACTGGATAATAACAGGAAAACTATAATAATCTAAATATTTGCTTCTTTTTACAATATAATTTAAAAATTGTTTTAAAAATTTAAATAAAAACTTATTTGCCGTTAACATAGGACTCTTCCTTCGGTATGGTGAGATCAATGTATAACCTGAAAAAAAGAAAATAATTTCATTATAGAGGATTCTAAGTAAAGCATTTTCGGCACATTAGAGTCTTTTTTACAAGACAGAACTTCATTAAACTAACTTAAGGGGTAATACTACCTTGTAACTTTTTTTTTTGCCATTTTTTGGAGGGGGGGGGGGCTTAAATGCTTCCGCAACTAATCAAAAATTCAATTTTTCAACTAAAGTCCATACATTTCAAAATTAAAAGCCTTTTTTTATCTTTTTTACAAGAAAGTATGAAAGAAAAAAAAATTAAATAGGAAAAATATGGTCATTGCAGAACATTAAACTTTAAAGTCGTTTACTCAAAACTATGTTTTTCAAATCGGGCGATACTCTGGCGTCTTCAATTTTTGTCCGATCAACTTCAAATTTTAACTGCAGCTTCCTAATGATATTTGCTAGTAAAGTACGTAGGATTTTTTGGATTCATTGAATTATAACGATTTTATGGCTGATTATTGACAAATTGTTTAATAGAAAATCAATAATTGTTCACCATTTTTGAAAAAATTAATATTTCTGAAAAATTCTACATACTTTACTAGATTTAACCTTCTTCTTTCTAAATAATTTTAGTTTTCTGTTCTAGTTTAAAAATTGCAGCCTGCAGACTATCGCCCGAGAAAAAAGAGGGTTTCTGTTCGTCAGACAAAGTGCCGCCATTTTTTTTTCCAAAGAATTGAAACTTATTTTTTTTGGATACTTTAACATCCCGTATAAAATGTTAGATATAAAGAATTGAAAAAATTTGATTTATTTGTTATTTATGAATTGAAGAAGATTGATTTTGATTGGACAAGATAGTATTACCCCTTAAAGAAGGTAGATTTCCCTTTCCTAATGATTTGGCACATTTCACTACAGAGCAGCCAAAACAACGGGAATTACTACTTCCCATAGATCGTTGGTCATGCGAAGGTAGAATTTGTGAGGGTTCGGTCGTGCTTTCTTAATAATTTTTTTTTTTTTATTATAGGAAAATGAGTTTTATTGTTTCCCGACGTTTTGGCTTGAAATTTAAAGCCTGATGAAGGTTCGAATTTCAAGCCGAAACGTTGGCAAACTCACAAATTCTACTTTCGCATTACCAACGGTCAACAACCTCCTCTAAATTAAATAATAAATGAATAAGGACAGCTTATACAACAAATATATTCCAAATGAGAATTCTGCCAGAATAATTACCCTGAGTCTGGCTGTGGGGTTTGTTGCGTTGCTGCAGGACTTTCTTTCTTCCCTGGTGTTATAGAATCTAGGCCTACTTTAGACAGTGATCGAAGGGCATTCAATGCAGCCTAAAAATATAAAACACCAAGAATATTAATTTAAAATTAAAGAGTTTATTACAGAAAAATTATAAATATTCATTATCGATCACTCAAATCCAACTATGAGTAGTGGTCTTCCATGTTCAATAGTTATACACTGTGCAGTGACTCTTCTTCATAATGAATGCTCAAAAAAAAAAATTATTTTTTTTAAAGATAATTTATGATTGCATCACCAGTGAACTTTAGTCTGCACAGATACATGGATTAGGAAGCACACAATAAGTTTTTAAGGGAAATATTTTCGATGGTTTGCCATTTGCAAATTCCCATTTCAAGGAACAACACGTTTTTTCAATCACTAAAAACTGATTATGTATTGTTTAAGACTAGAGAAGGCTTTGAGAGATAAGGCAAGGGAGATTGTGTTTAATATTTATCAATATTTAGGGGGCACTTAATTGGATCCGAACCAATCTGATATCCACAGACTGTCAGAAGGGAAAAAAACACAAGTATCTCAAGCGTCTCCTGATTCCTGGCCGTTCAAACATGTTTGTTTCTAGTCCGATACCAGACGACCAACGCTTCACAAAATGAGTGCTAGAGTTGACGAAGAATTAAATCGTCTCCTCAGAATCAAACCTTGAAAAACGCCTCCTCCCTGTATCTTTATTTGCCAATCTAGAAAATACTCTGGTCAACGACAAAATGGATATAGAAATCATCTCCTCTGCCTATTCCAACATTTTACATTTATTAAAAACATCCAGTTAAAACCCATATCCCTCCAATGTAGAAATCTCTCCCCTGCTCTTTTCCTAAAACTTACCGCAGATTAAGAAATGATTGCATATCCGTGAGGCATAGTTCTCCCTCTTCTTAACGGTAAGCAAAATTTCATCCTGTACTTATCCATTTTATATCTATTCCTATGTTACCCACATTTTAAGTTTTAAATCTGTATTAAGCTAGCCTTAATTTAAGCTTTAGCTATAACGCACATTTACCATATGTATCATTCATCCTTGTCTATGTATAAAGTTTTTCCTTTTATTTCTTCTATATATAAATTAGTATTAACTCTGTCCTTCTTGTTTTACAGCCCCGATGAAGGCTTGAATTTCAACCCAAAACATTGACAAAAGTAAAACACATTTTCTTATAAAAAAATGTAGTTTTGTTAAGATACCAAGACCAGACCCTGACTATATGTACCTTTTAAAATAAAAATACTATAAAATTCTTACCTGTTCATGAGAGAGATCTATTGTGGCACCAGCTCCATGACAAACTTGTGGGGGGTCAGTGTCTAAGGATACCAGCGTCAGGAACTCACTGTGGTTGCCCTAATAAAAAAAAAGAGTAGATATAAACTAAATTAGAATTAGAACTTGTGCTTAGAATCAAAAACTAAAAACTAAAAAAACTTATTATGTTTAACAATTTTCAAAGGAATATAGCTATTGAAGTGAAATAATTTTTTCTTTTCTTTTTCTTTTCTTTTTTTCCAAATTTGCATCTATCCTGTCTACTTGATACCAAAAAGAACCCTCTTTAAAAATTATACATATCTACATACATATAATACAACTTTTTTTATTTTTTCAAAATTCAATAAAAAGTTAATAGCGGAGCCAGCTTTTCATAACAAATATTCATGTTATGAATAAAATTAAAAAAAAAAAAAAAAAATCAGTTCCGTAACAGGCCACAAGGGCCCTGAGGAGCAGATACTATAGAGGTATCTGATTCATGCCATACAACACCCTAGGGAGATAGTGTGGTCAATTCTATGCTCCGGGTGCCTGATTTTCCCCTTTCTGCTTTGACTGCTAGGGTCATTAGCACCAAGGTAATCATTAATAAATTAATTAGCTGGGTTGGCCTAGAGATGGTCAGGGAGGCCGAATCCAACCCAAGAACGAAGAGACTAGAAGATAAAAATCTTTAGTGCTTGAACTCAGGTCCTCTAGCATATAAGCCCAGTGCTCTACCACTGAGCTAACCTCGCCCCCAATGAATAAAATATTTTTGTTTATTTTGTATTTTTATAGGTTAGAATTTATTCATACAAATACCCAGAATACAGAACAACATAAGACTATTGAAAAAGTTAATAAAATTCTTAGAGTATTTTCACTTTGAATAGAAAATGTTAAATACAGAAAGTAAAATACTGGAGCATACCTTAGGAAAGTCTGAGAACTGAAACTGGAAGTTTAGTACTGAAGCGAGATAAGCAAGCTGTTCAGTAGGTCGTACAGAAGAATTCTTTGTCTGTCTTTTAACTCCTGCAAGTGCATCGGCAGTAGGAGATGATCCTTCGTTTAAATATTCTTTGGCGATTGTTGCTTTTAGATTGACTCCTTAATAAACAAAAAATTATCATATTGTAAATAGATTAAAACATATCAGAGATTTTTGATAAGCCTATTCTTAATGCTAATGAATTACTGGTTTTTAAAAGTCATTCTTCTCTTGCTTGTTATAATAAAATAAGACCAATTAAACTGGTTGTTGGTTACATTCAATAGTTATTTAAATTCCTCTTTTCATTTGACGGTGATGACCCATGTGGTTGATTTCAACGGAAAAAAAATGTTTATATTCAACAGATGCCTTAAAGGAATGATGTTCAAAAAATCGTTGAAAAAAAATGTTTAAGAGCCTTCTGCTCAAATTCAGGAGCATAAATATAATTTAAGTCCACCCGACAAACCTATGTAATTTACTGTATGACATACAGTCGGGGTCTCCCGTGGTCTAGTGGCTAGCGCCTTGGATTCATAAGGAATTTTCTCATCTCACGGCTCGCTGGGAAAATTCCTTGCCGCACCCTGGATGTCGGCGCTAATGACCTAGGTGTAGATACGCCGTAAAAAAAAAAAAAAAAAAAAAAAAAAAAAAAAAAAAAAAAAAAAAAAAAAAAAACATAGTCTTCTTTTTCGTACATGGCCATCATGCATGTACCCAGTGACACTTTTTTGTAACTTTTTTGTTTTCAGTTTAGTCATCGCTAAAGCATATTTATGCTAAAAATAATTAAAAAACATAATAAAAAACAAGAAATCTAGACAAAACAAGAATAAGTGACAAAGAACAAATGTATAAAATAAAAAGACTCATAAGTTCTGATCGAGAGAAACGAAGGGAGCATAGATGTAACAAATGAATATAGGGAGAAGATGTCTATATATATATATATATATATATATATATATATAAAAATCATATGCCTGTTTGCTTTTCTGTCTGTTTGTTCCTAATACAAAATCACACCATTTGACCAAACTTGGCACACAGGTAGGTCTCGATCCAGGGAGTGTCATAGGCTAGGTCAAAGTTGTCTATGACCCACAGTTTAGAGTCTATGACTCACGGGTCCAAAACTGTGAAACCGAACAATTACAGATTTGTGTTATTAGATTTTAATATTACTTATTTGGTTTCCAACTTATTTTTGCTTTTCTAGCTGCAGAAAGTAGGCGTAGAATGACACACCGGATAACAGCTAGTATAAGATAAAAAAGAGAGTAAAAATTGGAGTAGATTTGTTGTTGGTGATTCATCATAGTCTTAGTACATAGTCAGTTCTTTCTGTAATGATGATTCATGTGAGGGTTGAATTAGTCAGTTTTATATTTTATTAGCCTTTTGTATTTTCAGTCAGTTCAGTGAGGGTTCACTGGCAGTCAGTTGTCAAGGTGTGATTTCACATATTGAACATCGTTAGATGGGTCCTTTAAAGAGTGAGTAAAAATATTTAAATATTCATCTAGAGAAGTCTATAACTGTATCAAATTGTTATTATACAGGCATATCAACTAACTGACGTATATAACATGTCCAGAACAGTGTCATTTTTTTATGTTTATTACAAAAGTGGTAAAAATGGTCTTAGCGACTTCATTTTGACGAGTCTACCACTCTGTAAAATACACAGGAACCCTGTAGTTCTAAAAGGGTTACTTTTTTTTATTAAAAATCTCATTTTTTAAAATTTTAATTAAAAGATTATATATAAAATCAAATGAAAATTTTTTTGGCCGACAGAAAGAGGGCAGGCGATTATCAAGTCCTCAATATGCCTCTCTATCTCTAGTGATATATTTTCTTTTATTTCATAGCACCTCATTTTTAATTGCATTTACTCAAAATGGCCTAAAAATGATATTCCATAAGTTTTCTGACAAATTTTGGTCTTGTTTTTTCAGTCCGACAACCTAAATATGTCCGTTACGGTAGGTTACATTTTGGGATTGTATAAAGTGTCAGACAGGCACGAGGGCAATTTCAGTAGCAATGAGCATCTAGATTTTAGACTGCTCTCAACATACTTCACTGAAATTCCCCTCATGTCTGTCAGACACTTTATGTACACAAGGGGATAAATTTAATTCAAACATAAATAGTGCATAGAAATCTCAAAATAATAATGTTTTCAAAATAACTAGTTGCTCAAGAATAGAATTACCTGTTCCTGGTTTATGTCCATTGTTGGTAGCCTTGTTGTCTTTCATTAAAATTAAGCCAGGAACAAGTTGACGTCCGGAAACCCCTCCTTCAGGTTTGTCGTCGCTGAATCGGACCTGTCAATCATTCAGAGATTAGAGATATGACAAAATCTACATAGAAATAAAGCGATAACATGTCATTTAGAATAGATTATAGATCTTGTTATTTTTGTTAAAATTAATTATTATTAGAATTAATATTTTGAGAGGCATTAAAATATTTTATTTTTTTGCGACACTCATTATACGGTATTTTTATTTAGGAACCACTGGTCCCTTAATCTAAGAGACTTCCTGGCCCGTGCCATTTCTATGAGTGACTGCTATGAGAGAGCAGTCACTCATAGATAGTCTGTGTCCATGTGCTTGGTGCTCCCGACACAGTATATTTCGTGTTTCTTATGCCAGTAGCTTCTCTCTCAGTCTAAGGTAATCCGCTTCCCTCGGCGTTACCAAGTTGTTCCTCGGCTCGTTTCGAGCATGGTTTCAACTTGTATTCTGCAGGCTGCTATTTTGGCGAATGGTGAGATTTTCCCATAATTTCCTCAGTCTTCTTCCTTTTTTCTCACCCTTCAATTCCGTGTCCCGGGAGTGGGTGCCCTAAAGGTAAGGATGATTTTTCTATTTACTATATACAAGGTTTGTATCCATAGTCTATTATTTTTTTGCCCTCTGATTCTATCTGAGATCACCAGGGCATCATATTTTTTTGGCTATTTCTCCTACAACGCTCTTTGCAGAACGACAAAGAACTGCATCAAATCAGTTCCATCGATTCATCACTTATTGTGAAATAGTTCTTGTGCGCAGAGTTAACAAACATCCAGACGGACAATTTTTCAATTTATAAATGGATGAATAAAATTAAGATAGTCCTAACTTCTTGTTATATTGTCGTAATAATTATCTTAAACTATGATTACCTTATGCTGTTGCTGTGGCTGCTGTTGAGACTGCTGCTGCTGTTGTCCTTGCTGTTGAGGCAACGGGTGTCCTGCTCGGTTAAGAGTGGGGCTTGAATAACCGAGTTGCTGAAGTAAACCTTCGGCAGCGTTCCGTTTTGCCACTTTTTTATTAGGCCCTGATCCGATGAACGAATGCTTCCCAACAGTCACCTAATAAAAAAAAAAAAAAATGACTCAATCATTACAAATTAATTTCTTGCGTTACTAAAAATATTCTTTATTTAAAAATTAAAGAGAAATTCAAGGTAGGATCTTTTTTTTTATTTTGTTTTATATTAACACGTTTTGTTTTATATTAACACGTTTGGGCCCAGTGTCATGGCATATGCGTTAGCAGATAGCTTAGCTTTCTTTCTATCCCGCTACTCCGGGCCTTGTCCTATATGCTTCGTGTTTGATTTGGGGCCTCATGATGTATTCCCGGTTAGGTTTGCGGGTCTAGTACCGTATGATACTGAATCAGCCCGAAAACAAATTTTCAGCAGGCCCGCTATCGTGGCATATTTGACATAATTACTAAATTGTAATTAATCCACTAAAAGTACATAATTTTAAACGTTTCTTCACTTATTAATTGTTTTTATACGTTTGCTGAAATAACAAAAAGAAGACTTGGGCCCTGATGGAAATTTGTTTCAAAGCCTTGGTCCTGAAAGTGTTAAGAGAAACGTCAACACATGAATAAATATGATTTCTTAATCTCAGCCTACTAGTTTTGCACGTTTATTGCCTTATCAAAAGCTAAACATAAAATTATTTACAGCGACAGGAAGGAAGCCAATCTTCCACCAATAGGGCCACCAGTCATGATGAGGCCCTGATGATGGAAGGGTGACCAGCCAACTGTCGCTGTAAATAATTTTATGTTTAGCTCCTGATGAGGCACTAAAGGTGCGAAACTATATAGCTTGTTCAGATAAGCGGAAAAGTTCAATTGCACTTGCCCAAACTTCTAAGGAAAACTTCCCTTTCTGTTCGGGTATTTAGAAAGGTAAATGAATCGTAAATAGTGTTGTGAAAGAGAGCGCCTTTAAGGCTAGAAGGTGCAGCTCCTAAAAGCTCGAGCTCTCAGAGCTTGGACAAGGCTCCATAGAAGGCGCGAGCCTTGAAGGCTCGGCTTGGTAGAAGGCTGGAGCCTTGAAGGCTCCCCTCGGGAGAAGGCGCATGCTTTGAAGCCTTTTACTTTTCATTTCCAAAATGGCGGATGGCGGGCAAACAGCTGTTTCATGAAATATACTTTAGTAGATTCGTCCTAAATTCTTTCCGCCACATTGAAATTATTCGCTGGCCATTAAATTTACTATTTCATTGATAAAATAATTATATGGATCACTAATTGGGTAAAAATAGTAACTTTTCCTAAAAAAATAAACTCTTTTGTGAGACGATGATGGCAACACTGTCCTACTACTACTATAACTGTGCTTGCCAAAGCTCTACCTTCCCAGGGCTCCAAGGCCGAGCTTTCAAGGCTCCATGGAGAACCTTGCCGAACCTTCAGGCCTTGATAAGGTTAGGCTGAAGCCTCACTCCGGAGCCTTCATCCAGCCCTCAGAGCTCGGGCTGTAGAGGTTAGGTTCAAGGTTCAGGCCTGAAGCCTCTAGTCAGGGCTCGCTTTTAACAACACTAATTGTAAACAATACTCTAACTACCTCATTCAATAGGGAGTATTTACATTCAACTACATAATCCGATGAATTTATAATCCATTTATTCACATACTACTAAAATATAAATGACACTTCATATTAAAACATAATGAAAAATAAGTTTATAGTGTAGTAAACAAATGATTGGAAACCTCCTGGTGATAAGGTTATAATGGAGGGAATTATTTCTGTGAATATAGGCAAAGATGTTTTCCCTCCAACTACTATTTAAACAGGCTATAGTTTGAATTGTTTCTGCCTTAGCTTTGGCTTAGTTTTTTTTTTTTTTTTTTTTTTTTTTTTTTTTTTTACGGCGCATCTACTTCTGGGTCATTAGCGCCGCTTTGGCTTAGTATTGACAATATCATTAAACACTATCTCCCTTGCCTGATCTCTCAATCCATTTTTTGATCCTAAAAAAGGCTTTGAAAATGGCCGAAATGAAGGGAAAATTTCTCTCCCTCAGTCCGTGCAGGCTTAATTGCAATATTTCATCTATCTGAACGGGCTATAGTAGAGCTGGAATTAGTAAATCAAATTAATTAATTAATTGAATAGGGTGAAAGTGAATTGAATAGGGTCACTTTTCAATATAAAATTTTTTTCCAGATTGTATTATTTCCAAGAGCTGTCCATTTCCTTAACAGAATTCGCTCTTCCAACCATGAGGAGTTCTGCAAATTCTCAAATATTTCTACCTTCGCCAACGGCCAAAGCCTAATCGAATGGTTCCCATTGCATCACCGAAGTTAGGCAACGTTGGGCATGGTCAGGACTTAAATGGGTGACCGATCATGTGATGTTGGCATTATAATAGGGTGGCAACCTTTAGAGAGGCCGGCCTTAATAGCCCAATTGGTAATACACTGTTAAAAAAAATTAATTTCTACCTTCCCCATCCCACAGAAATGCTTTGAAATAACCACATTGCTTCAATGGTTAGCCACTTACTTTCACTTCTTACACTAAAGTTTGTGAATTTGTAGCCAATCAGCTTTCTTTTTTTTAATCCTTTTTCTCAATGATTAAGCTAATAGGGATAATAAATTAAAAATGTAAAATACTTCCATAATAAACTTACTCCCGTAATAATAAACTCACTCCTGTAATACTCCAATAATAAGTTTAATTCCATAATTTTTTTTTTTTAATGGCGAATCAACAATTGGGGTATTACGACCAGGCTATCTACCAAGAACACATGGTCGGTCACTCATTCAGGTGCTGACCATGCCCAACATTGTCTAACTTCAGTGATCAACGGGATCCGGTGCATTCAACATAGCTATGGCCGTTGGCTTTATTCCATAATAACTTACTTCCATAATAAATTCTCGCCTTCTAGGAAGACCTCTTTCTTCTCGAAGGGTGTAGACTGGTTCCCTTTCCTTCTTCGCCTGCTGGATTTGTATCAACCTCGAGATAGGATTCATTTCATCTGATGTTTCTCTTTCGTCATACTTAGATTCCTAATAAAGCAAACCAATAAAAGAATGTTAATAATGCACTGCAAGATAGCAAATCTAAAACATAGAAATACAAGTTTTCCCATGAAATATAATTCCGACAGCATTACTCTGTGGAAAAATATAATTCAGGTTACGTTATTCTCAATAGTATATTCTTTATTTAAAAAAATGTATTAAAAAACAAAAATCAAATTATAAATAATTTTAGTCGACTTTACATCACTATACAAAATAGATAGATCAAACATTATTAAATATAAAATATATAACTGAAAATGGATATTTGCAATTGAGCCTAGTATCAAGCAAAATTTGTACACAATTAAACTGGGTGATTGTCTCCACTGTAATGAATTACTAGCACAAGGTGAGGTATAAAGAAGCAAAAGACGAAGAATACAAGTTTTAATAAAATTAATCAGGAAATGTAAAAACAAGGATAATTTCATTCGTTTTTTAAAAAGCAATTATATCTTCTGAATGAGAATGGAACCAAACAACAGTCTGAGAAATAAACTCTTGTAGCCTCACTAGTATTCAGTAAATTATAATTTACTGAATACTTATAAAATAATTGTTCTCCTGTACACAAATTATACAATAAAGTAGACTCTCCCTAATCTGTCGCTCTCTCGAATCCGGAGGTCTCTGAGAGGAAAGAGTGACGGATCTCGGAACTCGTTGGATGAGCCGGATCAAGGGTTCCTAGAAAATTTTCTCTTCCTAGCAAGTCAAACAGTTCTTTTGTGGTATTTCATTGCATAGAAGTCAAAGAAGGCATACATGTTTTGTTTTAGAGGCAGTAACTTGTGTTTCTACTAAGAAATTAAATGTTTCTACTAAGGCACCTACAGCTGCAACGCCTGATTTTAGCCAGTCTAGTTTGAACATTTGTCGCAATTGAATTTCAAGTTTTAAAAGTAATTTTAATAATATGTACCATTTTAAATATGCAATATTAAAAATGGTAAATATTATTTTATCCTCAAATAATAAGGTTTTTCAAATAAATGAGCGTTTCTTACTGAATTCTCTAATCTGACCATACCTGGTCCCGACGACGCCGGACTATAAGGGAGAGACTGCTATTTTCAATATGGTTATATCTAGAATAACATATCTCGAGTACTAAATGATTAATAAACATGATGATAAACTGAATGATTGTGGAATTGTTCCAAACAAACCTGAGAAACGGGGGTTTCTTTGATAATATTCCTCGACTTCTTCTTCCCAGTAGTTGCCTTACGCTTAGCTCTGGCCAAGGCAGATGCACATCCAGGAGCAGTAACTGTTGTTGTAGGAGGTAAGGTCCGTAGTTGTTCCAACATTTTTTCAGCTGCCCGCTTTTTAGAAATCTAGAAACAAAAAATGTAATATTAAATTGCATATAGAAAATTATAATGAAAATAACTCATTATTGCAATTATTTATTGTCTCAGTAATTTTGTCTCCTTCCTGATTTTTTCTAGCTTAAAAGAAAAACATTTTGGTTGAGGTAGCAAATTAAATAGTGTCAATAACTTTATTTCCTCCCTACATATTTCGCACCCTTTTGGTGCCTCTTCAAGGGATCATGTTACAAATATAAAACTTACAGCCTCAACTTGAGGAGAAGAACCTTTCATTAGTGGGGCAACGTCTAGACTAGCTATGGTCTGAAAGAATCCAATATGGTGGAAAATAGTCAGCTAATCGATAATCGAAATTTCATATGTTTAAAATTAATCTCCAGAAGAAATATATTCTCAAAAATTAAAAATCCCTTCTCCCCTCTAATGAAAACATATTTTTTATTGTTTGTCGAATAAGTTAATAAAAATATTATTCAGATGTTGTATTTCAGTTTTTTTTATTTACCACTTTCTTTCTATTTTTATTAATTATGTTTTAATTAGGGGGGTCTCGGAGTCCAACTATTTTTGGCCTTTCACATATAACAAAAATTTGAATATTTGAGTAAAGGGTCAGTTTATTATTAATAAAAAAAAGTAGTTCCAACAATGTTATGGTCATTTTTATTTTCACAGATTTTTAAATTGTTTTAAGAAATTTAGCTATTTATGTCTTCATTTATTTTATATTAAATTTTTGTTGTTGTAGAAACGTTTTGGCTATAAGCCATTTTCAATCTAATTATCTGTATGATTTTGCATTATTTTTTATATATTATAATCTTCGGATTATGTGCTTGTAAAATTGATGTTATTTAGTTTGAGGAGAAAATTTCATTTTTTGATTTGTATGGTTTGTGTCTCTATTATTACGTGGATGATATTATACCTCAATTATTACATATTGTTTTGAGTCTGCTTCTGTAAAGTAGGACTAGATTTGCAAGACTTGCACTAATAATTGAGGTATAATATCATCCATGTAATAATAGAGACACGAACCATACAAATCAGAAAATAAAATTTCCTCCTCAAACTAAATAACATAAACATTACAAGCACATAATCTGAAGATTACAATATGTAAAAAATAATGCAAAATCATACAGATAATTAGATTGAAAATGGCTTATAGCCGAAACGTTTCTAAAACAACAACTTCCGTCACGCAGGATCTGCATAACTAAGCACTTTCCTCAGAATTTGGGTAGTGTAGACTGCTTTCCAGAATAATTTGCTTAAAATATCCTATAAAAATACTACACTACTTAATAAATACAAAAAACTTCATATTTTTGCCTTTTGATCGGACGCAGGAACAGGATACAGTCTCTTTAGTGGTAGAAAGTGCTCCTTGCGGCGGCCTTGCGAACCTACGCCTGGCGGGCTATTCTATTGAAATATATTACAAAGTAAACCTCCCTTTCTGATAGGCCGATTTAGCTCATTTTTACAAAACGTCTTTCTCGTAAATTACCAACGACGTATACCGCGTTTCCTTACAATACAGCAGAAATTACGACCGGTATGAGTATATTAGTAATTTGGGTCCGGAGTAAACCCCCCCTCTTAATGAACCGATTTAGTTTATTTTTACAACACATATTTACCTGTAGATTACCACTACGAATATCGAGTTTTGTCGAAATATAACAAAAATCACGGCTGGTAATGGCGAATTGGTATTGTGGGTCCAAAGTAAACCCCCCCCCTCCTAATGAACCGATTTAGTTTATTTTTACATCTCACTTTTCTCTCTATATTACCACTACGAATACCAAGTTCCGTTGAAATATAACAAATATTATGGCTGGCATGGTGAAATTAGTGTTTTGGGTTCGGGGTAAACCCCCCCTTCCGGTGGACCGATTTCGGTGGTTAACGAACTCGTTCAATCGTTTGCTATTTAAATGCTATACACTAAGTTTCGTGAAGAGAATACAGAAGAGAAAAAAAGGCATTTTTCAAAAAATTCTTTCGAAAATGCAACCTGAATAGCCTTCTGAAAGTGCTAAAAATCTGACTTGTAAATTTTCAATGATTTAGGAAAATTTCAGACACACACTAACACTCTACAAATTCATTCAATATTCTACTGTATTGTAAAGCAAAAAACAAAATTACCTTTTTACCATTTCCTTCCCCGGTCGTTTCAAATTTATCTCCTACACAACATCTAGTCACAAATGTTTTCATATGTGGCTGACCTTTTTCGGAGATAACCTCGAATACGACTGGTAGATTCCTTTTCAAAGCAATCTCGTGGACGAGGGAGATGGGAGATTTCAGTTCTGATTCTTGCTCTGCTACGCCTCCTCCACCTACAATTGAAAAATTAACTATATGAATCTCCTATTTAACCACAATCCGGGATAAACTAAAAAAGAGGCTAATGAAAACAAAATTAACAGGTAATAGTAATGAAGAAATAAATGGACATACATTCCATCCATCTTTTTAGAGACAGATAAAATTTATTCTTATGTAATACCTAAGGCAGTCACGCAGGTGCTGCATAACTATGAACAATTGTCAGAATATGTTAACATATTGTAATGATCTATAAGGGGGTGCTCTAGAAAGAGTCAGTTTCTGGCATAGCAAAGAGTAGCATTCCTATTCAAAATAAAGGCTAAGTTATATTCCATAAGTCCATCACAAATATTATCTTTTGTCAAACAATTAAATAAATAAAAGAGTAATAAAACAGATAGCAATTGGCAGTGCTTAGCTTGGCAGTATTTATTTTTAAAAAAGGCAGTGTGAAATAAAAGAAGAGTTCAAATGTCTCGGCTAGGAGCGATAAGGCATCGAGAGATACAATTTTCCCAGGAAGATAAGAATAGAGGTGCTTCCAAAAGTTGCCCTTTGAACATCCAGGCGGCGATCGCTGAAGACAAACACCCTTGGTATGGTGGGAGTAACGCCTCTATAAAAAAAGGCCTTCCCCCACCACTCGATCTCACTCCAGTGCCAACGAAGGGCCAGAGCACTCTCATTCGAGCACCAGAGGCGAAGGGCACACGATCTCCTTGCAGAACCAGCTGGTCAGCCGACACCAAGCTCTCACTTCATCTTCACATGATGGCCAGACACCACTCCATGATCTAGCAGCCGACCATCATTCTCCTCAACATGCCGACATAACTACAACCAGTCTACCTCTTCACTTCCAGAACATCATCCGTATCATAAGCTGAGTATACCTCAATAACTGCCAATCTTCAATTAAATTCAAAAGCTATCTAAAATTTCATAATGGCCAATATTTATATTTTAATATATAAGTTAATATTTTAATTATGTTCTAACTTTTCTTAAATAACCCAACATTGATACAATTATGTGAGTCAAGCACCTTTTCTTTTTTATATTTTATTTTATATCACAGCCATGCCAAATCTTTTATTCAATATAAGTCATTTGTTTCCAACTCTATTTTATTTATAATGAACCTTTCTCCTGGTATTTAATATGGTCTCAACACATAAAAGGACAGATGGTAAGAAGTGGTTCTAATCATATATTTCTCATGCTTTTCTTTCAGGAAATTTATTAAATCAACATTAATTATTCAAATAGTTTTATTCATAAATCCGTATGTGGTGAGTTTGGTAATTTTAAATGAACCCTGAGATATAATGAAAATATAATAAAAACATTTCTAAGTCAACTTTTTCTATAATAATTTTTAAATATAATTCAATTTGATTTTTCTTGCCGAACCAAAACACCACAATATATATACAGAAACTCTCCCTAATCCAGTGTCGTCGGGACCAAGGTACAGTCGGAGGTACATGAGTTAGAGATAGCACAATAGCGAGGAATGTAGTGCTGAGAATCGGAGCGTTTAGGGGATAATGCAGCCCCGTCTGAGGAGAGAGATGGGGTAAAGCAGAGTCGTCTGAGGAAGTAGTCCGTACGTAGTCCAGTCTGGAAAGAGTTAAGAGATAGCTCTTTTAAAAGTCTGAAGAGAAGCCTGAAGATAAAAATCATGTAAAGCAGTAATGATAAAATGACAAGGCTTGCATAAGACACAAACATTGTTGACAGTCTGGGTCACTATAAATATTGTGAAGTATTCTTGTATTTACCTCCACAGATGGTAGTGTTAGCAGGGCAAGATTCGTCGAGAGGGAGACTGTGGAGGAGCTGTAGTGCTTTAGAAGCAGCGTCGTGTCGCGCTGCTTGCGCTGAGGTACCTTCGCCAGAAAACTCCCGATCTCCCACTTTCACGACAACCTTATAAAGTGGAGCCTTACCACCAGCACCATAGTACCTCTGCAAAAATAAACAAAATATAAAGGAAAACAATTATTTATGAATGAAGCAATATTCCAGTTATTTGTAAATGTTTAGAGGAAGTTGTCAATGATGATGACTACCTAGATCAATCGTTTAAAGACAAGGTGAAGACATATCAATCATTTTCAATTTAAGATGACCTGTTTTTTTTTTCCAATAATTTATTATCAAAATAAAATAAATAGTATATTTAAATCAATTTTATTATACATTATCGAAATAGATGGAAGGTCAATAAAACATCAGTACACTTACTTATTTCTTCTCTAAATGTTTTTTTTTTTTTTTTTTTTTTTTTTTGTTTTGTTTACGGTGTATCTACAACTTCATCAAAGTTAGTAATAAAAACATAAAAGAAAATTCCAAGTCTCACAATGCAGTTCTTTTACCACAAAAAGTTGTGAGATCAAGTGTAAAACCAAGTTAGTTATTTTAGTTAGTGACTATGAAAGAACTGATTCAACAATTCTTTTACAAATTGTTATCTAATTAATTACATATTACCCGTTTGATATCAGGCACCTTTATTTTTATGATAATTATATAATGATTTGGCATATGCACAGCAACATACACTTATTCTACTAATTAAAATATTTTAGGAGGCCCGTTGTCCGTGTATTTGTATTACTTAATTTTTCAATGAACAACACGCTACATGAAATGCAATAAAAACTGATTACGTCTCGTTTAGGACTAGGGAAGGCTTTGAGAGGTGAGGCAAGGGAGATAAGGGTTTAGACTATAACGTTACCTGCTTAAATAGATGGTAGAAATTGGTGATAAAATTTTCTCAGCCATAATCCTATTGCTACGTAATTTAAAACGTTTCCAGGTTTGTCTTTGGCTAAGTATTGATAAATATGAAACACTATCTCCCTTATCTAACCTCTCAAAGTGTTACCTAGTCTTAAGCGAGACATAATCAGTTTAAAGAGTGATTCACGTTAAGTGTTTGATCATTAAAAGGCTTTGCAAATGGTGGAACAGATGAGAAAGTGCAGGGAGATTTTCCCGCTAACACAGGGAGATGTTCACGCATGCACAATTAAATTCCTGGGCTTATCTGAACAGGCTATAATTGTTCGAATTTGATACAAGGAGGCTGGGTCATCACTGCATTTATATCTTATTAAATATCCAAGGGATTAAACAATTTTTCCTAATTCCTTTTCAAACCAGACTTAATCCATTTTTTCCTTTAAATATTGTTGTTGTTCATGACTAGATAACAACTAAATTAAAAAAAAAAAAATTGGGTAAAATATAAAAACATGAAACACAGTTTTAATATGTATTTTGATTCAAGTAACAAGTGGGAGTAATTGACAAAACACATTTGTCATTATAAGATGTTTTATTTAATTAACTCATTTAACTTGTTCATACAATCGTTTGAAGTAACGGACCACACAAGTCTGTGGTTGCTAAAGTAGCCTAAGTAATTCTTTGAAATCATGGATGTGACTTATCGTCCCTGTCATGTCAAACTATCAAATATGAAAAATCTCGAATTTCAGATTCAAGACTTTGCTCTTAGATTGTGGACAATAAGAATTGTCCCAACTCTAACAACTTTAGTAATAAATAGCCTTTAAAGACTTAAATAAAGTATAAGACCATTTTTCAACATATTGCTTCGTAAATGGATAGAATATGTTTGCTCCCTAGTTTGCTCTGATTTGCATATTCGAAAGTTTGACATGGTAGGAACGATATGGTCACTACACTCTGAAATAATAGATTCTTTTAACATATGTTTGCAACATTTTTTATAGTTTTCCGCCCTATAATAAAATCGCGTACCATGCTAAAAGAAAATAGCAGGAGAGTCTAATTACGTACAACTAGCTAGTTGATTTTTTTCACATAGAAAAAGAGTTTATGAACTTCACTTACCGGGTCTATCCTATTGTTGAAAGCCCCTCGGAAATTGGCTTTTCCTCTTCCATAGGGGAAAGAAAAGTGGTCATTATAAGGCTGGAAAAGATCAACAACAACTTACTAAAAAACATGAAAATTTGCAGGGTAACGACACAACTAAATCAAAGGAAGAAATTTACTATTTTCAAAGAGTAAACTAGAGAATATTTTAGACATTTTTTTTTCTTTTTTAATCCTGTAGAAGGAAATATTTTATAGTGGTTCATCAGTTTTTAAGTTGACATTCACCTCCAAGTAACAAGCAAATGTGTTTCAAATTTAAATGACTCTTAATTACATTTAATTAAGTAAATAAAATGAACAGGAGATAAACATTTTAATTGTAAATGGGGTAATTATAGCCTATTCATATAGAACAGATATAGTGGGAGAGAAATTTTCCCTTTCACTCTCCTTTCTCTTCAGCCATTTGCAAAGCCGTTTAAAGAACAAACCTTTACGTGGGACATTATAAAACATGTTTATGTATTGAGGAGGAAATTTATTTATTTAAAGAGGTCACAACGTGGCGATTTGCTTGTTTATGTATTGTTTACTTAGCCAAAGCTAAGGCTGAAATGTGAAATCTCGATGATCTACAAGGGAAACAACCAGGGTATCAATTATAGCCTGTTCAAGTAGACCTTTTAGTTTCGACTGAACTTCCAATTTCAAATGGTCCATTCGCAAATTCCGGTTTCAATGAACAACATTCTACTTAGAAAAACTGATCATGTCTTGTTTAGGATCAGGGAGGCCTTAGGTAGTCAGGCAATGTTTAGGGGAAATAGTGTTTAATATTTATCAATATTTAGCCAAAGCTAATGCTGAAAACAATTTATACTGGAGTGAAAATGTCCCAGATATGAGGTTGTAAAAGAGAGAATTTTTTTTTTATGGAATAACTCAATGAGAATATAGGCCACGCCCTTTTCCCCTTCGAACTGCACCATCTATCTGAAAAGTCTATAAAATAGCAGAAATCAATACTTAAGTAAAATGGATTTAAATCAAGTTGTTCTGTTTACTATTTTATACTATGGGCATAAAAGATTAAATACAGGGTGTCTACTACTTTTGTGAAAGCCAATATCATGACATTTTCATGAATTGAAATGCAAATTTCATGCCCATTAGGAAGAAAAGAATTTCTCTTAAAAAGAAAAAGCCTTAATTTTTACCTTAAAATGTTTTAACCTAACATGGATTACCTTGAAATGTATAAACTTACAATTTTACATACAATAAAACTGTACATCATACGTTAAAGAGGATAGTTACATAAATAATAAAATTATTATTATATTTTTTATTTTTATTTTATTTTAATTTTAACGTCCATTTATTATTAACTACGAATTATTATTATTATATTTTAACGTCCATTATCATTAACTAAGAATTTTGGGACAGGTTATCTATAGGTTACCACCCTTTTCTAGCCAGGATAGGGCTGATTCCTTATCTTTTTTCTAAAGAAAAGTCACCACCCCATAATGGGAATCGAACCCACGACCTATGGCACGGAGTGTTAAGTGCTCACTCCTTAACACTCATGGCCACTAGGCCTCCAAATAATAATATAAGTGTAGAAACAATGATATTAAACATTTTAGGATGTATATGTAATTAGCTGCCTCAAAAATATTGAACAATAGTAAAAGAATACAGAATTTTTAAAAATATGACTAACTAAATCTTTATTGTCACATTATTAAATAAATTAAAGTTTACACAATCTCAATATTTAAGACTGCATGTAAAATTCTGAATATAAATAAATAAAAATATATGTAAATAATGGATAATTAATTTCAGAATGCTACAAAAAAGGAATCTAACAGAGGAACGTGGGAGAGGCAGATAGAATTGCGTTGCAGTCGGTGTGAAGTCTCGGGATTACGTTAGACTCTGGTAAAACTGAAATTTCATGACATGGTTTCAAAATTCATGACTTTTTCTTGATTTGTATGCACTAGTTTTTTTTTTTTTGTATTTGGTGATAATAAAAAAATGTCTCTTTTATTTAAAGAAAAAAACATTTTTTAGTGTATATGATATAAAAGAATATTTTTCTTCTAGTTATAATGACTTATGGTGAAACGTAAGGCACGGGAATAGGAGAGGCAAAATGGCAACCGAGCAAAGCCACCATTGGCTAGAGGCGCTTCCACCTTCCCCTCCCCGTCCACAGCCGGGTGACAAGTTACATCTCTAACAGTATAGGTATAACATTTTATATTATTTAGTTTGTTATAAAAAGTGAAACTCGTAAAGGAAAGGATTAAATTACATGGGAAATATATTGAAAAATACTGTAAATTTATTTATCCACTTTTTCATTTGCACGCTTCAATCCTTCCCTTTGCCGACCCAAACACCTCAATTATTATAACATTTAATACCTGTGTGTACATCCCTCGATGATAATTATTGTAAGGGTTGAATGTTGGAGATTCTACGAGGGTGTAGACAGTCGGTTCCCCGCGCTTCATTGCTAAAGCATTCAGCTCAACCGTTGGAGTAATATTGCCTGAAAGGTTCATAAATATTATTAATATAGTTTAAGTAATCCTACTATAATATATATTCTATATTGTATTTATTAGATAAATAATATGTTACATATTTAGCACTAGTAAAGTATATTCTATAAACCCATTCGAGATGGATAGCCACTTTTGTGTCAACGGGCCGGCAGGCCCTGAGAACTGATAGCCACTTTTGTGACAAGGCCATTTCTTTGCTTCGGGACTGAGAGCAACCATTGTGGCAGCTTTTTGCGAATATCAAGTTTTTGAACGGTCATTTTGGTTTGAAAAGGACACTCGTGAACATTGAAAGTGCTTAAAGAAAATTGAATCCTGATATCAAAAAAATAATGTAACATCAGGGTTTTTCTACAAAAAACACGGTTTCTTCGAAATAATCTTTATAATGCCATATGTCTGGAACAATAACAGAAAGAAACCTGCGGTAGGCAGCATTTAATTACATTTTTTGTCTAGCGTCATCCCCTTAAGTATTGTCATGTATTTGCGATACACCATCATGCAGGCTGCCAATATACACACAATTTTCCAAATCACCTTTCAGCTTCAATTTTATTTAGGAAAGTCCAGCAATTCCTAACAGTTAAGAATTTTCGTATTTAATGCAATTATGTCAAGTTGTGAAGTATCTAATTATTTCTTTACCTGTTAAATGTGGAAAATAAGTGATTGATTGCAAAAACGTAAACAACATCCTTAAATACTGTGATGGACCGTAAACAAATATTAAAATTAAAAAAAAAAAATATCATCACATATAACCTCGCAAGGAAATGGATAAGACCTACATAAAACTTAATGCGTTCAAAATATTACATCAAATTGTCAGAAGTAGTTTGTTTATGACGAAATATTTAGTAATATCCATTTAACAGGCTAAGTAATAAATTCAGTTTATTTATACGTGACAAAAAACTCCTAAACATTGCGTACTTTTAGTTCCTCGAGACTGCCTTGAAGATTTAGGAGGCGGATGTTTGTAGGTTGTTGATTTTAAAGCAATCCCAGCGGCCGCGTGTTGAGCCTTCTTAATACTTGCTCCTTCGGCAGTGTATTCTTCATTTCCAAGTTTAAGAGTGACTGTAAACTTTTTCTTGTGTGGAGGCCCATCTTCGCTTGTCAGCCTGTACTGGTGTTCAATCTAAAACAATCAAAATACCAAATAAGGATCAATGAATAAACATAAATTAGAAAAATGCCAATTATTGTAAAAGCTGAACCATTAAAAAAAAAAAAAAAAAAAAATCATCAAAATTAAAAGTATTGATTAACCCAAAGCTTACTAGAACAAGGCTTATTGAAAACAAAATTCCCTTGATGTAAGCTATTTAGATACAAAATCTATTATTAAGTGAAACTCTGCAGAGTCAAGATTATAGAAGGCTGCTGTCAAGACTCCTGAAGGGAGATAGCTATGCGAGACAGAGCCAGGATTGTAGTAGCTGCTGAGGAGGACTGAGCGTGCTGTGTCATGATTATAATAGACTGCTATGGAAGGCAGAATAAGGATAGGAGTAGACTGCTGTGGAAGGCTGAGCCTGCTGTGCCAATATTACAGTAGGCTGCTATCAATTTCTGAGTCCCCTGAGACAAGATTGCAATAGCTGATATGGAAGGAACAGCCAGGATTGGAGTAGACTGCTGTGCCAAAACTACAGTAGGTTTCTATCAATGTCTGAGTCCCCTGAGACAAGATTCTAATAGACTGATATGGAACGAACAGTCAGGATAGTAGTAGACTGCTGTGCCAAGATTACAGTAGGCTGCTGTGGAAGTCTTAGCCCTGCTAAACCTAGATTACAATAAACTGCTATGGAAGTCATAGACCTTTGTGTCAAGATTATAACAGGCTGCTTTGGAACCAAGATTTTTATTTTAAAAATTTTACATTTCTAAAAAAAAACCATCTAAGACAGCAATACCTGCTAATATGTAAAAAAAATATATATATCATTATTTATTTTGAAATATGTACCTTGTTATACCGTGCCAATTCATTGACAAGGCACATAGGAGTTTTTTCCTTGCCCAAGGTGGATGACTGGTTGGGCTCAGAAGTAGCTGGTTCTTCTTGATTGGTCTGGCTTCCTGGCGCGGAGCCCTCGCTGTCACCCCCCACAGCAACAGGGGTGCTCCCTGCCATCATCAATTGGCCTATAATAACATATGAATTTTGATTAATTTAAATATTTTATTACATACTGTACAATAAATAATTTAATCCTTATACTGCTACGGACTGATATATCAGTCCTGAGGGAGAAGTGCCCCGGGTTCTACGGACTGATATATCAGTCCTGAGGGAGAAGTGCCCTGGGTGCTACGGACTGATATATCAGTCCTGAGGGAGAAGTGCCCTGGGTGCTATGGACTGATATATCAGTCCTGAGGGAGAAGTGTCCCGGGTGCTACGGACTGATATATCAGTCCTGAGGGAGAAGTGCCCCGGGTTCTACGGACTGATATATCAGTCCTGAGGGAGAAGTGCCCTGGGTGCTACGGACTGATATATCAGTCCTGAGGGAGAAGTGCCCCGGATGCTACGGACTGATATATCAGTCCGGCTTCTTTTGCACTTGGCTGCTACGAGATATTATATCAGTCCTTCTACTATTGCCATCTGTAGGCTGTTTATAGAAGCTGAAGTGTCCTTCAAACCGATAGGGGGTATAGGATTTTACTTTTGTCACTTTAGCTTCCAACTTTTCGGCCTACCTGTACGTATACCTGCTCTCCCCATTTTTTTACTGCCGAAAACCGTTGTTTCTCTTTACCTGGACTTTACCTTGTATATTTCTCCAGTAAATGTTGAGCTTTTCAAGTGAACAATTGTGTGTGTAAATATTTCTAAGAATTTATTCTAAACAAGAGTTGTTAGAACTTTTGACGGGTTTGAACGAAAGTGAAACGGATTTTTCTTCGGATGATGATGAGGGTTCTGATAATGTATCCCAAAATGTTTCTATTGGAGAAACGCCTGGAACAGGTGGAATGCAACGTACAAGAGAATTATCTTCTGAGGAAACATCGTGTGAGGAAAGTATTCAGGGGGAACTCCAGGCGCTAGGCTATCCCGCACCGCCGTACCATCTAGCCCTACGAGTATTACGCAGCCTATAGGTTAAAAATGCTCCACGTTCTTGAAGATTATTGAGAAGAGACCATTGACATTCTAGGTTGCAAAGGAGATGTTTGTCAGAATTTGGTCATAAGTGTTATTTTATTTATTTATTTTTTTTTTTGTGTATGTTTAACAGTGTATCAACACTTTTGCTATTAACGCCGGGCTATCTGTAGGTTGCCGCCCTTTTATAATGTCAACAGCACGTGTTTGGTCACCCATTCAGGTACTGGTCACGCCTGACGTTGCTTAACTTTGATGATCAACAGGAACCAGTGCACAAACGTGGCTATGGCCGTTGGCATTACTGTTAACTCTAGATTTACCAGACCTGGCACTGGTATAAATGTCAATAACAAAAAATATATTTGTTACCAATATATATAAAGTAACATTAAGTTCATTAAATGTATTCTCTACTTACTTCTCATAACATCATTTAGGAAAGCAAATGTTATATGTAGTAGGAATTGTGAATTCAAATTGCTCGGCCAGTCAAAATGACTGGTCTCGTAAATCTAGTGTTAATAAAACTAAATTAAAAAAAAAAAAAAAAAAAAAAAAAAGAAGATTTATTTTTGTAAACATTTAAGCTTCATTTTCAATACTTTCTCAGAACTATGAGGAGAGAAAGAACTGATTGCTACATCAGTTCTTCCTATCTCATAACTCTACCTCTGAAGAAGGTTTGAAACTCAAGCCAAAATGTTAGCAAATATAAATCATTTTTATTTGTTGAAAATGTATTTTTATTAGCTCTCAAAACAATCCTTCGTACTCTCATTGGTAAATGATCTCTTCTCAATATGAAATGTATTTTCTTGTCGTCACGTAGATGAAAAATGTCACGTAGATAAAAACAATTTATGATTTTAAACAGAGTTTTTATTACCACTCCCAATTATTTAATTGGCTGGTCATTTTTTTTTTTTTTTTTTAACTATTTACATTGTGAGTCTAAGGAGATATCACACATCATTTCTCTAGCTCATGCTGAGTTTATGTGTAACAAAATACCCCTCACCATTTCTCTAGCTTGTCCTGTGAATGTATGTGTAACAAAATACCCCTCACCATTTCTCTAGCTTGTCCTGTGTTTGTATGTGTAACAAAATACCCCTCACCATTTCTCTAGCTTGTCCTGTGTTTGTATGTGTAACAAAATACCCCTCACCATTTCACTAGCTTGTCCTGTGTTTGTATGTGTAACAAAATACCCCTCACCATTTCTCTAGCTTGTCCTGTTTGTATGTGTAACAAAATACCCCTCACCATTTCTCTAGCTTGTCCTGTGTTTGTATGTGTAACAAAATACCCCTCACCATTTCTCTAGCTTGTCCTGTGTTTGTATATGTAACAAAATACCCCTCACCATTTCTCTAGCTTGTCCTGTTTGTATGTGTAACAAAATACCCCTCACCATTTCTCTAGCTTGTCCTGTGTTTGTATGTGTAACAAAATACCCCTCACCATTTTTCTAGCTTGTCCTGTGTTTGTATGTGTAACAAAATGCCCCTCACCATTTCTCTAGCTTGTCCTGTGTTTGTATGTGTAACAAAATACCCCTCACCATTTCTCTAGCTTGTCCTGTGTTTGTATATGTAACAAAATACCCCTCACCATTTCTCTAGCTTGTCCTGTTTGTATGTGTAACAAAATACCCCTCACCATTTCTCTAGCTTGTCCTGTGTTTGTATGTGTAACAAAATAGCCCTCACCATTTCTCTAGCTTGTCCTGTGTTTGTATGTGTAACAAAATACCCCTCACCATTTCTCTAGTCGTCCTGTTTGTATGTGTTACAACATATAACTTGCCATTTCTCTAGATTGTCTGGTTTTTATGTTTGTAACAAAATATAACTCACTATTTTCTCTAGTTTATGTATCTCAAGAGAGATGATAGTTTCAAGAGACATAAGACTTCGTACATGGAGTTAAGGTCATGTGATAGGTGGTAAAAAAAAAAAAAAAAAATAATGTTTTAAGATTTTCCGATTCTAAAAGACATTGAACAATCCTAAAGTGAACAGAAAATCATAATAGTAGAATCTATTTATAGGTACTCTTATCACTACTGAGATCAATTGATCAACCCTCATTAAACCGAACTTTATATTACTGATAACTTACGCTCCCTCAGCCCTAGTTTGGACAAGCTTAGATCTGGTCACCCAGCACTTGTAACTATGATTAATCCATTGGCAGACAATCGCCGATAAAGCGGCTTTTAGTTTAAATTTTTTTCAATTTAGTGCCAGCGTCCCTGGAATAGTTTTAAACATTCCTACTAGATACCAGGAGGACATAAAAAATAGACTGGGACATCTGGAGCTCATCTTTATCTGAGACACCAAAAACACCACTACTAGAGCAGTCTATGACATTCCCAGTAGAGATGGGCATAATTTTATTTATAAATAAAAATACAAATTTATTCGTACTTCATATCTTTGTAAATAGGAATATAAATAAATTCGTATTCATAAGTGTGAATACAAATAAATTCGTATTCATAAGTGTGAATACAAATTAATTTGTATTCACGTATATTAAATATAAAAATACAAATAAAATTTTATTCGCAAATTTTTCTGCGAATACAAATAAATTCACAGAAAAAATTGTAAATATTCACAAAAAATATGAACATTCACAAAAAAATCAAGTGATTACAAAAAAATTCATATTAACATATATAAATACAAATTTGTGATGTATGCAGCGTTATTCGTGGAGTTCTCGATTTCGTAGAAGGTAGAAAAATAATGTCTCTCCACTGTTTTTCAAAGTATTTATTAGCAAAAGCTTTTCGAGAACATGGTTCTCATCGTCAGTGCATCTATTACTCCACCGGTAGTACTGCTAACAGCCTCTCCGAACAGGTGTGAGGTAATTTACCTCACACCTGTTCGGAGAGGCTGTTAGCAGTACTACCGGTGGAGTAATAGATGCACTGACGATGAGAACCATGTTCTCGAAAAGCTTTTGCTAATAAATACTTTGAAAAACAGTGGAGAGACATTATTTTTCTACCTTCTACGAAATACAAATTTATTAACATTATAATTTGTGAATACAAATTTATTCACAAAAAAAATTATGAATTTATTCATATTAACAATAAGATTATATTCACAAATTATAATGTGAATACATTTTTATTCCTATATATTTTAATGTGAATTTTTTTTTAATCACTTGATTTTTTGTGAATATTCACATTTTTTGATCATATTTACAACTTTTTCTATGAATTTATTTGTCTTCGCAGGAAAATTTGCGATTATTTGTATTTTTATATTTTATATACGTGAATTAATTCGTATTCACACATACAAATTTATTTATATTCGTATTTACAAATGTATGAAGTACAAATAAATTCGTATTTTTATTTATAAATAAAATTATGCCCATCTCTGATTCCCAGGTACCCTACCCTACTCTGGCTGTCTGCTTCCCACTCCTCATGCGTTACCTTACTTAGGGACAGATCTTCAAGACTTCTACTGCTAATAGGATATGTTTCTAATCCTTTAAGTATTACAAAATATATATTGAGTGGTTAATTACTTATAGGACATATCGCACACTTGTTATTAGTTTATTTATCGTAAATTGTGACGGAAAAAACATACGTCTTTCCTTATCAGCGTTTTTTGGTGGATAACTCTTATCTTTTTATAGTTATGCTTTATTAATGGTTTAATTATTCCATAAATAATTCAATTATTTAATTCAAGAGGTTCTGTTTTATGTAACCATAGAACAATGTTGAATTAGCAATTGACGCTTTCTATTTTGTATGGATTTTTAATAGTTTCTTTTTTCATTGGTTGTAATTAAAAGTGTACTTTTCAGAAGACACTTAAATTATTTCGTTTCTGGATTGTTATTCGGAAACACAAAAATCAATTTAACTACTTTTTTTTATAATTTATTCATTACCTATTTATTATTCTACCAACTGGACTAGTAAGTAGAATTACTCTACTACTATAAATACTAGTCTGAACAATGTGTTTCTCTTAGGTAAACAAGCATAAATGTTTCAAAAGAAAATAGATTTTTTCAAAAATATTGGAATACAATTATTTTTACTTTTTATTTTCATTTATAGTTACTATGTATCTGTGTTCAGCTGTAAATAACTCAATTTTATGTTTTTTTTCGATGATTATTATTTTATTAATGTAGATACCTAAATGTGTTGCGGGTTACCTATTCCTGCATACCCCAATGAACATGCACCGCTGCAACAGTATACCATGAAAATCGGAAGTACGATTTTTTTTTTTTTTTTTACGGTTCAAACTGTCTTATTTATTTAACTAGGCCTCCTATTAAAAGAAATCGGGCAATATACACATTTTAGAACCAACAGGGAATTTTTTCAGATGGACTGAATTGCCAATAGCGTCACTTCGTAACAAATTCTTCCACAATTCTTAGAGTTCTTCTATAATTGTGGCTAAAACAACATTTGAGTAATGTTTAAAAACTTTTTTCTACACAGTACGGCGATGATGTTCTATTCCTAAACTGGTTTCTTGCCAACGAGGAGTTTACTTACACACCAATGTGCGAATGAGTACTTGTAACTTTTCACTAAACCAACTTACAAGGGGAGTGTGTGACGTGCCCCTCATCGATTCAAATGAAAATTTTTGTATGTGTAGTACTTAACTAGAAAAAGGTTCTGTCATGAGTGCAACCTCAATAGCTTCTTCCTTTGGAGGAAAGTGCTAAAAGAGCCCATTCAGAAAGAATGAAACAAGATTGAATTTCTTATTAAATCCCTGAAGTTTGCTTACATACAATAAGAGAGGCAAAATCTAGAATTATTATTGGCATTAGATATATATTAGAAAATAGGGCTTCTAAATCTTGGAACAGCTATTGTAAAACACTAACAGAAGCTGCTTCATGATATAATAGCTGACTACCTGTGCTTCGGTTCAAACACACACGCACGCACGCGCACACACACAATAAAAATTACAATAATTGAGACATAATAAAAATAATAATAAGTTATTTAGGTCCAACTTATGATGTAGAAATAGATTTTCTTGCGACTCATAACTCATGTCAACCCATAACTAAGTCCTTCAGGGCTCAATGTGATAAGAAGGTTATCCATTTGTGCAAGTCAAACAATCAAAAAATAACAAATTTTTGTGACGTCAAATTAGATCCAGATACATAGAGTTCAAGTATTTTCAGAATAAATTTAGCAAAATACGAACAGTCAAATGCCAGAATTTAATCAAATAATCAATTAAATGATTTTATTACCATTATCAAAAGTTGTTGAGATAAAAATATGCTGATAAGTAAAGATGGAATGGTGGGGATTCGGCTAAAGAAACCTCAATACGATTTTTGTTAAAAAAATCTATATTTAGGACGTTTCGACTACTCATTGGTAGCCTTCTTCAGCTAAAATGACAAGAAAAACATAAATTAATAGAATGAAAATCAATAGAAACTTAACAAAAAAAGAAAAAAAAAGGCTATTTTATTGAAGTTTATATAAGTAAATAGGTGCTAATAATAATATTAATTAATTTTAACAAAGAAATAAGATACTACATACCAATGAAAATGCCGGAAGGCAGAGGAAGACCAAAGTTGACAGTTAAGTAACCATTGTGGAAGTGTCTAAGAAAAAAGGAATCTACCAGGGTATATGAAACTGAAAACAAACCAGGTGGCCTGTTTATGACATTTTATGACAGGAAAGGAGAAAAGGTGTTAATGGAAGGATACACAAGGGGCATGGGAAAAATACTAGGTGGGAGAGTTTTTGAAAAATATTCGCGTAAATAGGAGAAATGCCTTGTTTGTCAGTTTTGTAGTTTATATATATATATATATATATATATATATATATATATATATATATATATATATATTAATATAAACTACAAAACTGACAAACAAGGCATTTCTCCTATTTACGTGAATATTTTTCAAAAACCGACCGCATTTTCATTGGTATGTAGTATCTTATTTCTTTGTTAAAATTAATTAATATTATTATTAGCACCTATTTACTTATATAAACTTCAATAAAATAGCCTTTTTTCTTCTTTTTTTGTTATGTTTCTATTGATTTTCATTCTACTCATTCTAAGAATTTAAGACCAATTTGTTATTTTATAATAAGTTAATTGTATTTATAGTTCTGTTACTTATCTCAATCATAAACTTTTTTCTGTATTAATTTATGTTTTCTTGGCATTTTAGCTGAAGAAGGCTACCAATGAGTAGCCGAAACGTCCTAAATAAAGATTTTTTTTAACAAAAATCGTATTGAGGTTTCTTTAGCCAAATCCCAACCATTCCATCTTTACTTATCACCTCGACGGCTAACTATCTAATCTTCATGATGAAAAACATGCTGGTAATGATGATATCTATGCCATTATTTGTGGTGTTTGAACAACGGAACAAAACACAATAACATCAAACAGAAAAAATAAACTAATTACAAATGAAGAATCCTGAAGTTAATAGGAATTTTTATTTTACATAAGTTGGTTTTTCTAATGACTTACTCCTTCTAGTATTCATAATAAACCATTTAACAAGTTGTATTGGGGTCTCCCGTGGTCTAGTGGCTAGCGCGCTAGATTCATAAGCGGGAGATGGTGGGTTCTTTCCCCACCGGCGACAGGAATTTTCTCATCTCAGGGCTCGCTGAGAAAATTCCTGGCTGCCCCCTGGATGTTGGCGCTAATGGCCAAGATTTGTCGATGGGCCATAAAAAAAAAAAAAAAGTTGTATTATGGAAAAGGCTAGTAATAAAATGGACATCATCCAGAGCACACCTTCATTGTCTATACATTAAATTCCTTCTTCTTATGGACTGAACAATCAATAGAAATCAAATAATCTTTAAAACAAACTTGAGCATCATTACATATTTTGTTAAAATTTCAAGTTGAAGTAGCTTTTCTTAATTCTTTTCACAACAGAACAATGATTTGAAATATTAACACAAATTGTTCAGTAACTATGGTTGTCTCAAGAGATTCCAAATAATAGCATTGGAACCAAAATTAACTTATTAACAAATGAAACAGGACACCAAAGTGTTTACAAATTAACACTAACATAAAATATTAAACTTAATAGGACACAATGACCCGCATGGTTGAATTGACTTTAATAAAAACATAAATAAATAAATAAATAAAATAAAATATTGAATACATACTGCACGGATTTGTGTACAGCCTACCTGTTATACAGCCAAACTCATCAAAAAAATCCTTTATTTCATCAAACATTACTCCCCTTTTATAAAGAGTCGCCTCACAATTAAAAATTAGGAGCAGGAGAACGAACATCCTAGCCAAAAAAGAAAAACTTGAAAATGATTCTGATTCACAATTAAAATGCATTATCTATTAAACTCATGCTGGCAATAACTTGATATTATTAAAAAAAATAAATGATTAAGAAATGAAAGTCTGAATTGAAATTGAACAAAATGAAATAGTAAAGAAAATATATTCCAAGGAGCCAGCATGAAAGTCAAGAATATTGGCTTGAAAATTACTTTAAGGCCTTTAAAGTTTAATATTGCATCAACTAATGAAAGCATTTATGAATAAATCACGTTTGAAAAGTACTGAAACCTAGTAAATATTCCTTTAGTTCAAGTGGTAAAACACTTGTGTTTACAATCAATTTATCAACAGAAAGTTAAAGTTATATACCTGCACGATCCCTTTGTCAATATTTTTCGAGATGAAATCATCCCTAATTAAAATATCCAAAGTAACAATAGCGGTGTTTACAGGTAGAATGCAAAACGATCAATTTCTAAGACGTAACTGGAGTATAATCCAAAGTACAGGTTATCCTTACGTAGCCAGTTCCAAAGGTAGGGATAGATTCATCAAAAACAGTATTTAATCCAGAAATGGCTTTTATAGAGAGAAATATAACGAGATGAATGCGCAAAGACAACAGCTAAACGTCCTAGTCGGAAGTGTACTGACTGGTGTAAATCACAGAGTTATGAGTCATAAATAGAAAAAGTTGTAACTAAACAGAACCTTCTATCAGGAATTAGATGCACGATCTGCAGAAATTGTGAGACTTGAGGTTTCCGATTCTGCACTTCCCTCAGCAGATAAAAAGGCTGAGATGAGGGCAGGAGCACAACCAGACAGTGGCCACCATTGACTGGGATAACCTGTGCGAGGTCGCTTCGATCACCAAAACTTATCGAGACGAGATAATCACAGCCACTAACTCATAGCGGACTTTAGTGGAATTACACAGACGACGAATTTAAATATTTTTGACTACTTCGAAACTGAGTGGAGACTGAAATGGAAACATTCGCGAAGAGGACCTAACGTTAACTGTCTCCTTGACAATGGGAGATGGGAGACCGGTTCCCTAAGTCTATTAATCATCAAACAGGGTATTGAAAAAATCCAGAAGTACAGGTTCTTAGGTTGGGGGAGTAGTGTACGTTAGACCGCCAGTTACATACCATAATATCTCTCTGGGTGTCATCCTCTTTAACCTTGCCCCTGGCTAAAATAAATATACGCTTCAAAAAATGAAAACAAGGTTAAACGAAAATCCCAAACTTTCTAAGAGAAAAATTAAACTGAACACAGGGTAATAAATATTTATAAAACAAATTAAAACTTTTATTCTGACTAAACAAATATATCTTACAACTGTTGATCAAAAAACTATAACAAAACAATTTAAAAAAATAAATAAAATGCCACTTTCACTGTACCTTAAAAAAACAATTAATTGTTCTCAAAATCTTTATTAGGTAAGGCATAGGTTACATAGTCTAAAGCTGTGATTATCAGCCCTCCTTTATGAACATAATCATCCTTATCATTTGTGTTACTACTCTTGTGGGGGTTCGACTGCTCAGGAGATGAAGAGGTAGGAGGCTTAGGGGTTGGGGCAAAAGGCCTTACTTTAGACAATTTAAATTCTAGATCATGAACATTTCTCATTAATTCATTTATCTGGGCACTCTGTTTCTCTGATACAAAGCAAAGTTCTCGAAGAGATTGCTGAAGATCAGTAATTTCTTTGGCCTTGGCTTCTTCTTTTGCCACTTCTTTTCTCACGCTCCTAGCATATTCACTATAAAGAAGACCTGCCGCAATTATGAAAATAATAGATTCTCCAAGCAAATTTGCCCCTAGTTCGATTGCCATGGCTTCATTCAACTTAGGAACTTCCACGGGCCTGCCTAAATTCAGCACCCACATCTTCATTTGAATTTCACACCAATTGTAAACTGTAATAGAAATTATCTATAAGTGATAGCAGTTCTTTCGATTTTCATTAAAAACAAATGACCAAGAGATACTTACACTGGGCTGGAGGCATACAGACATATTTTCTGAAGAAGGGGTGACTTTTTGCTCTTTCCTTGGCGAAATTGGCAATGGGTTTACTCACTTGTTTCAAAAGTATAGCCCCTAATTTCGCAACTGGAAAAGCTGCTGCAACCATTCTTCTTATTTAAAATTAAACTAAAACATATCTACAAAATAATAACAGAACCTGACATGGAAGGTTACATGCACTGTTATTATCAGTGCGCTATCTTTGGATATGAATCTTAGTATCCAAAAAGTATTGAGATATTTACTAAGTCATTCATATTAAATTTATAATACTATTGACTTTATGAAAATATTATATTTTTGATCTTTTTACCAAATCCTTCAGGCATTTGTAGATCATAAACAATAACTCTTTTTAATTTTCATTATTTTTTAAGTTCGATGTCATTAATTTCAATTTGTGAAATTAAATATTTTAATATTATTTTAACTTACAGAACCGAGTAAGAATTTTTTAGGTATTACCAATACCTGAAAAGGTTCAAATCCGAGGAAGAGGGGGGGGGGGGGGTCGCACTCCCATCTTTATTCGTCGTCTCCACCAATAACATAAAAAATAATCAAACACCCCTTCTCCCCCCCCCCCCCCCCCCAAATAATAGAACTATACCACTGTTATTTACCCCAAGCCTTGAAAAACAGCAATTCTCGATATTCAAATATATGATATAAATAATTGTGTTTTTTTTTCAGAAAATTATGCAGAGAAATACCAACGACGCAATTTAAATCACTATATCCAAAGAGAAAAAGAAAATGAGAGTGGGCGATTTTTTGTGGTTGAACTTTTTAAGTAGAAGAGGAATGTTGCTATACAGAAGAAAAATGTTAGACTGTTTAGTAACGAATGTATTAATGTTGTTGTGATCCATGTTAATTATTTACTTAATGGATTCCCTTAAGTGTAGTGTGTTTGATTTTTTGGTCAACCTGTACTTTGGAAAACATAGTGGAGCGGCGATGGTAGAGGGTAGCTGAGAGGGGTTTGACCCTCTCGGCTACCCTCGCCGCTCTACTATGTTTTGGCAAGTGTAAATACATGCATTATTTCTAACCCTCTCGGCTACCCTCTCCGCTCCACTATGTTTTCACCCATAGAAAGGAGTAGATGACTAACTCCGCTGGTTTTCCCGGGAAAAAGTGAAGCAGGGCTAACTGGAGTCCGCCATCTTGTTTATGGAAGAGACGGTCATAAGTTCATTAGCCCTAATGCTTTAATTTGACCGATCCCTCCCATGTAACGCAGTATTTTACATTTTTATAAAAGTAAAAATATTATTAGAACATTATATTATATAATTATGTAACTAAAACCACAAAATAAGTCCACATAAATCTCAGAACACAGCTCTTTAAGGAAAATCAAATCCACAATATTTGGAGTTTTTCTCTTGTTTTTGAATAAATTAATAGTTTTAATATATAACGGACGATCGTTCCTTATAAAGAACGATTATTGTTCAAGTGGTTTAGGGAAAGTTGGGTTGGAAATAAATTTGCCCTTATTTTAAAAAGTATAATGGAATAATTTAAAGGAATATCGTTTAAAGGAAAATCCAAACCAAACTTTCTGTGTTTAATTTATTTATTTTAATTTTAACGTCTATTTATTATTGACAAGGAATTTTAGGACGGGTTATCTATAGGTCACCACCCTTTTCTAGCAAGGATACAGGGGGGGGGCTGATGCCTTTTCTTTTTTCTATTAATTTTTTTTAATATTTACATATGTACCACACATTTTTATTCTTTAATTTTTTTTTTTAAAGAAAATTATATTATTATTTTTGTTTTGTTTTTTTAAATATAATATTCGCAGCATATTGCAGCATATTTTATAATGATGAATCCTCCTAGACATCCATTTTTGTGCCAAGAGTTGGACATTTCTGAACATTCCATTATTGATTGGATGTCCTTTTGCCGAGAAGTATATAATATAGTATTAATACATTAACATATGACATATATCACAACAATTTGTAATAATTTTAATGAGTTTTGTTCTAGGTATGCATACATTGGGCCGAGAAGAACACAGTTCGACTCGGTGGGCCCAATGCTATTGTAGAAATTGACGAGGCAAAGATTGGCAAGAGGAAGTATAACCGTGGTCGAATTGTTCAGGGCAGTTGGATATTCGGTGGGTATGAACGTGAAACCCACAAGGTTTTCCTTGTTCCAGTCCCCGATCGCACCGAAAAAACCCTTTTAGCCTTAATTAAGGAATGGATTCTGCCTGGGACGACTATAATGTCTGATTGTTGGAAATCTTACGACTGTTTAAACAGCGAAGGTTTCCAACATCTCAAAGTTAATCATTCATTAAACTTTGTCGATCCAGAAACCGGTACGTAAAGAAGCAAACATATAGTTTTATGAATTAATAATATTAACATTTATATACATTTAATATTGTCTATTGCAGGAGCCCATACACAACATATAGAGCGCGTTTGGAGAGAGGTTCGGGATAATATTCCGCGATATGGGAGACAAGACGACCATTTAGATGGGTATTTATCCGAATTTCTCTTCAAACGTGCCTATAAATATGATAAATGCTTTTTTCTGTGCGATTGCGGACTTATACCCACCGAACATCTCGTCTGAAGATGTCTAGGAGGATTAGTATAATGCCTTGGACGACTTCTGCGCATAGAATTCTTTTTATTTCTGCGAGTTGGATTGACTAGGGGTTTTGATGTTTTCTTGAGCGAGCGGAGCGTAGCGGAGCGAGCGGAAACACATACCTAGCAGATCTGCCCAAAAGCGACTGTTAACGACCAACTCAGCTACCACAGGTGAGTTTAAATTTAAATTCCACTTCGACCTTAAGGACTATTGCGCATGCGCGTGTTTACATATCAGCTGTTTACCCCGTCCTTTAGAACCCGCATAACAGTGAACTTTTTTTTTAAATAACTTCTTTCCTGATTGAGAACGACAATTTTTTTCAACGGATTCGTGTTTAGTGCATCAAAATACGTTATAGTGCAAAGTTTGAAGAAAATCGGTGTTGAGGATAATCTCTTTCAGGTTTACCTTGATTTTAAACCTTCTCGATTAGTGATGTCCGGTTGCTTCTGTTTTTTGTTACAAGATTGAAAACCTTATTCTTCATAGTAGGAGAATGGAAAAACAATTAAAATATTTCTCGTGATATCGCATAATATGTGATAAGGAACTGATACATTTGTTTGAAGCCAGAAGAGCTGATATCCATCAGTGCAACCCCTTAACATCTTCGTTAATCACGACCTGCTTAAAGGAGATGCAATATTTTGGATCCCCCTCTACGTATTATGGTCCTCCAATTCATTTTTTCACTCCCATTAAAATGAATAGGAGTTAACAGTCGTATATTTATACACATCTCCAAACATTTAGATATCAAGGTTCATTGAGGTCATCAAGGTTAAGGCCTCTAGTCCACTGGAACCGAAAAGCTGCGAAATGAATAACTTTTTTTTATTTTTGCACTATTCCCAAAATTTGAATTGAGGGGTTTTTCAACGTGCTAAAAACTAATCTGACGTCCATTTTAAATAAAAAATAGTTTTACATACTCGACTCTATAGAAGTCATTATTCTGCCAAAATATTCCATATGCCTACATTTAAAAAGTTATCGATTATAAACAAAAAATTGATTTAAAAACGGATGTCAGACTCCTTTTTAGCACATTGGAAAACCCCTAAATTCAAATTTTGGGAATATTGCAAAAATTAAAAAAAAATGTATGTATTAAAAAAGTAAGGGGGGACCCTTAAAATTTGGTTAAAGATTCAATAATCCGGCCATATTTCAAAGAATATTTACCCGATTTAAACCAAACTTGGAGGGTCGATAAAGGCCCTAATGCGACACATTTCCTTCCAATCGGGGTGTTTCTACGTGTTCTGGGATTGACGTTATATGCAAAAAGGTTTACATTTTATTTTCATTTTGAGAACCATTTTTTGCTAGTACCTTTTGAAATAATACAATAGTCATTTATATGGCTAGAAAAAGGAGTCTTTCTTCTTTTGAAAGATTTCAATGACGTAAAAATCGGATCATCTCAAGGGGAGATATTGAATTTCAAAACTACACGTTATTTTTTCGCTTACAAATTTGTAGTCTCTTCCAGACAGGGAAAAATCATTATTTTTTGTTTTCAATGATATTCACCACATTAGGGTTTCTTGGGGTGCTGATTTTAAATCTGCTATTATTTTTGGTGTAAACAAATGTATAATACTAGTTTGCTTGAAAACGTAAGCATATTTTTGAATTTATTTGACGAAATATAAATTATTGTTTAACAATTATATTTTTCTTTTATTCTACTCTATAAAACAAATGAAGGTGAAAGAATCATGTCGATATCATTTTTTAAACTCGATATAAAAAATAAAGCACTTTCAACCTATTTTATTTTATTTCTCGGCTCCTAAGGCGGATTGGACGGAACGCTCGGACAAGTGTCGACTATTTTTCGATGTAGAATCACCAGAAAGAAAATGGTCCAGATCGGTGACCCCATCGCTGTATACTCCCCTTGTCAGACATAATAGACGAGTATTATGATCTTAGCCTCACAGTAAACCTAGTAAAGGCAGACGCACTCCTTTTCGGCTGTCACGAATTATTTCAGAATTTAATACAACAATAACACATTCAAAACAAATATACAATTAGTTGGAGATACATATGGAATCACCACTCAGTTTCATCACACATTTTCCCAAGAAGCTAATGCAGATAGTGGACCCAAACTCTTGGATACCTATAAAATTCAGGCATCTGTATCACTGCAACTTAAATGACTCATCTAGAAAGAACAATTGCGATTTACACTTTTACAAGGCTCACCGCCCTCTCCTTACCCAACCCCTGAGTGGACTACAATAATTTCAGAACCAAATGCTCTAATTACAGGTGTTTATAAGACTTCTGACTATAGTCACAGAGTACCATACATACGCAAGCTTCTCGTTTTCCCACGTACATCCTCGTACATAATTTGACACCAAATAAAATTCTTTGATGTACTGAAGCACCTTCACAAATCGCTATTTGGCATCTTCGCATCGCCAGCAAGCTGACATTTTACCTCCCAATCAACATGAAAAGACTTACCCTTGTCTTCTCTACTTACTAGACACTTTACTAATTAAAAATAACACTTACTTCGTTTCTGCCTAATCTGTGAATATGTTTAGATTTATCCTCTCTTAATATGGACTCTACTCAGAGGATATAAAGAGCGAATAAATGAGGCGATGAGTTTCAAAATGAGACTAGTCCATTTTGTCATCAAATTAATTTCTTTTCTAACACCATAGCTTAGACGTTTTCTGTGTCTCCTGAATATTTTTCGATTTGGACATATCCTTTTTTGAAAGTCGAATCCTCAAATGACAACCGAGTCGGATAGTGAAATAGTGAACTCGATGAGAACAAATTTAAGAAAAAAAAAAAAATCCGACTTCTTATGAAAATGTGCACAGAAAGGATTTTGATGTAATAAACTAATCATCTATGAATTTTTTTATGATAACACTATTCTCCAACATATAGGTAATACCAGGCACTATAAAAGGCTAATGTGCAATCATTCCGATATAATGGCACTTCTTATTATCTCTATGTTCTACTTCACTTTATTATAGAAGGAATATTTTTACACAATCGATACTCACTAACTATAATCGTTGTTTAAGCCTTCCAGGTTTTTGAATAGCTATGTAACGAATTTTATTGGCGAGTTAGGTTATTAGTTTTAAATAGAAATCTAGAAAATATTTCTTGGTCGACATATATTATTTGTAGTTCATATAATCTTCTGCGATGGCTGAAGAACAAGAAGCAGTCAGTTTCTTTTCTTTATTAATTTTTTTTTAATGTTTTATTTGCTTGGATAATTGTATTTATTCTTCCCCCCATTTTAGGTACCCGCAATAACTGTTAAAGAACCTTTAGATTTAATTCGCCTAAGCCTTGATGAAAGAATATATGTTAAAATGAGGAATGAAAGAGAGCTTAGAGGAAGGCTACATGTGAGTATTTATTATAAAATCATTTAGTCTTCATTTAAATATGATTGTATATATTAAATATGGATACTCCTTTCAACTATTTTTGCACTTCAGAATTTATTTTTAGAATGTGGAATTCTGCTAATTAATTACCTGCAGGTCGAAATTCTAGAATGGACTGCTGTAGTTGTTAGTTCTTGTTTAATGTAGTGCACGGTCTAAAGCTGGGTTCTCATGCTCAAGCAATTTGTGCAACCAGGTTTATACAGGCCAATTTGTGCAAATAAACGGTAAATCTGAAGGAGAGCGTCCTCAGCTACGATTTTCTTCAAAGTTTGCACTATAACGTATTTTGATACACTAAACACGAATCCGTTGAAAAAAAAACCTGCTCTCAACTAGGAAAGATGTTATTTAAAAAAAAAGTTCACTGTTATGAAGGTTAGGGAAGAATGCCTTGGACGACTTTTGGGCATAGAATTCTTTTCATTTCTGTGAGTTGGATTGACTAGGGGTTTTGATGTTTTCTTGAGCGAGCGGAGCGTAGCGGTATTTTGTAACTGTGTGAAAACTAACCGTTCACACGTTCATTTTGGCTTGAACAATTTTGAAGTGAGGAATCCTGAATATAGCGTTTGCATATAGATAAATATAGTATTATATAAAGTAATATAGATAGTTATGGTGGAGATGGAGATAGTTAGCCGTTGCAGAGATACACAGACAAGGTATAGTTGGGACAAGTTATAGCGTTTCATATTTGAATAATGGAACATTTGACTGAGAAATAATTTTTGCAACGGCTGCGGTTTGCATAATAAAAAATCAATTGAAGGTGACAAAAAAGTGTTCTAAACCATGATTGCTATAAAGAGATTTGTTTTCTCATATCAATTCAATAGCACACACTGTGACCCTGATGATTTTCGCAATTTCTTGTGGGTCCACTTCTTTTAAATAGTTCTAATAACATGGTATTTGCATGAGATTTAGCATTGTATACTTTGCTGTTGATTTTACACAAAAACGACTTGTATTTTTCATTAAATTAAGAGCTTAATTTTTCTTTCGACATTCTGAATAGGAACTGAACATATATGCACGAAACTGAATAGAAACAGTGAACTGATATACAGGGTCAGAAACAGGTGGTCAAACGTTACCGCTCATGCTCGAGGTTTGTAACGAGGCTTGAGTATCGTTCAGACGCTCATGCCAATGCAACAACCTCAAGCCGATTTTCTGGCAAGACAGATTTTACACAAGCCAAACTTTATGGTTTGTGCAGGCCATGTCCTTGTGTTCATAAGCAACAATTTGTTTGTGTGTACTGGCTTGTGCAAGCCAATTTGCACAAATTGTTTGAGCATGTGAACCCAGCTTAATATACATTTTTTACGTTGTATATATGATATTTTAATTTTAACTTTTCCAGCCCTATCCTGGCTAGAAAAGTGAAGTAACCGGTAGACTGGTCCCAAATACCTTTGTTATGTATAATTGGTCATTGATATTTAAATAACCACACATTTTGAGGACAGGGTATCTACAGGTTACCTGCCTGAAAGTGTGGCAAACAGGCCTTCTAAACTAGATATTGGCCCAAGACCATGAAGTCACAGTGCATGGGCATATTAAACTATACTTATTCATAGTGGTTTTCCAACAATTCCATTTCAAACTCAAGTATTGTGTTCTTTGTCCTCATCCCTTATCCAGGTAAATTAATAAAATAATTATATATTTAACTCACACATGGGTCATTCCATGTCAAATCAACACACTTTTCGGACTTGATGTCTCAGATTTTCATGATTTTTGGTATGCAGTAATATATCATAGACGTATGAAAAAATACCAAATTTTAGTTATTTAGCACAACTATTTTTGAAGTTATTAATTTTTAAAGATTTAAATTTTTATGAAAAAGTGTCATATTTTGGCACCTTTGGACGCCTATAGGCTCACAACCAGTGATGATATTAACCTGGGAGTGGTATCATTTTAAAGCTGTTGAATGGGGCTTTAATATGATATGCCACAAAATAGGGGTTACAATTTTAAAAAAGTTAAAAATTTTAAAATTTAAATTCCTCGAAAAGAGGCAATTTTAAAAATTACCAAATATAGTTTGTAATGTCTTATACATATAGCAAAATTCTATCATGGTATCTCAATGGGATCAGGAGATACAGGGCTTAAGACGTTTTGTAAAAAATACCAGAATTAGTATCGTTTTTGACAATGTGGAATAGTTCAATGAATGAAACAAGCAAGACTTTACAATGAAACAAGCAGTGGCTATTACTTTTACATTTTTTTCAGTGGGGAAAGGTCATATAGACACTTACCGTCCAATATTATGAGTAAAGATAAGGGTTAACAAATTAGTTCATAGAGAAGAATCGTTGAAAGATAACTGTATGTTTAGCCGGTCTTTAGATCTCTTTGAACCTTGCATTTCAGATATTCCCAGATATAACTTGGAACAGGATGAAGGCTCTAGTGTTGATGTTGGGACAGTCTGAATTTATTTAAAAAATTAAATTTTTGACTTCTTTCTATTTAAAATACACCACAGAAGGGTGAATGCTTGCCTGACTATTTGACCAATGGTATGATTGTGTCTTATCTTGCAAAAAGATCAAATCATTCTCTGGAAAGCCACAAATGACAGCCACTTAACATTCCGGAAGATATTCCTTGGTATGTTTTAAGAAATGCACTTTGTTCTTTTGCTGTAAAGTGATGACAAAGTAGGACAGGAATCCCCGTTTTATCGGAGTAAAAGGAGTTTCCCTCTACTTGTAGGCCAATCAGCTTCAGTTTTCTTTTACTGTGAGGTTTCTAAACATGGTACTAGAATGTAATCATTACATTTTATTAATTTAATAGAGTCCTGCACACTTCATAGCAAAATTAGTAATTAAAAAATAAAATGTAACTAATACGGTAGGTTATTTACAAAGCTTGTGTATTTCTGAAGCCCTGTATTTCCTGATCCCATTGAGATCCCATGATAGAATTTTGCTATATGTATTAAGACATTACAAACTATATTTGATATTTTTTTGGAATTTTAAAATTGCCACTTTTTCAGAAATTTAAATTTTAAAATTTTTAACTTTTTTAAAATTGTAACCCCTATTTTGTGGCATATCATATTAAAGCCCCATTCAACAGCTTTAAAATGATACCACTCCCAGGTTAATATCATCACTGGTTGCGAGCCTATAGGTGTCCAAAGGTGCCAAAATATGACACTTTTTCATAAAAATTTAAATCTTTAAAAATTAATAACTTCAAAAATAGTTGTGCTACATAACTGAAATTTGGTATTTTTTCATAAGTCTATGATATATTACTGCATACCAAAAATCATGAAAATCTGAGACATCAAGTCCGAAAAGTGTGTTGATTTGACATGGAATGACCCACATATAAAATATTTATAAATTATTTCATTTTTATGGAAGTCCTGTTTGCAAGTTTTTATACCAAGCTTCTTCTTATCTACAGTGATATAATACTAAATTCAAAATCATTACCTTCCTTCATTGCTTTGCTCTTGTGCTCCTTCCTCAACATTTCGCAAGGGGCAGGCTCAAACCTCTTGCTTCGGATTAGTTCTCGATTAGTAATGAATTAGTTTCTTCGGAGGCCTTACTCATTCTTAGTGGGTTTATAATATATGTATATATTTTTTTATGTCCATATCTAGTGCTTTTATGGAGAACTCTTGTTTGTCGTTTTTGTATGTCTGATTCTTAAATATTACGTAGACTTTTTAATTGTATTAATTTGGTAGTTTTTTATTTATGCATGTAAATAATATTACATGGATTTCAATATTCTGCGTTTTGTGCGTGCAGAGTACTGAAGATGAGACACAAGTCTTGAAATATCACTGCTATGAATTAAGGAAAGATAAATCCTCGTGTTTTAATTTATTATGTTCTAATAATTATAAATAGTATTTTATTATGTACAAGCAAAATGTTCTAATACTTAGTTTTTTTTAGGCCTATGATCAGCATTTGAATATGGTGCTAGGAGAAGCCGAAGAAACAATAACTACTATAGAAATAGACGAAGAAACTTATGAAGAAATGTACAAAACTACAAAACGAACAATTCCAATGCTTTTTGTACGAGGAGATGGAGTAATTCTTGTTTCACCTCCTATTCGTGCTGGTGTCTAATCAGGATTGAGAAATATTTATATTTCACAAATTAAAAATGGACATTTAATTTTAATATTGTAAATAATTATACACTAGACTAAATAAACTGTATTTGTTTCCATAAACTAAAAAAAAATTAGAAGTACGTTATTATTTATTTTAGGTATACATAAATTTTTATTTTATTTGGACGAAAGTTTAAAAGTTGTCTAATGATTTCTTGCTTATTTCCCTCCTCAAATGATTACATTTGACATTCCAATGTATCAATATACCTTTTGTAAGCCTTATTTTCGTCACATATCATTATAATATCATTTCCTAGTTTGATTCATGAAGTTCCTTTAACAGAGCCTGGAATTTTAAATCTTCGAGCTCTTGCACTTTATTTCACACTTTACTTTAACTTTTGCGTTCTTTGTAAGAAAGAGGTGTTCTTGATTACTTTGTCAAGATCCTCTTGGAAGAATTCAACCACTTATTTTGATGCTGGTCCTTCTTCCAGCATTAATTTGTTGCTTTCATTAGTGTTTTCAAGTTGTTTTTTGATTTTTTTTCTATTTATTCTTTGAGAAGTCTAATTACTTTTTTTATTCTTTACCACATGGGCTCTAGATGCAGTTAACTCTTACTATTTTACGCCAAGCATTTTCTTTCCATCGGCCTAGTTATTTAATTTCTCTTCAAACGTAATAATTTCTTCCCTGTGGTTTTCTGATATTTCATAAAGTTTATCTTCAGCAGCTAATATTTTCCTTCTTTCCTCTTATAATTCCAGGGTGTCTACTGCACGAAAATATCACAAAATTGAAAATAGGTTACGAAAAAGTCATAAATTTTGAGACCATGTCAGGAAATTTAATTATCACCGGGGTCCAACGACTCCTGTTTTTGTTACCGTTTTCGTACGGCAATGCAATTTTACCTGCCTCCCCTACCCCCTTTCTCTGTTAGATTACTTTGTTGTAACATTTACACATCAATTATCCATTATTGACATATATGTCGGACTAAATTATGTACATTGGCAATAAATATTTAGTTAGTAATATTTTTAGAAATTTTGAATTCAGCTACCATTAATATTAATATTTTTGAGGCTGCCAATTCCATAGTCATTCTAAAGTTTTTAGTATAATCGTTTCTTCACTTTTAGAATTAATTTAACTATCCTGTTTAACATATGATATACATTTTATACAGTTTTATTAATTGTTTTAAATTTATCTAAGAATAAATATCACGGTTTATAAATATCACGGTAATCCGTGTAAGGTTGCTAACAATTTTAAGCTAATAGTTAAGGCTTTTTCTTTTTGAGTGAAATTATTTTCTTTTTAATGGAGATGAAATGTCATTTCAAGTCATGAAAAAGTCCTGAAATTAGCTTTCACAAAAGTAGTAGACACCTGGAATTTGTGATGGACGAGAAAAACAAAAAAATGAAGTCAACCTTTTAGCTGTCAATGTTATGACAAATGGTCGCCAGCTTGTTTTTCTCTTTAGAAGAATTTTTTTAAGCTTTCCAATCGACAGAAGCTCGGCCTTGTGCACACTGGGAAATCGGCATTGAAAATCTCGTCTTCTCGATGGCCTTTGTTTCTTGAGGAGGCGATGCCTTGATAGATATAACTACCGAGGAGGGTTTTAAGGTTCCTTCAGTCTCTTCTTGAAAGCAATCATTTTGAGAAATAGTTACAATCATTGCAAGGCTAGTATCCCCACGGGTAAAACATCGCCCAAGGATTTGCGTAAGCTTTGACTCAAGTAATTGCTCATGTTTCTTCTTTTAACTAAGCTGATTTTCTCGTATTCTACGAAGGCATTTATTGATTGTCAAAATGGAAGCATTTATTTGTTGTGCTTCTCACAGTCTCATTCCTTCATTCTTAGTTTTACGAGTTTTCTCAGTACCTGCTAAGTCGCATACAGAATAACTTGATTGAAGGAATATGATGAGACATCATCTTGAGGTCTGCCCTCAATTTTAATTGAAAAATTGCATTAGAACGAGAAGACCTATAGTTAAAATAATTAACATGTAGGAAATGTTTACTGGTTTGTAAGAAAGTATCGTGCCAGACAAAACTTTTAACTTTAGCAGAGTAAATCAAGAAAAGAGATCAGTTCTTTACTATAAAGAACTTAAAAGGCCGTCACGCTGGAGCTGCATAACTAAGCACTTTCCTTAGAGTTTGGGTAGTGTAGACTGCATTCCTGAATAATCTGCTTAAAATAACCTATATTAATAAAATAAAAGCATGAATAGTTCTGCTCTTTTACTTTTTTAATGAGCAACTCAAGCAAATTATTTTAATTTCCTTGCAGATTTTTGTGTATGTGTGGTACTAAACTACTTAATAAATACACGAAAACTTCACATTTTCGTCTGATGCAGGAACAGGATACAGCACCCCTAGCGGTAGACTTGAGAAGTAATGTCAGAAAAGAGGCACTCCTAGTGGCAGCTTTGTCAACTAACGTTTCACCGGAAAATTCTATTCAATCATAGTTCAAAGTAAACCCCCCTTCCGATTGATCGATTTAGTTCATTTTTGCAACACTTCTTTCTAATTAGATAAGCAAGACGTATTCGGAGTTTTGTTACGACAGAAATTATTCTCGGTATGAGCGAATTAGTAATTTCGCTCTGGAGTAAACCCTCCCGCCTAATTAACAAATTTAGTTTATTTTTAAAATGCATTTTTCTCATTAGATGATCACAACGAATACCGAGTTTAGTTGAAATATAACAAAAACTACGACTGGCATGGTCAAATTAGTGTTTTGGGGGTAACCCCCCCCCCTCCCAGTGGTCCGATTTTGGTGGTTAACAATCTCATTCAATTGTTTGCTAAGTGAACACTATATACCAAGTTTCGTGACGAAAAAAACAAAAACCCTGGCATCTATTGTGTTAGCAGACACACACACATTTTTGGTGTCTATTAGGTAGGTTCGATAAAGATTTGAAGAAATTTTTCAAAAATTCTGTCATGAGTGCAACCTCAATAGCTACTTTCCTTCGGAGGAAAGTGCTAAAAATGAATAACTCAAATCAGAGTCGGAAGAGCTTTTGAATGGATATACTAATGTAAGTTGAAGGTGAGGGTGGGGAAGGATCAATGGATTCTTGAAGTAAATAGCAGGAGTTTCTGTCCAAAATTGTTTAAAACATTATGTTATAATTGTGACGTTTCGAACCTGTTTAGGTTCATCATCAGGTGTCTTAAATTAAGTCATAATTTTAAGGTATTTTCTTTTTAAGTGAAATTATTTTCTTTTTAATGGGCATGAAATTTGCATTTAAAGTTAATAAAAAGTCATGAAATTGGCTTTCACAAAAGTAGTAGGCACCCTGTAATGTCATCTAGAGCTCCGGTGATTTTAGCATAAATATGCTTTAGCGATGACTAAACTGATAAAAAGTGTCACAGTGCGGTGGCCATCTATGAATAGCCACTGCACTTGCGCCTATATAATTACATAGGTTCGTCGGGTGGACCTAAAGCATATTTGATGTTCCTGAATTTGAGCAGCAGGCACTAAACAAAATTATTTTTTTTATTTTACGGTGAATTTGAATCAAGGCCAATAGCGCCTCGCTATGTATAGGTTGCCACCCTACGTAAATATCCGTGGTAGAGTAGGGAATTTTTAGGTAGGGAGGCCCATGGATAAAATAACTCAACCTGCATGAGAATCCAAGGAGTCAGCCCCTGGATTATGGGTAGACCAGCTGGAGCGTTAAAATTAAAGAAAAAAAAAAAAACACTCCCTCAAAAAGCTACAAGTCGATGTTGGATGATGATGATAAGAAAGAAGTCAAATTCCTCCATGAGGATTTTGATGACGTTGAGAGATCTAATCATTGTTACAAAGGACCCAAAAATTGAATTACGCAAATCAGAGTTAAAAGAGCATTTGAATGGATAAACTTATGCCAATGAGAAGCTGTCAAATAAAGCGCAGGAGCTCAAAGGTTTACCGAAATTTAAAGAAATTTTAAACATTTTCTTTCAAAATGTTATTTTAAAGAATTGATACTTTATTTTCAAACATATTTTATATTGTACTGTCATAATACATTAGTAGATAGTTCTGTTTTATTTTATTGTATGATTCATTTCTTTAAATTATAGCTATGGCCTTTTTTGTCATTAAAGATTTAATAATTTTATACTGCATAATATTGATCCTTTGACTTCATGATCACACCCAATTTTTTTTTTTTTCATTTATCTAAAACGATTCATATATATATATATATATATATATATATATATATATATATATATATATATATATATATATATATATATATATATATTATATATATATATATATATATATATATATATATATATATATATATATATACACTCACACATACTCATCATTTTTCAGAATTTGCAGCAATGTAAAAATACATTTCTAGTAAATTGTACAATGTAAATGTGTCTTGAAGCTTGTGAGGTGGGAAGCTGCACTGTTGCAGTACCCACAAGGCAGAGTGATTACAATCTGTATGGACAACTCCTGGAGCTGGTCTCTAGGCCAGTTATGCTTCAGTCGGGGAACAGGGTTATTTGGGATTAGGTGTGTTGACAGGGAGTTTATTAGAGAATTAGGATGACAGTGTAGTTTGGAATGCAATTTTTGATGGAATGTTTTGGATAAATGGAATATTGAGGTCATGGAGGGTCAAATTGAAGACAAAGAATGGAGCATCGGTTATTTTACGGAGGATTTTAGACTTTAACACGTTTGGGCCCAGCATCGTGGCATACGTGTCCGAGAGTTGTGTTCTGTGGGCTCAGCGTGGTGGCGTATGCGTATTTCCTTTCTTTCTACCCCCACTACTCCAGGCCTTATCCTATACCCTACGTACTTGGTTTGGGACCTCATTATGTTATTCCTGGTTAGGTTTGGGGGTCTTGTATTATATGATACTGAATCCACTAGAAAAGTTCCTTTAGCGGCCCCGCTAACATGGTGTATTTGACACTTAACTAAATAGTAATTAAATCTCTAAAAGTACATAATTTCAAATGTTTGTCCTTTTATTTTTATTTTTTTTTATTTGTTTGCCGAAATAACTATACAAAAGGAAGACTTGGGCCTGGATAAAAAATGTTTTCGAAGCCATCGGTCCTGAAAGCGTTAATGATAGAATTTTGTAGGCCTTTCACACATTTGATTACAATTTCACTTGTTATCACAACTTTTTTCTATAATTACAGAAAAATCACATGGCCAAAAACTTGATTCAAATACCCTCCAGTGATGAACACACGAGAAGTCCAGAAATGAGTAGAGAAAGACGGTGAGAAATATGAGGAGCTCTCGACTGCTGTACAAGTCAATGATACGTGGGGCCTGTCTTTCCTTTTATTACTAATATTGATCAGTTCTGTGGCTGCTGATTACCTTTTACCGATTAAGGTAGTGATTTATAAAGAAAAACTGTTGCACAATGTCTTTATTTTATCTTAAATGATAAGAAATCATGTGATATATTTTGTACTGTGCTTGGTAAAATTCTCTTTTGCTTTTTTCAAAGTGCTATATAATCTTTTTATAAGCATATGCTACAGTCGTCTTTACTCATCATTTTTTATTTTCCATGACTATTAATGAAATATTGTTAAAGTTATTTATTCTAATTGAAATAATTTCCAAAGGTTAACTTACATCCTTATTTACAATTAATGTTGACCTAAATTGTCATTAATAATGATTAAAACCCATCGGCCATAGCCACGTTGAATGCACTGGTTTCCGTTAATCACCAAAGCATCTTTAAGCTGAATGGGTGACCAATCACGTGCTGTTGACATTATAATAAGGTGGTAACTTTTAGATAGCCCGACATTAATAGCCCAATCGTTGATACACAATTAAATACACACAAAAAATAATGATTTAAGGTTAAAAGTCGATAGTTACAATATTGAATAATCAAAAATAAATATTGCATTTTCTGTTCTAAAAATAAATATTAAAATTTTAATTATTATAAACCTATAAAAAACTATTTAATTATAGAAAATCAAAATGAGCAGTTTTTTTTTTTTTTTTTTTTTTTTTTTTTTTTTTTTTTTTTTTTTAAAGGAACAATATAAAAACAATTGGAGAGCAAGTGTTAACATATTTATTATGTACTTTGGTTGCTTGTGAAAAATCACAAATTGAGATTTTATTGCCTCTTCACGCAATAGAAGATATACATTATTTGTATTAATAAGTATTTTGTATAGTACTCTTATACTTAATAACTATTCTGTTCTTACAATAAGAACTACTTAAACAATAAAATATCACAATATACAATGAAAGTATAAATATTTTTGTTTTTCTTTAACTAAAGAATAGATCAAATTCTGGAAATGATCACAGCGCTTGAACAGTAATATGGTCTATTTGAAGAGAAGAGTGCTTTTCGTCCCAAGTTGGTTGCCAGTTGACTCTGTCCTGCCAAAAGTTCAGCAAACCCTGGGAAATAAAAAAAAAAAATATATAAGGAATATGACAATGTTGTCTGTGGACAAGAAAGATGTTTTATAATGGTCAGATTTTAGCCTAGTTATATGGTATGGTGGCCAGATGTTTAGTTTAGGGTGTTCTTAACCGCTTAACACGTTCGGGCCCAGCGTCGTGGTGTGTACGACAGCAGATAGCTTGGCTTTCTATCCCCACTACTTTCTTTAATACCATTTGTATTTAGTTTGGGACCTCATTACGTTATTCCCGGTTAGGTTTGAGGGTGTGGTTTCTTATGATACTGAATCTGCCAGGACAAGTCCTTTAGCGGGCCCGCTGTTGTGGGGTATTTGACACTTAACTAAATTGTAATTAATTTATTAAAAGTACATCATTTCAAAAGTTTCTTCACTTATTATTTTTTTTTTATGTTTGCCGAAGTAACTATACAAAAGGAAGGCCTGTGCGCAATGGACATTTTTTTCGAAGCCATCGGTCCTGAAAGTGTTAAAGGCTAAACCCGAGAATCTTCGGAACAGCAAGAGTATATTCGTCAGACAGCACGGCCTTTTTTTTTTTCAAAGAATTGAAACTTATTTTTTTGGGATACTCTGACATCCCATATAAAATATTTAATATAAAGAATTGAAAAATATTGATTTATTTGTATTTTTTAAATTCAAGAAAATGATCGCACAAGGTAATATTCCCCCTGAATTGAATGAGCTTACCTTCACAGCCATGTTTGTCCAGGGTTTGATTCGGCCACTGCTTATACAGTTATCAGGGTACTCTCTCATTCCACCAACGGACAGTCCAATAGATATGTAAAACTGAAAAATTAATTCAAAATAAACTCTCAATTTTTAAAACTCTATTAATCTGCGAGTTGTAAGTACAGTAGACTCTCCCTTATCCGGTGTTCTCTTATCCGTCGCTCTCTCTAAGGCCGGGCGCAAATTGAGCCCAGCGCAGGCGGAGCAGGGATGAAGCACAGGATGGGGCGATTCTGTAAACCATAGGTTCTAATGAAGAGCGGTCTCCAAGAGGAATGCGTCGCAGATCTCGGAACTGGCCGGAGCTAGACCTGTTCGAGGGTTCCTAGAAAAACTTTCCCTTCCTAGCTAGCCAAAAATTTGTTTTGTGGTATTTCATTAAAAAAAAAGCATATATGTTTCGTTTTAGAGGCAGGAACTTGAGTTAAGTTTTGTAAATAGTTGGGGGGAACTTGTGTTTTACTAAGGCACCTGTGGCTGGGACACCTGATTTTAGCCGTTCTAGTTCGAACATTCATCGCGAGTGGAGTGCAAGTTTTAAAAGTAATTTTAATAATATGTATATTATTAATATTGCATATTAAAAATGGTATATATTACTATAACCTAAAATAATAAGGTTTTTCAAATACATAAGTGACCGATTCAAACTGAATTCTCTAATCCTACTGTACCCCAGTCCCAATACATAACTGGCTCTTTCAGCCCCTACAATCTAAGCGTGGCTACATTTGGCAAATAACACATTTCACTCACACCTCTCCCCGAGTTTTTTCAGAGAACAAAAGATAAAAATTGTATCCCTTGAGTTTGATTTCCAGAGAAATGAAGTTCCGGGAGAACATTGCGGTATTTTAACAGACCTTTAATGAGGCCGTATATTCAGACCAAGAAAGGGTGCGCATATTTACACCATTCCCATCTAAGAAATACAACAACTATCATACATAAACTAAAAGCGTGTGTGACTTAAGGTGTGGTTCAAAAAGTAGCTTAAGATCTCTGCTTTTCGGGTGTCGCTGTGAAATTATTTTGAACTAAAAGTAAGAAAATCAAAAGAAAACTATTTCACAAAGCTCTCAAACATTTTCAGCCCAGAATAAGCACCAATTTACACAATAACTCACTCATACTACATCAACAATACTTGAAATAATGGTTCCAACTGATCACTCCTATCTTATTAGCTAAAGCCACCATATACCATCCTCTCCACTAGTCTTCAATATCTCTCATAGCCACTATGGAAGGGTGCCCCTTTTTACACCTTTTCCTCTACTCCCTCACTGGTGCAGGCTGGACTACAAGACTGTATGTTCTTCTCTGTGTAGAGCGTGCATCTAGGGCAAATTAAGTCTGTATGACCCGCACAACTCCCGTGTATTTAATTCAGTGTTCAAGCAGTTAAAGTAAGAAAAAGTCCGACTGGCAGGAACGGTGTCATCATAGCCTGTTTCGTAATGTACTTATCCTGAGTTAATATTTTGTGAAAAATGTAAACACCTACTCCAATCTCAAAAAAAGTGAGATTTTAGACTCCACAATACACAGAAAACACAGTTGCCAACTCTAAGGAGAAGTTTCTCACTCTACCTCCTCTACTTTTGCTCATTCTAAGAGTAACCTCTATAACAAACAAAAAGTTATACAAACACGCTTCTCATTTACTTATGTTTTATTGAAAAAAAAAATTACTGCTAATTGCAATGAAAAAAAAAACTATAAACAATAAAATCTTAGGCAAATAGACAAAACACTGCTCAAAGCAACAAAACCGACATTTTCAAATTTTAAGCATTGCATAAGAACTGTTTTTGAAATAAATTTAGTAAGCTTTTGAAAGGATGCCTTACACTTAACTTACCTATACTCTAGAAAATTCTAGTTCTTTCCAGTTTTCTCGAATAACGGAATATGGCCTCATTCCATTGACAAACAGTTGCATTTTTTTTCCCCAAGTACCTATATAAAGTGCACTTGGAAGCCTTAAACATTAAGATTGAACTTTACTTTTTGTTTTTTTGTACACACATACACACACACACACACACACACACACACACACACACACATATATATATATTTGTTATTAACAATTACCTCATCATCAAAAGGTGCTAGACGGCCGCCTTTATCCCAGATATTTGAATCATCAAAGCCTACAAGTTCATAAAGCTTCCTTCCATCTGCTGAAATCAGGTCTTCCTTATCTTCTCCATCAACCATGAAAGATATATTATCTAAAAAAAAATAAATAAATAAATAAAAAAAAAAAAAAAAAAAAAAAAAAAAAAAAAATCATGGCTCTTTCAGAATTGGGAAAAATATAATTTTAATACAAATAGTAAAGAATGTATTTGACATTCTAGTAGCTCTGTAAGAATCATGAGCAGTCTTCGAAACAGCTCTCACATCTACAACAGGGAAAAGGCTGTTGTGGGTAGTTAAATTAAACTCAGGAGATCTTCTTCATCAACGCCAATATAAAATTTTTATGTTTGGTATTTTCCTCCTTGGTATTTACCAGGTTGGCAGTAAAGGTCTTTATTACTCTGTTGGGAGGGCTCTGTTTACTTTCTTATTGTAAGGGCGTAGGTTAAGTGGATATGGTGGAGAAACTAGGTTGGATTTCTAAAATTGGGGATGTGGGAACAACGAAACCTGCCGACAGCGTGTGAGGCGTTCACATACCATGAACGATTCTATGGCCGAAGTTAATCGTAATGTGCTGTGTATATGACACCACTTTGCTATAGCCTGTTCAGATAGATCATGTAGGTTATTGCACAATATTGTATTTCCCAACATGCCTTATGTTATGAGCTAGGAACAGAAGCTGGAGGCTTTAAAGGAATTATGAAGTCATAGTTCCTGCCAGGTTTCCGAAGTGTCTCATCCCCAAGATGTCAGCAGGTAGATTTCAACCCACTTAATCTGCCGTCACTCCACCTAGCCCCTTCCAGTATATAATAATACCTCATTTTAGTAATGTTTACTTTTTTACAACAATTTACGTTAAATAATAAAATCTAAAAGTTATTCTGCCACTCCATATCCTCCTTGTTATCCAAGAACACATCCTTTCCAACTGGCTCTGGTACAGTATCTAATTACAGGCAGTTTAAGTAATGATATCGAACTCCATGTCAAATTTCATTAAAAGTATTCCTATTAAACTAAACTTACCAGGTGTCCAGATCAAGGTGTAGTTATGGAAGTCTTCGAACCATCCCGATTCTGCTGGTCGAATTATTTTTCTTCCTCTGATTTTCCAATTTGGAAAGGCCATCTCCTTTCCTATGAGAATACCTGATTCAACCCTAGTCGCTCCTATTTGTTCTCCTCGGAATGTTAAATCCCTATTACCAAGTGAAGCTGCTATTCTGATACGACCCGACGTATATGAAGGGCCATACAACCTATTCTTTGGTTCCAGCCATATTTCTGTGAAAGAAAATAATTAGAGATAAATAAATAATATAGAATATTCAATTCCTATTATTTAGAAAAGTTAATTTGCCACCAGAATTTGGCAAACATTTGATAGGTAACTAAACTCAACAAAAACGGTTCTGAAGTAATTTAGGATCTCAATCGGAGAAATCAGTGCTCAAGAGTCAAAAGTTTATTTTTCCTACCTTTGATGGATTTTTTTTTTTTTTTTTTTTTTTTTTGGTTTATTTTTAAGGTGCCTCTGCTTTAAGACTATTAGCATTAGTTTTGTCTATATTTTCCTCAGTGTTTAATTGGTAGTCCTTTTTTAAATTTAATTTAGCAGTGAAATGATTTTTTCAGAAAAACAAGGCAAGTAAATAAAAATTGTGTTAGAGAGCTTTCCTTAAGGATAGAGCGGAAGTCGAGTAAGCAGAGTGAGTCATTTCAGCTTAGAGTCCGACCAAATTCCATTGTGGAGATATAACCTTCAGAGACAAGCTTGGGGCTTTGAATACATGGTGCATTCTGAAAGTAATACACATCATTGTATTGTGACTACTCATAGCAGTGTCTGTCCTTCCAAATGCGTTCGGTCTTAGTTCGCTCTGAGCAGTAGGAGCGGTGGGATGTGTTTTTTTATTGTGTCACGGCCCGATGGAGTGTTCGCATGGAACAGTGGTACACGATATAGTTTTGTGTTGTTTTGGGAAGAATGGGACAGAAACTTATCAAATTCTTCAAGAGGCCATTAAGGAGGAATGAATTTTGAGATCTCCATGTGAAAGGTGGCACAAGGCTTTCAAGGATGGCCGAGGCGGAACGGAAAGACTGAATGCATCAGAACCAATTATTTGCTGCCACATAGATAATTAGGAGTATTGATCGCACACAATTTCCATGACTTGAAAGAAACATCTGGCAATAACCACAAGTCTGTTCTTACAATTAATAATCCAAAGAATAATGGCAATGAACCAACAGCCATAGCCAAGTTGAATGCACCGGTTCCCGTTGATCACCGAAGTTAAGCAACGTCAGGCGTGGTCAGTACCTGAATGGGGTACCGACCACGCGATAAAAGGGTGACAACCTATTGGTAATAGCCCAAGTTCTGATTCACTGTTAACAATAAAAAAATGATGGCAATGAATAATGGTTTACATGGGACAATATTATGAGCAAATTGCAGTAGCTGGTGCTAATGACCTACCTACAGATGCACTGTAAAAATAACTTGAGTCTAGTATTCTTCTATGATCTAGTATTCTTCTAAATTTGAAATATATACAGTCAACAATCTCTTCAAATTATATAAACTCACAATATAAAAGTCTGTCACGCATGAGCTGCATAACTAAGCACATTCCTCAAATGGTAGGTTGTGGTAGCCGTATTTTTGAATAATTTGCTTAAAATAACCTATATTAATACAAAATAAACATGACAATTTTTGACCTTTTATATTTGTAATGAACAGCTGACTCAATTATTAATTTCCTTCCGAAGTAAACCTCAACTTCTAAGGCCCGATGCACTCTGAAGAAACTGGTTTCATGAAACCTATTTCATTAAAGCGTACACACAGAATAAACTGTTTTCCATCAACTTTGTGAGTGATTCAGACGAGGATTGATTCAAAAAAACAAAACAAAAAAAAATCACAAGTGCTAGGTTCACTCGATGATTAGGAATCGGCAAGACAACTATTTTATTGTAGCTCGCCAACTAAAACAGATATCCTGATAAATTTATTAAGGATTTTTTAGGATTTCGAAGCCAGTTTTTGATCGCTTATTAGAGCTAGTAGATCCACTGATGAAATGTGAAACTGAAGCAATAGGAAACTGATTTAACAAATTTCATGAAACAGGATTTCATGAAACCGATTTAATGAATTTCATGAAATGTTCATGAGGTTTCATGAAATTGGTTCCATGAAACTCTGTGTGCACCAACCTGTGGTTTTCAATCTATCGGTTTAATGAAACTTGAGTTTCACGAAACTAGTTTCTTCAGTGTGCACCAGGCCTAATGAGCTGCTTTTTTTTTTTTTTTTTTTTTTTTTCTTTTTTTTTTTTTTTTTTTTTTTTTTTTTTTTTACAACACATGTTGCTCATAGTTAGTTTCCATCACAAAGTGTTCAAAATTACTTTTTCTATATTAATTCCCTATCAGATATTGTCTTTTTTTTTTCTACTTGTAAAAATGGTGTAATACTAACCTGGTGTTATCCAGTCACCAACCGGAAGCTTTGCTCTCACTTCAACCTGAAAATTTAACATTATTTATTTATTTAAATTTTAACGTCCATTTATAATTAAATCAGAATTTTAGGATGGGTTATCTATAGGTCACCACCCTTTTCTAGTCAGGATAGGGATGATGCCTTTTCTTTTTTCTAAAGAAAAGCCACCACCCCTAGTGGAAATCGGACCCATGACCCTTGGCACGGAGTGTTAAGAGCTCATGCCTTAACACTAACAGCCACCAGGCCTCCAATTTAACATTAAATATTATTAAATGATATTTTTAAATACCATCTTTTGTTCTTGATGTATGTTAAGAAATAAACAAATCTCGTTCTGGAGAACCCTTCACTGTTTGCCTTTCTTAGTATGGAAAGGGTTAATAGTCGAGTTTGTGTTGCAGATGGCACAAATTAGCCCATCCTTTCTTGCCATTAAATGACAATGCGTCAGCAACAAATGTCCGATAAGCAGTCTACTAATGACCTTTAAATATTTGATGTTTTAATAAAATTCTAGGAGATGAATTTGTAATTTGGGAAGAAAAGTATTCTAGGACGGAAGGAATAAATTTGATATATTTATAAAACAGACTTGCATGTAAGTTACTATAAAAAATATAACAACATAACTTTTATACTATTTGTAAAATGAAATTACCTTTCCATATTTGAAGGCAAAAGTATCTTTGGTAATGAGTCGAGCAGACTGTACAGGTGGAAGGATGGAAAAGGTCTTAGCTTCTCTGAAACATTCTTCTGAATGAGGTCTCCGAGTACATCTATAAAACATTTTAAAAACATACATAAAGTAAATAACAAATTAATTTGATTTTATTAACATTTAAATAATTTTTCATAATTATCAAAAAGTATTTACAGTATTGTTTAGTAAAGTCTACTCTGAAGAACGAAAGTTAACCAATGGAATTAGCACGAGGGCAATTCAACCAAGCCTAAGTAAAAAGTAGAAAGAATATAAAAACTATATATATATATATAAAAAAAAAAAAAAATCAGTCCCATAACAGACCACAAGGGCCCAGAGGGGCAGATACTATAGAGGTATCTGATTCATCACCATACGGCACACTAGGGGGGAACCCATTAATAAATTAATTAAAGATTGGCTGAGTTTGTGTCCGAGTCAGGAAGGCCGAATCCAACCCACGAACAAAGACACTAGAAGATAAAAATCTTTAGTGCTTTTTTGGAATTTGAACTCAGGTCTTCCAGCATATTAGTCCAGTGCTCTACCACTGAGCTAACCTCGTCCCGTTTATTAAAACTGGAAGTTATTGCAAAAAATAGGGAAGAAAATGAAAAAAAAAAAAAAAAAAAAAATCAATGGAAATAAAACAAAATAAATTCTTGCAAACTAAATACTCTCAATAATAATAAAACCTAAGTTAATAAAATCAAAGTAAATAAAACTAAAGTTAAATAATATATTTTAAATTTTAATATTTGTCTTTTTCATTGAATTAATTATATTTTATTAAAAATATCGGTAGTTCTCAAGGATGTCAACACTCCTTGACTCATATCATGGTCATCTCCAAGTATATCACCGAGAGGACCATGAATGCACATCTATTTAAAGATCCTGGTTGGCTAAAACAGGACTTTCGTTTATTTGAAGTAAGGTACAGTCACGAGAAAATCAATATCTCCATACGAATGATTGTCTGCTAGCTTGAGATTTTTAGCAACAGGACGTTCATATGAGTATTTCATATGTTCTACAAGAATCTCTCCTCGAGTACAAGGTTCCGATCTATATAGCTCGATAAAGTCAACCATACTTGGTTTTGTTGATGATACATAACATGTTGATGCACAATCTCTAGACCGGCTGTCGAAAAAACCAAACTGAGAAGTAAGGAAAACGCCAGGTCAAACTGCCACACACACTCAGCTCAGTTAAAAATATGAAATATTCATTTGTCTCAGTTAAACTGTACAGTTAAAAAATTGGAATTGAACTGTGGCTAAAATAGCCATTAACGTACAGTTAAACTGAACATGGGTGGCCAGACTAACACTTTTTAATTATTACACAAAGGAAAAACCGAAAGTTCGACAGAACTGAGAAAGGATTTTCATTTTTTTCTAAAAGAAGGAAAATAAAACAGTATATTACCCTTCCAAATTCAACCTTCCTCGCCTAATAAAGTTTTCATCATAAATTACTGGCTTAATTGTGAGATGACCATCCCGCACGAAAGATGTTTGTGGATTTTTGTCGAACACAACAAATTCATAATCCTGAAATAATGAAAACAGATATAAAGAAAATTAGAAATTTTTACCATCACATAATCTTCTATTATTTTTTTGAACGATCCACTTACTGGTATATTTGGCATGAAGATTTCATGTTTCCAATTCCTAGTATTAATGCTATTCCCGTTGAAGTTTTCTTGGAACAATATTTCTCCTTTGCAGACTGTCTTTCCGGCTAGAAAAGTCTGCGACTTCACACACTGGGAGCTGGGGTTTTTGCTCGAACTGGGAATCTGCTCTTGAAATGCAGGTCTAGTCTGCTGTTGAACTATGGGTCTAGTCGTATGTTGAATTACTGGTCTAGTCTGTTGTTTGATTACGGGTCTAGTTTGCTGTTGAGTTCCGGAAGGCTGGAGAATCAGGGTTGTCGGCTGGCCACCAGATCCTGAGCTCGGACGAGTTACAACAGCTGTCACCTGGTTCCCAACAGCAGGAACTTGTGGAAATTCAGATTGAATTATACAAAATTTTTTACAATGAAATATAACACAAAATAGTTTTTAAATTCATTTTACTAAGTAAGGCTAAAAATAAAATTGGAGTGTGTATATATATTTAGGAATATATATTTTATTTTAATTGTAGAAAACAAGTTTTATTTTGTTGTTATCAACTTTGGAGTAACCCTTCTTGGTAGTTTATTTTGACTTACGTATTCCATCCTTGTCTAGATACAACTCTTTTTTATGCAAATATTCCTAGTTAATTTCATAAATCACTTTTTCTTACTACCTTTTTGAAAAAAAAATTGGTAAATGAATTTCGTATTGTTTTCAGTATCAACTTTTTTAACAATATTGATAATAATATTTGAGAGTAAAATAATTATGTTTAAATAGTAATAAGGTGAGGCCCGGTGGCCGTGAGTGTTAAGGCGTGAGCACTTAACACTCCGTTCGAAGGGTTGTGGGTTCGATTCCCACTAGGGGTGGTGGCTTTTCTTTGGAAAAAAGAAAAGGCATCAGCCCTATCCTGGCTAGAAATGGGTGGTGACCTTTAGATAACCCATCCTAAACTTCGTAAAATAAACGGACGTTAAAATTTAAATAAATTAAATTTTTTTCATGTATAACTGTTATACAATTACAGAGCCTCCGAGAGGAATTACGGGCCCCTGTCCAAATAACTTCACGGGCCCCTTAGCCCCCTAAAAATTCTGAGTTAATTATATTGGACGTTGAAATTTAAATATGGATTTCGGATGTATAGCTTATTCATCTGCCAGCAAGACCACACTTAAACTATTAGACACTATACACTCTACAGCCTTAAGGTTAGCATCAGGTGCATTCAGATCAAGCCCAGTCGAAAGCTTATGTGCTGAAACGGGAGAACCTCCACTGCAGTATCGGCGTAGAATAATTGCCTTAAAGTTTATTATTAAAGCAAAGTCTCTTAGGACTCCATGTGTAACAGAAGTTCTCAATAATAAATATTCTGAAAAATGTAATCGAACAAATCCTAAAAAGAAACCATTAATAATTAGAACACACAAAGATACAAACCAAGCAATGGCACAAACTTTACTTTACCCTAAACATCACATTAACATACCCCCATGGGAAGTGAAGAACTTAACCATTGACCTAACATTGACTAAATACAAAAAAAACAGATCCAATCGCTACTAACACATATAACAAAATATATAACTCCATCGTACGAGAAAGACCTGACAGTACATACATATTCATGGATGGTTCAAAAACACAAACTGGAACAGGTGCAGCAGCAATAATTAATGAGGTTGTTCATGCAATCAGACTACCCGACCATACTTCAGTATATTCCGCAGAGCTGTATGCCATTCTTCTCGAACTGACTAACATTGACAACTCAACTACTAACGATATTACAATTTGCACGGACTCACTGAGTTCTTTACTTTCCATGGGAAACATATACAGCACTAATCCTCTCATCATAAAAATTCTAACTACATTATTTCAACTACAAAGTCACACAAACATATCACGATGTTCTGGCTACTTGGTCATGTTGGTATACCACAAAGTACATCAGTAGACATACAAGCCAAATTAGCAGCACAGAGACCCTCAACAGATGTAGAAACCATAACTTCATCAGATTTATGTATCGTAGCACAAAACATCATACTGGACGACTGGCAAAAAGAATGGACTAAATCTGAAAAGAAGTTAAGACAGATTAAAAACACCAGAAGGGCCTTGTTAAAAGAAAACCTCACAAGACGGGAACAAGTTGTATTAACCAGGCTTAGAATTGGACATGGCTTACTAACTCATGGATATCTAATGCAAAAGACAGACAGACCAAGATGCAGACATTGTAACGAGGATCTTACAGTAAAACACATACTGATAGACTGTGGACTGAGAGAAAACTTGCAAATACCCCATAACTTAATTAACATATTATCACCAGGTAGCCCTTACATCTACACAATACTCCAACATTTAAAGACTAACAACATTTACTCTCAAATTTAAAAAACCTCAATTTAAATATAATAGAATCACAATTTAAGTCTTAAATTCAATAACAAGCTTTAAATTAACATTTGTCCTGAACAAAAGTAAAATTTGTATTTATATTATTTATTTTCAGGCACTTATTTTTTAACTTTTTTATATTATCTTATTGCTTATTGTTTTATCTCATTTTTTCATATTGTTGATTATCTATTTTATTATTATTTTTTTTCGTCTTATTATTATTTTTTTTATTAATTTTTTCCATACTGTGACTTATTTTTAATATTATAAACGTATGAAAAGAGACCATCGCCAAAGTTACGGGTCTGAAATAAATAAATACTGTAACAAGGATATATAAAAATTCTTCATTTGCTGAATTTTATGATTAAATGAAACTGGAATCCTTGATAGATTCATTCTTTCAAATCTGATCGTTTTGATTAAGGACTTTGTATTAACACTTTCGCTGCGAGTGTCCTTCCAGAAGGACACTAGCGATCTTACCCGCTTACAAGTGTCCCTTCGGAAGGACACTCCTCCATTACTTTACCCATTAGATTCAAAAGGCTCGTAAATGGAGTGGATTCACTTTTACAGCTGCCACAGCGAAAGTGTTAAGGGGGAATACTACTTAGTAACCTTTTTTTTTACCATTTTTTTAATGGGCTTAAATGCTTCCTCAACTAATCAAAAATTATATCCAAGAGTGTTTATGTGGTGGAGAAGCCACCGGTCCTCCTTCAATATATTTCAAAATTAAAAGCCCCCCCTTTTTTTTTTTTTTTTTTTTTTTTTTTTTTTTTTTTTTTTTTTTTTTTTTTTTTTTTTTTTTTTTTAATCTTTATTACAAGAAATAATGATAAAAATTAAAAAGGGGGAAACAAACATTTCAGTACATTAAACTTTAAAGTAATTTTTCTCAAAACTGTGTTTTTCAAATCAGGTGATAGGCTAGTGCCTTCAATTTTCACCCGATTAACTTCATATTTTAACTGCAGCTTTCTAATGATACTTGCTAGTAAAAAAATTAATATTTCTTATAAATCATACGTAATTTACTAGATTTTACCTTCTTCTTTCAAAATAATTTTAGTTTTTTGTTCTTGATTAAAAATTGCTCCTGCAGACGTATTCCTATAGCCTGTGAAAAAAGAGGGTTTCCGTTCGACGGACACAGCGCCGTAATTTTGTTTTTGAAGAATTAAAACTTATTTAGTTTGGATAATTTAACATCCCATATGAAACTTATGGCATAAAGAATTGGAAAATATTTATTTATTCGTTATTCGTAAATTGGAGAAAATGGCTGTTTTTGATTACACAAGATAATATTACCCCCTGATGTTTGAGAAGACATAAGTAAGAAAATCAAACTAAACTTGAGTTTGAGTGTAATAAATGAAATAAAATAAAATAAATAGACGACTGAGGCGGACAGCATGCTTTCTTCTAAGCCCGCCAATAATTATAACAAAAAAAAAAAAAAAAAAAAATATGTTGTCACCCAAAGTGGTCAGCTACCTTTCAGTTTAGCCTACTACTATTCTAAGCAGAATTAATCTTAATTGTTGCTGAAAATAAATAAATAAATAAACAGAAATAGTATTATTTTTGGTTTTCCCAATTTCTTTTAATCTACCAGGTTTTTTAATTCCAATTTTCGTTTCTCCTGGTTTTCAAATAAAATAACATCACATAAACTCTGAATGAGTTGAAAAACAAAGCTTGCAAAATAGCTTTTGTACATTTTACTCCAAGAATCTGAAGAACATCCAGTAATATTAATAATGGAGTTCTGTTTTTCCCTATTTACTTTATTAGTGCATTAAAAAAAAATAAACATCAATTGTTATTAAAAAATAATCATACTTGCTATCTGGTTTCATTAGAAATACACACAAATATTTTATTAGTCTATTAACAAACTGATGTTAAAATTAATGCATTTATTAAAAAAAAAAAAAAAAAAAAAATGGGAAGGTTTTATGAATTCCCCTTTCTTCCAAAACTGATAACAAACAAATCTGGTCCCTTGTGAATGTAGATCTCAACTACTTAATTGAACATTTATTTTCAATAATATTGCATTTATTAAGGCACATTAATTTATCATAATTCAACCACTTTTAATAATTATGAAGAAACAAGATAAATGATAAACAGAAAGCATTAAGAAACTTAAGAAGAAATATACTTTTTAACTGATAAAATTTCAAATCTAAATATGACAAAAAGTGATTGTATTAAGTACATACAACAATGAGGTAGAGATAGTAAGATAATTGTCCTGGAGATGTAGCCATGTTTGCTGAGAACATTCCACTCAAGACTGCCTGAACAAGGGAAGAACCCTGGGATTGTGGAGTGGGGAAACCCATCTTGCTGTTTCAATTCCAGTTTCCTATGAGGAAAACAGTCTTGGGGTCAGGGCTACGGCTTAAATAGACCCCCCCCCCGCTTTATATCCTTATTTATATAGATAGATAGATAATAAAAAGACAATAATTTTAATTTGTGACATTTATTAAATAATTTATTTTATTATTATCTATTTTTATTCCTGGTTGGAGGTTAATATGGAAACATCAGTTTTTAAAATAATGAATGAAAATTAAGAGAACAAGTTAATTTTAAAAAACAATGTTTATTAGCCCAACTAAATTTGGCTGCTCACTACACAACATATTGATCTACAGAACATTGTAAGCTTTAAGGAACTATTAATGCACAGTAAACTTCCTTTAATCCGGGACGTTCGGGACTTGAAGCATACTGGATTATCAGATGTACGTAGAAAAAAATGTATAGAGATGAAAATTAAACATAATGTAGACTAAAAGACTAGTATATATTTAATGTAAAATTAATAAAATAATATTGCACAGATAAAAAATATAAAAAAGTATGTATACATAATTGATTATTTTAATTGTCCCGTTGAGGAAGATGGTCTCAGTCGAGCAAAAGCTATAAACTGAATGAGCACCAAGTAGGTATTTGATCAGAGAGAGGGTTTCAGGGAATTTTTCTACGTCCCCGTCGGGCACCACGGGCTTGTTGGTGCCATGATTTTGTGGAATTGATGCATAAGAACTGAAGTGGCACAATTTTCATGTTTGGCCTTGCTGGATTATCAAGCGTGCCGGACCATAGGATTTCAGATTAGAGGAAGTTCCTGTATAATTGTACAGGGCCTCTGAGAGGGAGCAGAGCAAGGAGGATAATTGGTCAGGGGCCCGGCGTAATTTTTTTACTCGCATTATAATTTGAAATAACAAAGTTACATACCTACCATTTTCCACTCTGTTCCTTAACAAATGTATTTAATTTTATTTTCTGAGAAATGTCAGTTTTTGGTAATGCTAATGGAGGGGGGGGGGTTAGGGGCCTGTGAAGTTATTTGGACAAAGGCCCGTAATTCCTCTCGGAGGCTCTGTAATTGTATAACAGTTACAAATGAAGGAAATTTAATTTATTTAAATTTAGATTCTAATTTAGATTTTTTAATTGTTTTTGCAAGCACAGTGTTGATTATTGTTTTTGGTGTGGTCCCTGGAGGAGAATATTCCATGTTCCGCAGACTCATCTAAATTCTTGTCTTGTGGAGACAATTTATAGCAAGGTTAATTATGGAACTCATTCTTATTCCTAGCGGCTTAGTGGTTCTTGGATTATTTCCAAATTTTTGATTTTATCATCATAGAATGATTCCCTTTATTTTGTAAGCGCCTTTATACCTCCGGTATGACTTGGAAAGCATAGAATAAAAACTCTTAACAAAATATTTTGCCAATAACCAAATTTAGATAATCCTATCAAAATTTATGCTTGCACTTTTCAGTACAAATTTTATGTTTTCGAATGGTTACCTTCCACTTACCAGGTCTTCTCAACCATTTAACAAAAATGCTGAATTCTGATGATATAATAATTTTTTTATTAAACATTTTCCAAACATAACTGGAAAATTTGTATTATTTAGTATGCATAAATGTAGAAAATATTCCTTCCATCAAGCACTCAAAACCAAATTCTAGTTTTTCGAGTTTTCTCAACAGCCAAAAATATCTCTCTGAAAGCAGTTTCATTTGATTTTTCCTTTTTAAATGTACTTGGAAGGCTATTAAAGCAAAACTGAAATTGTTTTTAATGTTTGATGATATTAGGATCTTCCTTTAAGTGATTTGTGTATTTATTTAATCAGATCAATGTTATGAAAGAACTATTTCTTTTTTCAAGATCAATTTTGAAATATAAAATGAATCCCCCTTCCAATTTTATTTTTTATTTATTTATTTTTAAGATTCACTACTACGGGAATTTCACTCCTTCAAGATGGTACCTGTATAGTTTAATGAACCAGCAGTGAGATGAATTTTTGATTCAATTATTTCTATAAAAAGAGGCTTGGAAATGTCTGTAATATGCCTGGAAGCCTCCGGCTATTCAGCAGATGTCTTCAAATGAGATTGTATAGTTTAGTGTCCTGGAAGTAAGAAAGTATTGTGTTTATGTACTGGCTGCTGTCCCTCAACAATTCGTAAATGTCGTGCAAGATATTTAGTTTGTGTCGTCTTCCGCATTCCGTAAGTAGGTGTTTTACATTAAAGTATAAAATGTAATGATTCTTTACATTAGAAATTAAAAGTTCTAAATTCGAATAACCGTTAAAGGCAAGAAAGGCGGGTAAAGACGAATACAAGGTTCGAGGAAAATAAAAAACAAATTAATTTGTCTTATATTAATTTTCATCCAAAATTAAAAGTTTTAAATTAAAAAACTAACACAGAAAATGCTGAAAATCCAAAAAGCTCATTGATATGTTGGATTCATTGCTGGGATAAGCAAATATTATTTGTTATATTTGTCTAGCAGTCGATACAGGTAGCATTGGACACTCCTGCCAAGAAACAACGCCAGTCCTAATGCAGCTCTAGTTCAGTGCATAGCTAGTCTCATTTGGTCGTCAGTTTTCATGAAGCCTAGGCTCAGTCCGTTAATGGAGATACTGTTGTAAAGAAGATCCTGTCCTATGCAGTTAATACCAAACTGGCTTTATATCAGGTAATGCTTGTTTATCCATATGCCTGGATGTGGCTTATCCATGAGTTTTTTTTTGTTTTTTTTTTTTAATTATTTTTTTTTTTTTTTAATTTTTAACATCCATTTTTTTATTATTTAGAATTAGAGATAATTTTATTATTTAAAATTATCTCTGTTCTACTTTACTGGACTCGAACCCGACCCCTGAGATAAGAGTTTTTAAAATTACATATTATAAATTTTGGCGACCCAACGTGGCGCATTCTTTAATTAAAAATATTTTAATTCATTCTTTTTAATTTAAATGATAACAATATGCACATATAACAAATTGCTTTTTAAGTCCTGTCATGAGATATTCATGTGTTAGTCTTGTGTGTCTAATTTGGAGTCGAACAAATACAATTTATTCTCGTCTGTTATTACGGTAGCTGGATTTTCAGTCCTGAGTTGTATTTTTTATTGTACGAAATGTATTGTCTGTTAGCCGAGTCCAGCTGTCTTGCTAATAATTTATAGTGTTTTGTTTAATTGCATTGGTCAAGTTTTGGTGTGTCATTGATAGGTTAAGCTCATGTTGCCTAGTAGCAAGTTTTGCATACGAATCTGCTAGGGAGCTTTTCCCCAAATCCTCCTGCCAGCCAGTGCATTTTAATGTGCTTGTTATGTGAGTGAATAGTTTTATTTTTTAATTATTGCCATTTAATAGACACATGAAATCCAAAATACCGATTCGAATCGATGCTGAGCACATTATAAACTGAACATATTGGGAAATTTAAATAAAAAGCCAGTTTCTACTGTATTAATTCATTTTTAATAATTATTTATTTATAATGAATTTTAGCTATTATATTAGTAAATTTACAAATTAATACATTTCATTTAATTAAATTGAAATTTGATTTAATAAAATGAAATTATTATTTCATTATAATAATTTTGTTATTATAATAGTTTTGTTATTATTTTTCTTCTTTTTTTTTCTCTTTTTTCTTGACTGGACAGAGATTTTCCTGATCATGAGCTTATCGCTAAAGTTGCGTAGCTCATAATGAAATAAATAAAATAAAAATAATAAGAACTATGGCTAATGGCCACAGCCATGTTGAATATAACGGTTGCCATTGATCACCGAAGTTAAGGAACTTGTTTGTCAGGCTTGGACAATAACTGAATGGGTGCTGTTGGCATTATAAAAGAGTGGCAACCTGTTGATAGCCCGGTGCTAATAGTCCAGATATTGAAACACCGTAAAAAATAAAGAAGAAATATGACTTACAAAGGAATACATAGAATATTATATTTTGAAACGGTATAAAACAAATTCTTCAATTATACTTGGAACTAATAATCTAAAACATAGCTAACATTAACACAGGATAGGTAAGTACTACTAAGTTTTATTAACCCATTAGCGCCATGCGTTACCATATGGTAATGCCAATAACTGTGCGATGATAGAAAAATTATGTTATATACTAAGTTCGTAAAATTGATTTATTTGTATTAAGAATTTTTGAGAAAAAAAAAAAAAGAAACTCCGGCGCTAACGGGTTAAGCTTTGCTGTTGTTCACTATTCATCAAAATGTTCTTCTACTATTTTCCACATAAATCGTAGGGTAGATATTCTACCCTAGGGGGTAGATATCACATTTTCAGTGATTCATCTATAAATCACTGAAAAACTCATTGATGTAACACTTCACTCATAGCACTTTCAAAAATCACATGTTGACTGCAGTATGGATTAGAAACTTGGACTGGATGGAATCAAGAAACAAATTGAGTGAAGAAGAACACAGCATTCCTACATTGCTTGTACAGCTTGTGCATACATATATCAGACACCACACAATCAAGACACATTCTATCCGTAAATTCCCTTGGCAGCAACTATATGAAAATCCACTTGTAGAAAACAGTAACAATTTAGTACTATTTGTATTTGTTATTATTTTCTCATTAAGACGCTAAACGTGTAAGTTCTTCACCTAGTTTAATTTTAAGTTGTAGAATATCACTTATAATTTATTTAATATTTGGTTTAATCCATTTACTGCTACTAACACAGATCTGTGTCCTAGACCGTCTTGCCCCTGGTGCTACTATAGCCTGTTCAGATAAACCCAGGAGTTCAATTTCACGTGCACGAACGTGTGGGCAGGAATTTCTCCTGCACTCTCCCTTCTGTTCTGCCATTTGCAAAGCCTTTTAACGATCCAGCTTTACGTGAAACTATAAAAACTGATTACGTCTCATTTAGGAGCAGGAAAGGCTTTGTAAGGCCAGGCAAGGGAGATTGTGTTTAATGTTTATCAATACTTAGCCAAAGCTGAGGCTGGAAACAATTTAAACTATAACGTTGTCGATTCCGCAAGCGAGGCTACTGGGGTAACGGTTGAAAACTGAAAAGGTTATAACACGGAGTTCTTCCCGGTATTTCTTGGGAATAAAGGCCCCGCCCATTCCCTCCATTTCCTTCTCCAACTACTCCATCTAATTGAACAGGCTATAGTTTACATTGTTTTCAGCATTAACTTGGCTATGTATTGATAAACATTAAACACTATCTCCCTTGCCTGAAATCTCAAAGACTTCCCTGGTCCTAAACGAGACATAATCAGTTTTTATTGAGTTTCACGGAGCGTGTTGTTCATTGAAATAGTAATGCAAATGGTGGAACCGTCGGGAATATTTCCCTCACACTTTTGCGCATGCGGGATTTGATCTATTCCATCTAACTGAACAGCCTATAACACAGATTTGTGCGGTGAGGGCACTGTACCTCCAATGCAACTAACTCAAATCTGTGATTCCGAAAAAACAGCTGCTCTCATATATTTGTGTGTTTCAGAACTGGCATGCAGCAGTCGGTATCTAAATCAACTAGCAGGCTCTTAGAATTGCCAGTAGATAGTGTAGGCACCTCCTTTCAAACTATGCCAACTTTTTGACCATTAACCCTTAGACCTTTTTACATCTGCTTTCAGAACCCAGCACTGGGTGGTTGTCGAGTCACTCACCCTGTAGGACCCGATCAAAGTCAAACCTTGAACTGCTCAGCAGCAAATGGGTTAAGTCTGGCCTATTAATATTATTATATTAAAATAATATAAGATTTGGTTTAAGAATTTGAATTGATTGTTTACAATATCCGATTGAACATGTATTAACTCTTTAAGATAACTCTTTTAATTATAATTATGAAATTTGCATTTCTGTAAGCAATTAAGCTCTATAAATCCATGGCTTACAAATAATCGATTTATTGTTATAATTTGTTTTACTTATTTGCCATGATTAAATGAAAATATTTGAAAGCTGGGTTAAAAAAAGTCTGGGCCATATTTTAGCAAATATTATGATCAACTGGAAGATTAATAATGAGAAATAAAACAGAAGGTGTAGATGATCAAGGTTTGATCATATCTTAAATAAAACTTCACTTTATAAATAAAATGTGTGTTATTTAAAAATAAAACTCATTTTAATTATAAAATATAGCTTTATCCAAGATGTGACCGAACCCCTTCGATCTACACCTTCTCGATCTCAACGGTCAATTATCTCTTCTGAAGAAATTAAACAGGAATATCAGGCTGTCGGAGCATATTACTGAATTTTCTTTTTTAAACTTTACATATGAGGCTGTGATAATGGAATTTAACATTACGAGTTAGAACATTATATTGCATTTTCAACCTATGTTTTTATTTCTTGAAAGAATATTTCAGGACCTTGGAAGAGAAAGGGGGAATCCAGAAATCCGATGTTGGGAAATCGAAGTCAAAGTTCTGAAAGTGCTTCAGGATAGCAAATGTGGATGTTTACTCTATGGAATGTTGATTCATAAACCTGATTAAAAAGTATGCAACTGAAATTCAATGTTTTAATTTTAATTTATACGAGTAAACAAAATGCGAGGAGGGGAGTTTTAGACCCGGGATTTGCCCATGGAAGATGGAGCTATTCACTTTAATTTGAAAATGCTTGAGGACTAAAGGTGAACCAAAGAAACAAAGCAAAGCATCATGTTATCTACATCTTTCTGAATTAGAAAAAAAAAAAGTCAATTTTTCAGATTCGCCCTTTCTCTTTCAAGGTCCTAATTTGTCCTACCTAGATAACTTTGATATCAATTAGTTTTAAAGAATGCAATTGGAGAAGCTATTTATTCATGCAGTTTAGAGTTTTTCCTTGCAATAAATAATTATTAGATTTTCAGTTCTAAGGTCAATAAAGAGTAAAATCCTGATTACAAAATATATAAAATTATATTTATATTATCAAACAGGTAAAAAAATGAATAAAAAAAAATGAATCTTATAAGAAAAGGAGAAAATACAATTACAGCTTACGGTGGTAAGACAATAATAAGAGAAACATTAGAAAAAGGGAGAGTACCAGCAATTATTTCAGGGACAGTAGCAACCTTCGAAGTGGAATAGATGAGAAGTCTCCAATTGCCACCACATTTCCGCAGCTTACCTCCAGGGCACGATGATAAGCATTCATTTTCACTTGCTTCCTTCGATTTCTCAGGCTGCCGATTACCACAAAAGCATTCTGATCTATAAAATCATTTTGTTCTTTTAATTTCATTTTTTGATCTAATATCAACAAAACAATAATTATTCAGGTACAATTAAAATGTATTGGGACAAAGCGATGTTGATGGACCGTACTGTCCATCACAATAAACCGGATATTCTTATCATTGACAAAGAGAATAAGAGAGCTGATATTATTCATATTGCTGTCCAGAATGATGAGAATATTCGGAAATCTTATGCCAATAAACTGTGAAAATACCAGGACTTGGCCATAGAGTTGAAAGATTTGTTTAAGTTGGATACCGCAATGATAACAGCTATTATTATATTGGCTTATGGATTCATCCCAAAGACCACAGGTGCAGCTACAAATTACTTAAACATCTCGGAGGAATTGATTATAGACGCCCAACAAGCGGCGCCACTCAATACCACAAGAATAGTTCAAAAATTCTTGAACGAACAACCGTGATATGATACATAAAAAAAAAAAAAAAAGAATAAAAACAATAATTCAAAAGAATTTACCCCAGGAAACTGAGGCGAACACACCCCATTATAATTCAATAATTCTCATAGACTTCCATGGTCCATGTTATTTAATGTTTTAATTTCTTCCGGATATGACCATGTCAAATCGGTAACAACCGACGTTTTGCCAGACATTCTGCCGGCTTCCTCCGGGTCCTTCTGAGAATGAAGACAGGGTTCAGTCTGGGTCTTATTTATACCTTATCCAAATCCCTGATTGGTCGATTCTTCTTGCACCGTTGGATTCCATGATGCCAATCTTCCTTGGGATGACGGGTGACCATAATTTGCTAAGTCTTTAGCCATCTTCTCTATTGAAGTTCAGGGGTATTTAACTATTTCTATCGGTTCTAGGATAATTCTTTCCCGTCTGTTGGATGCCATTACTAGGACTTTAGTTTTATCAAACTCTATGGAATGATTTGTGGTATAGAAGTGTTCTGCAATTGTTGATCTTTTTGTGTCCATGTTCTTGATAATTTTTAGTACAACTACGACCCCGACCAGGTATAAATAAAACCCGGACTGAACCATATCTTAATTCTCAGAAGGAATGTCTGGTGAAACGTTGGTTGTTACCAATTCGACAGTGATATCCAGAAGACTTTAAAATATTAGAAAACAATTCAGTTTATGAGCACTGTAGCCTCTCATTGTCGGACCTAAAAGTGAAAAATAGAATATAAATTTATATCTATATCAAAACTAATTTTATCATAGTTATAAAATAATATTCTATTTAAAATCTTAGGTTCAAGTTTACAGGTACCATACAGATGTTTACAGTGAAGAACTTAATAATCAAAAGTTATAATTGGTTAAAAAAGCCCGCGATTGGTGAATATTAAGAAAGTGTTGCTTCATAATTATAACGCAAGACCACATATGGCTTGAACACAGCTCAAAAAAATATTGAATTTATTAATTGGGAGCTTTTGCTGTGTCCAGCTTATGCCCCGGATATTACCCTAAACCATTTTTGCTTATTTCAGGCCTTATACAATTTTTTACTGGGGAAAAAGTTGAATTCTAAACAGGATATACTAAATGAACTTTTAATTTTTCTTCCATCAAAACCAGTCTTTCGACAGCAATGGGAAGAAAGCTACCTGGCGAGAAATCCTAGATAGTGGGTAAAATATTATCGTTGATTAAAATGTTAAATTGTACTTGTTTTACGCTATTTTTTAGGCGAGGTTAGCTCAGTGGTAGAGAACTCGACTAATATGCTGGAGGACCTGAGTTCAAATCTTGGGCGCACTAAAGATTTTATCTTCTAGTGTCTTCAATCAATGGTATGGATTTGGGGTCCCAGACTGCCCCTATGTACACCCAGCCTTTAATTAATTTTGTTAATGGGTAAATGCAAAGCGAAAAATCAGGCAACTGGAGCCTTGTACTGACCAAACTATCTCCCTAGTGTGTCGTATGATCAAAAATCAGATACCTTTACAGTATCTGCCTATGTGCCTTGTGTTTTTTTTTAGCATAAATATGCTTTAGCGGTGACTAAACTGGAAAAAGCCGTTACAAAAAAGTATCACAAAAAAGCGTTCTCGCATGCGTAGTTGCGTTTGCGCATGCGAAGTGGCCATGTACGAAAAAGAAGACTGTATGCGTCACAAAAAAGTGTCCGCTGGCGTTCCCGCATGCACAGTGGCCATGTACAAAAAAATAAGACTGTATGTTATAGTGTACATTACATAGGTTTATCGGGTGGACCTAGCGTTACAAAAAAGTGTCACAAGAAGGTGTCCGCTGGCGTTCGCACATGCGGGGTGGCCATTTACGAAAAAGAAGACTATATGTTATAAAGTACATTACACAGGTTTGTCGGGTGGACCTAAAGCATATTTATGTTCCTGAATTTGAGCAGAAGGCTCTAAACGAAATAATTTTTTTTTCACACTATTTAAAAATTCCCAAAAATGCACAGACAATTTTGGACTGTTGTGATATATATGATGTAATAGGATTTATTAGCCAATTACCCATATTCGACACCAGAAAACTTAAATCCAAGCTGCAAGCAGATATTGAGGCATCTTCTTGGACTGTTTGTCTCTGGCAGAGTCATTTGCGCCCCCGAGAGCAGGCGAAGTTCCCCTGAATCCGTGAAACACCCAACCAATCGGCCATCTTCACTCTCATCTAGACAGAACAAATAGAAATTGATAAAAAAATGTTCACTTGATTAATGATTGTAATAAAAATATGTTTATTTTCATTTTATAACTCAATTCTTAAAATGCCAAGATACCCAAGTAGTTTATTTTCTTCCTGTTTAAACTGGTGTAATCCTAACCTAAGGAGTGGAGGATTGGAACGTGGCAATGTAAAATATTTAAATCAAGCATACTAAATTACGTGTAGTTAAAAATACAACATCCTAATAGTCCCTTGATTAACCCTTCCCCCCATGCTCTTTATTTAGTCACATTAAGAGTGGAATAATCCTAAATACCTGATATAGAAGTGTGATAAACGCTGTTGCGCCAAGCTCCACCACAGAGAAATCTCTTGTCCCCCGCACAGTCCATGTCGCAATCACCTTCAGTCACGCTTGTTCCTTTCAGATCATCGGTACAGAAACATTGGGACCTGACGGTTTAGTTTATGTATAATTCGTAAGTTGTTTATTATAATTTCTGTAGGCACCAGAGTAGGGCATTATTCAATACATTTTTTATTCAATAATCATTCAAATAAATTGGTATTGAATAAGAATTTATTCATTCAATACATTTTTTATCTACCGATTTATTTTTATTCAATGAATAACAGGGTTGGCTCATTATTCAATAAATTTTTATTGAATAAGAATTTATTCATTTAGTAATTGACTGATTTTTTTTATTATTTAATAAATAATTAATTATTTATTTTCATTCTTCATTCATTATTTTTATACATTTAAATAAAGTGGTTGATGGAACAACAAACTCAGATTCTTTAAGTTCAGTAAACAATATCACTTAAATAAATAATTTTCATTAAAAGTAAGAAAAAGTTTAATGAACTTAGTCATTTTTATTAGAAAAGATTCTTAAAATAAATCACTTGTATTTAACAAAAAAAATCAGTAAAATAAATCAATTTCATTCAAAAAATTGTTTCATTTGAATAAATAACTTTTATTCAATAAATCATTGTTATTCAATAATGAATAAAAATAAAAAGTTATGTTATTCATTGAATTGACTGAATAATGAATGAAACATTATTCATTATTCAGAATGAAATAACAGATGTATTCATTATTCTGAATGATTTTTGCCCAACTAGTCCAGTCAATAGGTATGGAATAAAGGGCTTACCTTGCAAAAGGTGGGGTAGGACATTTTATTTTCATACTAATATGAACAAATTAAAAAAATAAAATTTTCTACCCTACCTTTTGCAAGGTACAATGTATTATTTGACTGGACTAAACACTGGTAGGCAAATTGAAAATCCCGAATTCTACACTGACCTGTATTGGACTCCGGAATATCTGTAGCCATTGCGATAACAGAAGCCTACGCAGAATTCGGGTGTTGTCATGTTCGAATCTGGCGCTTTCTTGCCATCTAAAGCCCTTGTCTGAGGAGTGGGATCTGCATAGCAGCCGACGTAGTTTTTCTGAACATAGTTCACCCTCTTGTCATGAATGTCGTACACACTCAATCTCCATCCTCCGCCACAGATTTTGGATTTATTCCCATCGCACTTTGCATTGCAGTCTGAAATATCGGCAGATACTTTGAACGACGGTCTCTCGTGTGAACAAAAACACTCAAACCTGAAAGAAAAAAATAAAATGAGAGAGACGATATGATCTGCCAATAAATTTAATATACCTCCCACTTATTTATAAAATATCATATTGTCAACTGCAAAAAAATATATTTTTTATATTATTAAAGTAAATTATTTGTCTTATGTATCAGGTAATCCCATAAGTAATGTCAGTTTTTAATGGTGTGCCTTAAGGTATAGGATAAAATCAATGAAACACTAGCTCTTCGACTGTTACAACAGGATTTTATACTATACTAGCCTGTTCGTTGACCTGTAAGAGGCTTGTCTTCAAGCTTGTGGTATCCCCCGAAATGGCTGCAGCCCCCCAAATTTTGATTTGTTGGTAAAAATGTGTCATAAAACCCCTAAAAATAAATTAAATAAGATGTCATAGTTTATAAAAAATATTTTATTTTAGATGTAATAGCGTTTTAGTTGACTAAAACTATTCCAAGTTCTAAATTGTTAGTATTCCATACCCCGGAAATAGTCCCAGCCCCCCTGAAATTATTTCCTATATACGCCCATGCTCAAAATCGCATGTGTCGTTCACTAATGACATTTTTGCCATATATTTCTATAAGTTTTTGATAAGTTGAAGCTGAATTTTCTCCTTTATCGAATTCCCAAAGCATAACATGGCGTAAGTGGTGTCTTGGGAGTTCCATTTAAAATAAAATTTCAGCACAGAATAAATAAATTTCACCAAACAAAACATGATAAATAGAAGTGTATTTAATGCTATAATAAACAAAAAAAAATTGAAAAAGAGGGATTAGCATATAAACATAAACAGTCAGAATATTAAAAACCTACATTACTTATGGGATGACATGATAAATCGAATATCATTTCAGTATTAATTATTAAATGTTTTAATGGCAACACTGTATTGCCAGTTCTTGTTTAATCAGTATGGCGTTGGCGTCTTTCCTCTTTCATATATGTCTTTGTACTTACGAGAAGATTTGTGTGCTACAATATATTGATTTCTTCAACTCTGCCATTTGATTAATCACATATACGTTTACTAAAATTATGTGTTTTGTATAAATGGTTGTTAAAATATTTTTTTTTTTTATTATTTAAATTTTAACGTCCATTTATTATTAACTACGAATTTTAGGACGGGTTATCTATAGGTTACCACCCTTTTCTAGCCAGGATAGGGGTGATGCCTTTTCTTTTTTCGAAAGAAAAGCCACCCCCCCTAGTGGGAATCGAACCCACGACCTTTGGCACGGAGTGCTAAGAGCTCACGCCTTAACCCTCACGGCTACCGGGTCTCCAAAATATTTATTTCACAGATGTAACCTTAATAATTCCATTCGTTTGTAAAGTGCTTAAAGTTAATAGCTTTAATAACCACAACCATTCCATACCTGTCTTGTAGACCAGCATAGCTGAATCCTAAGTTTTTACAATGATTTACACATTTTTCTGGTGTGAGTGTTCCTCTGAATTCCCTGAAATCCCCGCTCATAAGTCGAGCTTCTTTAGAATTCTCTTTGTAGCAACCGATGAGGCGTGCACATTGTGAAACTGAAAAAAAAAACCTTCATTAACAAAGAGAAAAAGAGAAACCACATGCGTCGCTATATTGTATGTCTTATTTATTTAAATTTTTTTTTTTTTTTTTTTTTTATTAACTTTTTTATTTGAAATCTGTACAAATTATTATATGTACAATTATCAAGTTTGTTGATACAGATACATAATGTAATAAATTGAACAAAACGGGTAAAGTAAAAAAAATAAAAACCATACAAATTTGGAAGGAGCCAACCATTGTTGACACTTCCGTGGCTGTCTAAATATCTATTTCAATGATCATGATACGGTTAGGTGAGTAAATTGTCTCGTGGCCACTGTCTCTTGAGCCGCCTGGGAGGATTGTCTGGTTGGGATCGGGACGATAAAGATAGACCTTCAGGATTAGGATGGTAGGACAATTTGGAGTGGAACATTTGGAAACGGGTTTTAGCAAGGTCAAGGACAAATGGAATGTTAAGGTCATTGTGAAGGGTTTTGTTTGAGACGTAGAAAGGGGCATTTACAATTTTACGGAGTACTTTTGACTGGAATGCCTGTATTCTGTTGATGTTGGATGGTTTTGCAGAACCCCAGAGTTCAAGTCCGTATGTCCATATTGGTCGAATGATTGTTTTGTATATCGTTAATTTGTTCTGTATTGATAATTTAGATGAGGGTCCAAGTAGCCGTCTAAGTAGTCCATATCTTTTGTTCAGTTCTTGTCTTTTCAGTCTCGTGTGAGGGTTCCATGTCAGTCGGCTGTCAAGGTATAATCCTAGATATCGAACCTCGTTGGATACTGGTAGTGGAGTGTTATTGAGATGTACAGAAGGACATGATCTCCGGTTGAGAGTGAATGTAACCTGCTTACATTTTTCCGGGTTGATTTTTACTCTCCACATTTCACACCAGTGTTGAATAGCGGTAAGATGTTCCTGCAGGTGTTGGGATGCTACTGAGGGATCGGGGGAAGTTGATAGGATGGCAGTATCATCTGCGTAGGTTGTTAGAAGGGTTTGGGGATGTGTGGGAATATCCGCAGTGTAAAGAATGAAAAGGAGAGGACCAATAATACTTCCTTGAGGGACTCCGGCATTTATGGGGCAGGTCGGGGAAAGAGTTGTGCCTTGCTTGACTTGAAAGGATCTGTTTGACAGGTAGGATTTGAGGATAAGGAAGTAGGTGTGTGGAAGTATTTGCTTTACTTTGTAAAGTAATCCCGGGTGCCAAACCCGATCGAATGCTTGAGCAATGTCGAGAAAGGCACTCGTGGAAAAACTCTTACGTTCAAGCGAGGAGGAAATAGCGTCTACAACTCGTAAGCACTGTTGTATAGTGGAATGATGGGAGCGGAAACCGAACTGATGGTTGGGAATTTTCTTCGAGGATTCTATGATAGGGAGGATTCTTTTATAAAGGAGTTTTTCGAATATTTTAGACATTAATGGGAGAAGGCTGATAGGTCGATAGGAAGATGGGCAATCGGGAGGTTTATAGGGTTTGGGAAAAACAATAACAACTGAGAGTTTCCAGGGATTGGGAAAATGGGTTGTTCTTAGGATTGAGTTAAACAGATATGTGAGGAATGTGATGGCCTTCTGGGGGAGTTTTTTGAGAATCGTGGAGGTGATAAGGTCATAACCAGGAGATTTCTTAGGGAGGCGTTTGATGATGTGTTTTACTTCTGACGGAAGAAAAGCTTTGGGAGGGAGGGACAAAGGTAGAGGAGAATTCAGGTAATCTTCGATGTTTACGTCGTGGGAGGGGCTGGTTTGAGGATTAGGGGAAAATACTGTAGTTAGGTGTGTGGAGAGAAGGAGCGCCTTTTCTTCATCACTTCTGGCCCAGGTCCCATCGCTGCGTTTGAGAGGGGAAGGGATTGGGTGGAACTTTAGGATTCTACGAGTGACTGTCCACAGAGAACAGTCTTCAGTGGAGAGGGATGAAAGGTACTCGTTGAAGGATTCTGAGCGGAATTGGGATAGGGAAGATTTCAGCTGTCGTGTCAGTCTGTTGTATGCGTTTCTGTCCGAGGGATAACGGGATCTTTGCCATAGAGCTCTGGCCCGACGCTTGGCTGCAAGAAGTTCTTGGATGTGGGCTGGGAGTTGCAGTTTGGGCGGAGGAGGCAAACTTGTCCTTGGTCGGCATGAATTGCGGGCACAGTCCTGAATAGCTCTAGTAAATTTTTCAGTGGCTTTGTCTAAGTCTGTAGGGGTTTTTAAGGGAACAGTCAGGTCTATGGAACGTTCTAAGTTAAGCTGAAATGTTTGCCAGTTGATAGGACCGGGTGTAAGGGTTGGTTGTAAAGAACGGGGTACAGGGGAGGAGAACATGGTTAGGAGAACCGCAGAATGGTCCGAGGATAGGTCGAGGAGCGATTCAATAGAAGTCGCTATACCTCCCAAGCCAGACGAGATGAAGAAATCGACTAGGTCAGGATTGCGGGATGGGTCGGTTGGCCAGTATGTTGGAGTGTTGGGAGATATTGGACGATAATTCTGGGAGTTAAGGATATCGTAAAGGATTCTGCCACGGGAGTTAGCTGAACGGCTTCCCCACATGGGGTGTTTCGCGTTGAAATCACCCCCGGTGAGGAAGCGGGGACCAAAGGATTGGAATATTGACAGGAATTCAGGATGGTAAATGGTGTGGTTGGGAGAACAATACACTGCGGACAGTATGATATCGAAGGGAGAAAGGGAAAGGGATATGGAAGTTACCTGCAGGCTTGCTGATGCGATACTGGACTCCTGGTGATGCTTGATATTGCTCTTGATTAGAATTAGAGTCCCGTGCTGCGCCAGAGATGGATGATCGGTTCGATAACAGGAGTAACCCTTAACACCGAATGACATGGATTTCTTTAAGTGTGTTTCAGTTATTAAAGCAATGTCGATGTTTTTGTCAGTTAGTAAAAGTGTGAGTTCATGTCTTCTTGTAGTAAGTCCGTTGGCATTCCACAAAAGGATGGAGAGATGGGGATTATGGAAGGGTTGCATTTTGGGATTTAGGAAGGAAGTGGGCTATAAGGGTGGTCATCAGGTTTATAAGTGGAGTGAGAAGGGTTTCGAGTTTGTTTAGAAAAGAGGAGAAAAGGATCATTGGATCTTGAGCCTGGACCTGAGGGATTTGCTTAGGTGGGGCTGGAGTAGTAGGGAATGTAGGCAGGGTTGGGGGTTGCAAAGAAGTAGTTGATGAGGTAGGAAGGGAAGATGGTTCTTGTGGTTTTGGTACGGGGGTCTGGGCTGGTGTTGGGACAGGCGGCTTCTTTTTCTGCAGCGAAGTCAGTAGAGATGAGTAGGTCACATTCGGCCTGCGGTGAGACGTATCCTGTGCTGCTGGAACGGGTGGTAGGCTGGGGAAGTGGGATGGTCCGCTGGGTGGTGAAGACTTCTTGACATCTTTTTGATGGGTGAGCTGGATTCTCTGCCTCTGCACTCGGATCGTTTTAAGCGCTTTATAGACTTCGCACCCTTTGTAGCTGGCGGTATGATTCTCGCCGCAGTTGGCGCAGCAAGGAGGTACGTCGAGTGGTTTGGGACAGTCCTTAGAGGAGTGCTCAGCCCCACATTTGACACACTTGGATTTATGATGGCAGTATGAGCGGGTATGATTGAATTCCTGGCAGTTTAGACATTGTATGACGTCACCGCGACGACGTGGTTCCTCTACTTTAATTTTTGTGTAGAGTAAATATTGTTCACGAAATATCTCTTTACTTTTTTCATTTTTTTCTAAATCTACAAAAAAGAGTGGTAGCTGCGCCTTTGTGACAGGATGCCTTACGTTGTGCGCTCTTTTGACTGAGTAGCCTTTCTTGGTGAGTTCGGTGATGATTTCTGCCGGGGGAGTTGAATGATGGAGGTGACGGATAACCACCCGGTATGTTTTATCTTCTGGGAGTTGATAGCAGTGGAAGTCAGCTTCTTTATTTTCCAGGTGATGAATTATTTTCCTGTAGGAGTCACTATCGGAAGGTTTAATGACGATATCATTAAATCTCGCTCGGCATTCAAAGTTGTTTTCACCAACAAGACTTGTGAGAGTACTGCATAGTTGTTTGAAGTCAGTTACTTTTCTGATATAAATATTGGGAGGTTTCGTAGGGTTTTCTTCGGAAGTGTGAATTTGCTTTGAACAGTTGCCTTGTGTCTGAGATGGCTTTTTTTGTTTAATCTTAGGGGGTGTCAATACGTCACTGGCTTTTTTGCGTAACCTTTTACGTCTCCCCGTTGCGATATTATCGAAGTCGTTGGCTGAAGTTGACTCAATGACTGTCATGTGCTGGTCGCTAGCTTCAATTGAGGACATCGTGAGCCACAATAATTAATTTAAAAAAAAAAAAAAAAAAAAAAAAAAAAAAAAAAAAAAAAAAAAAAAAAAAAAAAATAGTCGTCCCGGGCAGCCTCGAACCCGAGTGCTTGCAGCTTGGAGAATCGAACGCTACCACTGAGCCAAGGAGGCTGCTGGAGATACTAACTGTAGCGCAGGGTGTAGTATCTGGATTTCTGAAGGAGTGACGACAGCCTCTCCGTCAGGTGAGTGCAGGAGCACCCCCACCACTAGCCTCAGCTAGGGTAAAGGCCTACAAACTGTAGGAAATGAGTGTTTTTTACTCACTATTTTAGCAGTGATCTGGTTGATGAAATTCCTTCAAACTTCACCGTAATGTTCACTAGTAGATCAACTACCACTGAGTCACTTTTCATAAACGAGGATCACCTCGAACCACTTCAAAAACACTCGTTTAACGGAGCTAGAAAAACTGCTGTGACATAGGCTATACCTGGGACACTACTATTTAAATTTTAACGTCCATTATTATTAACTAAGAATTTTTGGATGGGTTATCTATGTTACCACCCTTTTATAGCCAGGATAGGGCTGATGCCTATTCTTTTTTCTAAAGAAAAGCCACTACCCCATAGTGGGAATCAAACCCACGACCTTTGGCACAGAGTGTTAAATTCTTACGCCTTAACTCTCACGGCCACCGGGCCTCCGTATGACTTTTAGCACTTTCCTCCGAAGGAAAGTAGCTATTGAGGTTGGACTCATGACGGAATTTTTGAAAAATTTCTTCAAATCTTTATCGATCCTACCTAGTAGACACCGAAAATGACCCCCGTTAAAATTTATATATATATATATATATATATATATATATATATATATATATATATATATATATATATGTGTGTCTGTTAACACGATAGCGCCCAGAGTTTTAGTTTTTTCGTCACGAAACTTGGTATATAGCATTCAATTATCAAACGATTGAACGAGTTCGTTAACCACCAAAGTCGGTCCGCCGGAAGGGGGGGGGGTTTACCCCGAACCCAAAACACTAATTTGACGATGTCAGCCGTAATATTGGTTATATTTCAACGAAACTTGGTATTCGTAGTGGTAATATAGAGAGAAAAGTGAGATATAAAAATGAACTAGATCGGTTCATTAGAAGGGGGGGTTTACTCCGGGCCCACAATACCAATTCGCCACTACCAGCCGTGATTTTTGGTATATTTCGACGAAACTCGGTATTTGTAGTGGAAATCCACAGGTAAATATGTGTTGTAAAAATAAACTAAATCGGTTCATTAGGAGGGGGGTTTACTCCGGACCCACAATACCAATTCACCACTACCAGCCGTGATTTTTGGTATATTTCAACGAAACTTGGTATTCGTAGTGGTAATATAGAGAGAAAAGTGAGATATAAAAATGAACTAAATCGGTTCATTAGAAGGGGGGGGGGTTTACTCCGGACCCACAATATCAATTCGCCACTACCAGCCTTGATTTTTGGTATATTTCGACGAAACTCGGTATTCGTAGTGGTAATCCACAGGTAAATATGTGTTGTAAAAATAAACTAAATCGGTTCATTAGAAGGGGGGGTTTACTCCGGACCCAAATTACTAATATACTCATACCGGTCGTAATTACTGCTGTATTGTAACAAAACGCGGTATACGTCGTGGGTAACTCATGAGAAAGAAGTTTTGTAAAAATGAGCTGAATCGGTCAATCGGAAAGCGGGGGTTTAATTTGTAATATATTTCAATAGAAAAGCTCGCCAGACGTAGGTTCACAAAGCCGGCGCAAGGAGCGCTTTCTACCACTAGAGTGACTGTATCCTGTTCCTGCGTTAGATCAAAATTCGATAATATGAGGTTTTTTGTATTTATTACGTAGTGTAATAGGTACCATGTGTAAACATAACTCTGGAAGCAAATTAATAATTGATCAGTTACTCATTACAAATTTAAAAGAGAACTATTCATGTATTCATGTTTTATTTTATTTATGTAGGATATTTTAAGCAAATGGTTCTGGAAAGCAGTCTACACTACCCAAATTCTGAGGAAAGTGCTTAGTTATGCAGCTCCTGCGTGACGGACTTTTTTTTGAATGAATAAAAACAATTAATTAGGTAGGTGGTTTCTGTGATGAACTAGGCGCACGGCAGTGCGCCAGGCCAAGTTCCGGCCTAAGCATACTGTGTCACACAGTATGCTTAGGCCAGAACACACAGCCTGTGTGTATATTACAGGCGGTCTTAGAGCCGATATTTACCCTCTCATAACTTTCAACCAGGTAAAGATAAAGTTATAACATTTTACAGAGGTATTATACTACTAGATGTGAGTAAAACTGGAAATTTTCATAATTCTACATCAAATAGATCCTGAGATATAAGCGATCGAAAATCGGGATTTATAGGACTCACTCACTCACTGACTCATCAAAATTATTAGGCACTTCCCATGATGGTAGAGAAGTGAAATTTTGCATGAAGATAGATATGAAGACGTTATTAAAGGAAAAAATCGCGGAAAGTTGTGTTTGACTCCGCTTCCGGGGCGGGGGCGTTCCAGTTTTGTACTTCCTTCGGAAACCCATCATTCCGTCCGAAACCCATGATGTGGGGTATCAAATGAATTGTCTCGTTATGAAGAACCTATATTTGATGTTTTAAGAAACAATTAGACGCATATAGGCTCGGTAAAAATCGTATACCAGCTGTATGTCTGTATGTTTGTCCTCTTACAAATCCGTACCTTTTGACCGATTTTAACCAAACTTGGGACACAGATGGGTCTTGATACGGGGAGAATCATAGGCTAGGTTAAATTGTCTATAAGCTGTCTGTCTGTTTGTTCCTTATACAAATACACACCGTTTGACCGATTTTGACAAAATTTGACACACATGTCGGTCTTTATCCGGGTAGTGTCATAGGCTAGTCAAAATCGTCTATCACCTGTCTGTCTGCATGTTTGTTCCTTACACAAATTCACACCATTTGACCGATTTTGACCAAACTTGGCACACAGGTAGGCCTTGGTCCGGGGAATGCACTAGGCTAGGTAAAAAAGGTCTTTCAGCTGTCTGTCTGTATGTTTGTTCCTTATACAAATTCACACCGTTTGGCCTATTTAGATCAAACTTGGCACGCAGGTAGGTCTTGATACGGGAGTGTCATATTACCTATGACGTTTTGTACTTTTTGTTCCATCGAAATGCCATCATTTCTTCTGAAACCCATCATGTGGGGTATCAAATGAATCGTCTTGGTAAGGAGATCCTATATTTGATGTTTTAAAAAACATTTCGACGCATCTTAACAAAAACAGTTGTGACTTCTTTCTTAAATGTAGTAAATGAAGTCGTAGAGGTTCACTGCATAATATACTTCAAAGCAGATACCAAGTTTTTCAAAGTCGAGCCATCTATATTACAAAGTTTAGGATCACAAACCCAAAATGTATCGTCCTAGTTCTTATATTTTTCTTGAAGGCCTTCTGCACTTTCCCTATTGTGATCTTTATCCTCGGGATAAGGTTCCTGTGTTTTACAGTGTAATAGTTTAGTTAAGAGAGCAATCAATTTGTCCTCTAGAGTAATGTCATCTGGAAGAGCTTCTAACTTTTCTAGTCTAGTGATTAGATGTATGTAGGTTGATTATTGGTATCAAATATCAAGCAGTAAGGAGAACCTTATGCAGAATCCAAAGACTTTGGTTTTATATGAAGTACAAAAGCCAATAGGTATGGGGCAACTAAATTCTATTTAATACTTAGAAAAAAGTAATGCCAAGTTTAAGAATATACCTGGTTGAGGAAAGTGATATTTTATTAACTGGATATAAGTATCCTCAAGATCAAAATACGATAATATGAGGTTTTTTGTATTTATTACGTAGTGCAGTAGGTACCATGTGTAAACATAACTCTGGAAGCAAATTAATAATTGATCAGTTACTCATAACAAAATTAAAAGAGAACTATTCATGTTTTTATTTTATTTATGTAGAATATTTTAAGCAAATTGTTCTGGAAAGCAGTCTACACTACCCAAATTCTGAGGAAGTGCTTAGTTATGCAGCTCCTGCGTGACGGACTTTTGTATAAAAATGAAGATGAAGTTAAGGTCACATTCTTACCCTCCTGGACCTTCCCCATATGCCAGTTAATTATAATGGATGCTCAAAATTTAAATAAATAATGATCTATTGTATAAATTTAATCCCCTTATACCAACTGGAAGAGTTTACACACAGAAAATGATACTCAAACATCAAATGAAGCTTTGCAGGATAAGACATAAGCTACTCAGCATTAATCCCGTTACACCAACTGGAAGAGGTTACACACAGAAAATGATACTCAAACATCAAATGAAGCTTTGCAGGATAAGACATAAGCTACTCAGCATTAATCCCGTTATACCAACTGGAAGAGTTTACAGACAGAAAATGATACTCAAACATCAAATGAAGCTTTGCAGGATAAGACATAAGCTACTCAGCATTAATCCCGTTATACCAACTGGAAGAGGTTACACACAGAAAATGATACTCAAACATCAAATGAAGCTTTGCAGGATAAGACATAAGCTACTCAGCATTAATCCCGTTACACCAACTGGAAGAGGTTACACACAGAAAATGATATCAAACATCAAATGAAGCTTTGCAGGATAAGACATAAGCTACTCAGCATTGATCCCGTTACACCAACTGGAAGAGGTTACACACAGAAAATGATACTCAAACATCAAATGAAGCTTTGCAGGATAAGACATAAGCTACTCAGCATGACTTTTCATCTCCTTAAAGTAGTTTTGTTGATGAAGAAGAGTAAAATATTGTTTAAGGTTTGTTATTAGACAATGTTTATTTATTTAAACTTTAACGTCTATTATTATTAACTAAGAATTTTAGGATGGGTTGTCTTTAGGTTACCACCCTTTTCTAGCCAGGATAGGGCTGATGTATTTTCGGTAAAAATGCAGTTTCACGCCCTCCAAACCGATTTCTTTCAAATTTTGTACAATAACGTATTTTGATGCACTAAACACGAATACGATAAAAAAAAAAACCGTCGGATTTAACTAGGAAAGAAGTTATTAAGCGCTAAAGTTCACTGTTATGCAGGTTATGAGAGCTATTAATTATAGCGAGTTGGACTGACTGGGGTTTTGTTATCTTCTTGAGCGAGCGGAAACGCATAGCACGTATGCCCTTAAGCGACAGGTGAGGATGCCCTTAAAATTAACAATATTTTCGAATAAATGGTTTCTGAACATTTCAAATGAGAGTTCTCTGTTTCCCAATGTTACATATCTGCGCATGCGCGTGTTTACAAATACGCTGATGATGCCTAGTTTTATAACCTTCCTAACTTTATTGCTTAATATTATATTCTATTAATTTTAGCGTGTTGGATTGACTGGGGTTTTGTTATCTTCTTGAGCGAGCGTAGCGAGCGGAAACGTATAGCATGTATGCCTTAAAGTAGTCATTTATGCCTTAAAGTCGTCACAAATTTAGTTGTTTACATTAGGTCTCATCGGCGCTAATCACCTAGATGTAGATGCGCCGTAAAAAAAAAAAAAAAAAAAAAAAAAAAAAAAAAAAAAAAAAAAAAAAAAAAAAAAAAAAAAAAAAAAAAAAAAACTTCTTTCCTAGTTAAATCCGAAGTTTTTTTTTTTATCGTGTTCGTGTTTAGGGCATCAAAATAAGTTATTGTGCAAAATTTGAAAGAAATCGGTTTGGAGGGCGTGAAACTGCATTTTTACCGTATTTTCTTTTTTCAAGAGAAAAGCCACCACCCCATAGTGGGTATCGAACCCACGACCCTTGGCACAGAGTGTTAAGTGCTCACACCTTGACACCGGTGGCACCGGGCCTTCCATTACATCATTAGAAAATGTAATATGATATAAGTTTAATTTAATACTGATTTATTCTATTTTCTAATAAAAGTGCTTTTACTATTATAATTATGATTTCTGATTAATCAACCAATTTTATTTAATAAAAAAAAGATTCTGTGTAAACATTTAAAAGAGATTTAAAGTTCACTAATGTTGTATTGCAATTGCAAGTACATAACATATGCATATATGATTATGTTTTGTATGTCGTCCAAAATATTAGCGTCTTAAAAAAAAATCAAAAAAATTAATAAATGGTTAACCCATTGGAATCCCATCATAAAACTTTAGGAATAAGTTCTCAAAAACACTTAGATAAACATATAAAATTTTGAAATTTTTTAAAAATACGCTTTTTGAGATATATACAAATAAAATTTTGTTTTTTAATTTGAGAAATTGTTTTTCCTCCTAACGTATATGGTGTTGCATATCATAAGAAAGTTCATACAAAGAGCTTTAAAATGCACCCCTCCCAGCTCTCTAGCTTAAATATAAGAGCCACAATAGCAATTCAAAAATTTCAGGTACCGGCATTTTTTGAAATCTTACATAGGTGTAATTTCCAAATCAGTTGATATTTTTCAATAATATTTGGTACTTTTCTTATTCTGTACAAAGGCTGCCTCCTCACAAAATTTCATTTAAATCTGAGATGGTAAAAAAAAAATCACTGTGTTGATTTGAAACGGAATGACCCTTTATTATTGATAAAAACGTTATCAATCCTAGTTCTAAAGATATGATGGCGATTGAAAAGGCTCCGGAACCTAGAGATACTTCTCATTTCAAAGCTTTTCTTGGAATGGTGAATTATTATGCTAGGTTTTTGCCTAATTTATCTACTCAAATCGTAACATTATAAGCTCTATTGATAGAGGGAGCTAGATTGGCTCTAAATGTAAAGTGGCTATTAGAAAATTGAAAGTTAATGTTAATTTTAAGTTAAAACAAATAATTTTAACCTGATAAAGTTTTTTCTAAGGCTTGGGCGAGGTTTTATCGACTGGATCCCCCCAATCCCCCACAAAAAAACTAACGTTGAAAAAAAAGAGGCCAAATTCCAGGCCTCTCCCAAAAACAGTTTGCCTTTTCAACTATCATCCTGCAAAATGCCAAGTCTCTAGCATTACGGGAAGTCCCGTATAATGTCGATGAGTGAGTGAGATGTATTAATTCCGATTTTCCTTCGCCTATATCTCAGAAACGCTTCAATATAATATTTTGAAACTTTCCAATTTTACTCCTTTCTACTAGTATATTACCTGTGTAAAATGTCACAAGTTTATCTTTAACTGGTTCGAAGGGGTCTCCCGTGGTCTAGTGGATAGCGCGCTAGATTCATAAGCGGGAGATGGTGGGTTCGATCCCCACCGGCGCCAGAAATTTTCTCATCCCACGGCTCGCTGAGAAAGTTCCTGGCTGCACCCTGGATCTCGGCGCTAATGGCCAAGAATTATGTGGATGCGCCGTAAAAAAAAAAAAAAAAAACTGGTTCGAAGTTCTAATTCCGGCCGGAACTTGGTCTGCCGCATTGTCGCACAGTGGGGCCAAACGACATTTAGTGTTTGTATAAGGGTGCACCTACACTGGCCCCGTTCCGATCCGATCCAATAGCCACCGACTGTCGGAAGAAAAACAAACACATGCATCTCAATGGAGGTCCGACGTGAGTGCCTACATTGGTCTCGACCCGATCCGATCCAATTTAGCTCCACAGCTCGTCAGTAATGACCTCGTAGTGAAAATGAGTAATTAATTTAAGAAATACCATGTAATAAGCATAAAAACCTTTGATTAGGTTGAATGTTGGAGGTAAGAGAACTATTGGTATTCATATTTTAAAATTATTTATAAGAAAGGTAACTAGAAGGCTATAAGCATTGGAAGGTTATAAACATTGGAAGGTTATAGACATTGGATGGTTATAAACATCTTTCCACGCAATTTAATAAGCAAAGGAAAGTAAAAACAAAAATGTGAATTGACAAAGTTGTTCTAAATTTTATTTCCTTTGATATAAAAAAAAAAAAAAAAACATTGAAATCGGTTAAGATTTAGAACCTGTAGACCTTTTTGAAACACAATATGTGGGTTGGCGCCATTTTGCTTCGTCGGCCCGAAATCGGTCTAGAAATAAACAAGTTTGAATGACCAAGAATCGGTGGCCGTTGGATTGGATCGGGTCGGGACCAATGTAGGCACCTCCATTGGGATGCATGTGTTAGTTTTACTTCTGACAGTCGGTGGCTATTAAATCGGATCGGAACGGGGCCAGTGTAGGTGCACCCTAAGGAGGAGTGGCAACCAAGGAAGGCTGTCATTAGCTAGAGGCGCCTCCACCTTCCCCTACTCGTCCACAGCCAAGTGACAAGTTATATATCTCACACTATAGTAAAGCATACCAGTGGAAAGACTGATTATGTCCTTTCCCGCAGAGGCGCTCCGACTGCCTAGGTCATTCACACCTATTAGACCTGAAGCCAATCCTACATAATTATTTGGCATATTCAAATGAGCTTCATAAAAAGAAATCTAAACGTACAATGATTAGATATTAGAATCCTGCTCCATTGAGGAAGCAATCACCATTATTGCTGTGTTGTCAAGTAATTTTACCAACTGCGGGTTTGCGATGAGAAAACACCAACCTCAAGGTTAACAAGTTCTCTGTAACGAATTGCATAAATATAATCAGAGGTCGGCGCCAAAATATCCTACTTCGAGAAGGAAATGCCTGACCAAACAAGCTCTAGCAAGAAAATAATTGTTTCCTCTTCATCCCCCTTGGACGTTAAGCATGGCAAGTTGGTCGAATACCTGACTTATCTCCGAGAATGTTTTCAGTCATCACAGTTTTGGGAGACTTCTTGGTCTCCTTGGCCAATGAAGCATCTTACCAAGGTCCATATTTTAAATACATATTTTAAAATGTTTTCCGCAATGTGGTAACCCTAATGGGAATTTATTTTCTGCATACATACTATTTTTAACACTTTCGCTGCGGCTGTCATTGTTTGGGAATACCTCAGTATCGGGTGCATTTTTCATAAAAAATCTTCCAGTCAGACGATTTGAAAACGGAAAACACTGTTGGAAATCCCAAACAATACTGAAGGCAACTGTCCTTACCTGGAGCTGTAAAAGTGAATCCCATCCATTTACTAGCCTTTTGAATCTAAAGGGAAAAGTAATGGAGGCGTGTCCTTCAGAAGGTACACTCGTAAGCGGGTAGGATTGCTAGTGTCCTTCCGTAATCACACCCGTAGCCAAAGTGTTAATGAGATTTATATATTCGCTAAATAAAAAGAATAATAACAAGTGTGTACCTCTATACCAAACAAACAGACTATTGTAATTATTTGCACTGCAGTACTAAAGATGTAAGCCAAAAAATACTCACTACACAAAATAAACTCACTATAAACAAAACTGTAATCAGAACTATCATGACTTATGTACATAAATTATGGGGATCGGTGGAACATTCAAACGTACAACGAATATAGGCATTTTAATCCAAAGTCCTACACAGAATAGCCAACACAACATTTCCAAAAAAAACCTACATAACGATCTAAATATTCTCTGATCCAAAAAATCTCGCAAAATCCCGATTTCTTTCCACCCGGAACCATCCCAAGGATCCTCGTCGGACCATTGAGAGACCTTGGACCATACAGCGGTTAAATACAGCATAAACAAAAACGAATGTAAACAAAACTTAGGAATTGTCAATTCTCATTGCCTCCTTCCAAATAATTATTTACACTGCAGTACTAAAGATGTAAGCCAAAAAATACTTTTTTAAAAGGAAAACTCACTACACAAAATAAACTCACTACATACAAAACTAGGATTAGGATCAGGATTTAGTGGCGATTAACATTTTATCATGTTTTTACGCCAGAACCTACATTGTTTTATACGAATAGCATATCCATTCTCTTAGGTGGTATTGTTTCATACAGATTAAAAAGGACAAGGGAAGACCTGTACAATAATAATAATATTAGTGGGGAGGATTAACAGAGAGCTACATTTTTTTTATATATATATATATTTTTTTCTTTTTTTATTATTTTTTATTTGATTTTTTTTATTAATTTTTTTTATTTATTTATTTTTTTATTTTATTTTTATTTATTTTTTTTTATTTATTATTTTATTTTTTTGTTATATATATTTCTCTACTTTTTTTTCCCTCTCCTTTTCAAACAAAACTATAATCAGAACTATCATGACTTATGTACATAAATTATGGGGATCAGCGGAACATTCAAACGTACAACGAATATAGGCATTCTAATCCAAAGTCCTACACAGAATAGCCAACACAACATTTTATATTTAAAAAAAAAAAAACCTACATAACGATCTAAATATTATCTGATCCAAAAAATCTCGCAAAATCCCGATTTCTTTCCACCCGGAACCATCCCAAGGATCCTCTTCGGACAATTGAGAGACCTTGGACCATATAGCGGTTTAATACAGCATAAACAAAAACAAATTTAAACAAAACTTAGGAATTGTCAATTCTCATTGCCTCCTTCCAAATAATCCTTACTAAGAATTCTCCATCATATTAATATGCATTTTTTCCTTGTAAATTATTCTTATTAAATATATTACCCGTGAAATATTAAAATAGAACAGAAATAAAATGATAACTAATAAAATAAATACGGTGATATTATTTAGTTTCCATTTTCGATAGGGGTTGGCACCCGGTGTTGTTATACAAATAAAAGCGAATTTCACCCAACATATCGTCCCTATCATATCAAACTATCGAATATGGAAAATCTCGTTTTTCAGATTCGAGACTTTGCCCTTGGATTGTGGACGATACGGCTTGTCGAAAATCGTCGCTAATCTAACACCTTTAGAATAGCCTTCGTTGATGGATAGAATATGTTCGTTCTCTAGTTTGCTCCGATTTGTATATTCGATAATTTGACATGGTAGGGACGATATGTTGGATTTTTCCACTTTTTGAACAGAAACTATGCTTGATTATTTAAATTTTATGTGAAATGGACACCACAGAGTTAAGTAAATGCTAATTTATTTTACTATTCGGGGTGCTGCATGGATATAGTTTTGCCTATAACAAATCGTATCATTAGATATAACACTTCCATACTTCAATGGAAAATTACTAGCAAAGGGCCAGAATCAGAAGATGATTGATTCGTTTTTAGCGAATAATGTAATTGTATATTTTGTATTATTAAAAAATCAAGTCGGTACAATGACTTTTTTCTTTAATTTGTTAGTCTATTTTTGTTCTTTATTTTCGTAGTATATCCTATGTATTATTTTTTATGAATATATGTATGTAAATAATAGATGCACAAAGTTAATATTTAAATGTTCCAAAGATTTACAAAATGTTTTCTCAATTTTTGTCCATTATCTCTAAATTTATGTGTGTCTACACCATTACATTGTTGGTTAAACTAAAAACTATGGGTCAAGGAATTTTTTAAAGATTTTTCCCTTCTTCAGTGACCTCCAAAATATTGAAAATGACCAAAAAATAATTGTGTCCACCTAACAATGGATTTTTGTCCACTGTGCGCCGTTGCTGGAGGAATTCAAGACACTTTAGCGATTGCAGAGCAAGAATATGTAGCTTGCAACAACTTACCACAATCATGCATAAATTTGCGTATAAATAGCTCTAGATAGTTTGAAATATGCGGAAAAATAGTCCAGTCGTAGTGAATAGAAAGCACTCACTCACCTTGAAGGCCTATTTCAAGAGTAAGGTTAGTGAAAGTTTAGACTTATTCTGCATTTATGTGTCAGAATCAGACAATACAAGGAACCTTCATTAGTGTAAACGGAAGAATATAGCTATTCTGAAATGAAATGAATATTTTTTAATTAAAATTAGGGGTCTTTTTGCGAAGATTACATCCAGTTACTTTTGAAGTAGCAGTAGAGATTCAGCGCATGCGCATAACTCCTTTGCCTTCCTATTGGCGGATTCCGATGACCAATTGCATTGGTTCTTGCTGGGAGTAAAGTAACCTTCAACAGTGAATTAGCTTTTGTTTATGAAAAAGCTCTGCTTATGTTAGTGAGAAAAAATGAGTCTTTTACAATTAGTTCGCGATGTTCCTGACAAAGAAAAAGGGATTGGTTTCTTACTCGGAAAAATTAATGGAATCTTATTAATTTTTGTGAGTTGGATAGACTAGAGTCGCTACAATTAATATAATTCTATTAATTGTGAGTTGGATTGACTAGAGTTTTGATATCTTCTTCAGGGAGCGGAGCGTAGCGTAGCGAGCGGAAGCGCATAGCATGCAATGCTTAATAAAGGTAAAATATCCATAAACGAGAGAGAAAGACAAAAGGAATAAAATATGTTTGTTTACAAATATCGTTGTTTGCTATCCTTCATAACCTGCAAAACAGTCAACTTTAATGCTTAATAACCTTTTTCATAGTTGAGAGAATTGATTTTGATCATATTAACCTTTTTATTAATAAATATTTCTTGCCATTATCTAATATGGATTATAACCGTAGATAACGAGACAAGTAGTAGTAGATAACCAGGAAAGAACCTATTAGCTAATCAGTAAGCTTATCAGCGAGTACGAGTAACTGTTATAAATCACTACTGCTACTTCAAAATTAACTGGATGTGGTATTCGCAAAAAGACCCAAAATTAGTATTATAGTAGAAGAATAAAAGGAAATTAGAAACAGTAGTAGAGTTTTCCTAGAGCGAACGTTGACAAGATCAGGTAGTAAGGTAAGGACCCTTGACAAGGTCAGGTAGTAAGGTAGAGACCCTTGACAAGGTCAGGTAGTAAGGTAGGGACGCTTGACAAGGTCAGGTAGTAAGGTACCCTTGCCATCCGTGACGTATCGGGGCCATAAAAGTATTTCATGAAAAGTCTAACCAAAATTATAACTGTTTCTGTTCCAAGTTTTCGAAATGACACTAGGGGATAAGAACAGAACCGCGCTAAGATGACGCAGTTCCTGTGAGTCGGACATTTTAGTTTTTAATCGGTTGTTGAATTTTTTTATAATTTCACTTCAGAGTAAAACATGGTAAGTAAAACGGAATCCTGTTTATAATATAGCTTTCCTTAAGTATTAATTAGAGCACTCGACTAATGAACTGGAGGACCAGGTTCAAAACCCGAGCGCGCACTAAAGATTTTTTCTTCTAGTGCTGCCGTTCGAGGGTTGGATTTGGGGTGCCAGATCGTCCCTAGGCTCACCCAGCCTTTAATTAATTTAATTAATAATGGGTACCTTGGGTGCTAATGACTCTAGCAGTCGAAGCAGCCAAGGGGAAAATCAGGCGGCCGGAGCATAGTGTTGACCACACTATCTCCCTGGTGTGCCGTATGGTCAAGAATCAGATACCTCTACAGTATCTGCCCCTCTGTGGCCTGTTACGGGACTGATTTTTTTAAAATATTAATACTACCTTGTCCGATCATTTATTATTTATTTATCGCACCGCATCTATGGCGAAGTGCATTTTTTCGGTCTTTTTTGCATTTTTTCCACGGGCGATAGTCTGACATTCAGGCAATTTTGAATCTAGAACGAAAAACCAAAATTATTTCGAAATAAGAAGGTTAAATCTTGTAAAGTACGAATAATTTTTAAGAAACATTTTTTTTTTTCCCGAAAATAGTGAACAATTATTCATTTTCTGTTAACAAATCCGTCTAAAATCGGCCTAAAAATCGTTATATTTCTATGAATCGAAAATATCCTACGAACTTTTTTTACTATTATTATTATTATTATTATTTTAATTGTTTTCGATGCTCCATATTGTCTATGAACGGCATCGATTGCTGTTAATAGTGGCTCATAGTGATATACCACGACAATAATATAGAATCCAAAGTAAAATATGGAAGAAACAAATAACTAAACAGAATAAATAAAAAAGGTCCGACTCGCAGGAACTGCGTCATCTTAGCGCGGTTCCATTCATATCCCTAGTGTTATTTTGTAGACTTAGAATAGAAACAGTTATTACTTTGTTTGGATCATTCCTAATGTAAACAAATATGAAAAAAAAAAAACAAAAAAAACATGATTTTCGGCTAGGAATGAAACTATCCTAAGCAGAAATTACTCTTTCTGCCGTCCCAAGTTTCGGTCTACGAAGACTCTTCTACGAATATATTTCTAATTTACTTAACTTGCAGTGCAAACATATCCATTTTACTTTTAAATGCAATTAAACAAAATAAAATTGTACATGAAAATAAGAAAGTAGTGTTATTTTTTATTGAACTACGGCCACATTCAACCACAAAATATAATTATATTTCTAGTATAGAATTTGGCTGCATGACTTCCTACAGGTAAAGGTAACTGTCAGCTGTCCTAGAATGCTTGATGAGAACAATGAATCTTGATTTATGAAGTGCAATAAAAGCCTACCTGAACCGGCCTACTACCTCGACCCGGACTGACTCTACACAGAGAATATTTACGTTTTCAGTTCTGTTACAGGTTCAAAGAATTTGTATTTATTCCCCTGTTTTATTGAGAAATACATCCTCCTCCTAGAAGCAATAACAAAATAACAAGAAATAAAAACAGACAAAAAGAACCGTATAAATAAACGAAATCAATTATCGTTTATCAAACTTCTAAGTTATATGTACTTATTTCTCCGTTTGACATCGCCTAATCAAAACTTTCTTCAGAACCTGTTTTCTAGAGCATTTAGTAAGCTTTAGAATGGAAACCATCCGTTTACCAAGATTCTCAACCGTTTTCGAGATATTAAGGAAAGTATACGAAGTTTCCAAAGCTTTTCATCTCTATTAATAAATTATTTTAATTTAACCCTTCCTTAACTCCAAACGTAAGTAAATTTTCAGCATACTAGTTTTGATGAAATTAGAACATGCAGAAAATGTTTCAACTGAATCCCATAATTTGAAGTACCAAAATCAAAGACAAAAAGAACCGTTCGAATAAACGAAATCAATTACTTCAAAGTTTAAGCACTTATTTATCCGATTGACATCGCTTATTCAAAACTTTCTTTAGAACCTTTTTTGTAGACCATTTAGTATGCTTTCGAATGGTAACCTTTCGCTTCCCAAGATTGTCAACGGTTTTCGAGATACTAACGAAAGTATAAAAGGTTACCAAAACTTTTCTTGTCTGTTAATAAAATATTTTATTCTAACCCTTCCTTTACTCCAAACGTAACTAAAATTTCAACATATTAGTGTTGATACAATTCGAACATGCAGAAAATGTTTCAACTGAATCCCATAATTCTAAGTACCAAAATCCAAGACAAAAAGAACAGTTCGAATAAGCGAAATCAATTACTTTAAAGTTTTAAGCACTTATTTCTCCGATTGACATCGCCTAATCAAAACTTTCATCAGAACCATTTTTGAAGAGCATTAAGTGAGCTTTCTAATGGCCACCTTCCGTTTCCCAAGATTCTCAACCATTTTCGAGATATTAAGGAAAGTGGGGTCTCCCGTGGTCTAATGGCTAGCGCCTTGGATTCATAAGCGAGAGATGGTGGGTTCGATTCCCAACCTCCGGCAGGAATTTTATCATCCCATGGCTCGCTGGTAAAATTCCTCGCTGCACCCTGGATGTCGGCGCTAATGACCTAGATGTAGATGCGCCGAAAAAAAAAAAAAAAAAAAAAAAAAAAAAAAAAAAGAAAAAAAAAAAAAAAATTAAGGAAAGTATACAAAGTTACCAAAACTTTTTATGTCTGTTAATAAAATATTTTATTCTAACCCTTCCTAAACTCCAAACGTAACAAAAATTTCAACATATTAGTTTTAATGAAAGTAGAACATGCAGAAAATGTTTCAACTGAATCCCATGATTCTAAGTACCCAAACCAAAAACGGTATTCAAAAACTATTTTTCCAATTTTCTCGATAACGGTCAAAGCTATCGCCTTGAAAATGGTTTCATTCGTTTTCCTAGCCCAAGAAGCCTATAAAACGAGTACTTACAAGCTTATGAACTTAAAAACGTAAGCGTTAAGATTTTTTTTGCGCGAATTTCGTCCCAAACGCCATCTTCCAGTGGGCGGATTCTGCTGGCTAACGAACTTGACCTTTCAAATTAGACGACGGATTTTTGTACCAAATTTCATCACAATCGGACCATTCGTCTTCTACCTTGAGAGCGAACAGACAAATATATATATATATATATATATATATATATATATAAATAAATAAATATATACATATATATATACAAATTTGAACCACCGTTATTTTCGGTTTCTAGGGGTTCTGAAACGCGAAATTTTCTAGTCGGCACTTCCGGATTGTTTCATTGTATCAACCTTATAAGCGGGGTTCCTCCCTTTGGGGGAGGGAGGAACCGCGCTAATTACAGATAAAAAAAAATTAAAAAGAAAACACAAAAATAAACTAAGTAATATTCATTGGATTTTGAAATAAATAAGTTGCGGATGTTCTCATATTTTGTTATATATGATGATATTTTTCAAGTGTGTAATATACTTTTTTTTACGATTTGAAAAACATAGTTTTGAGAAAACGACTTTAAAGTTTAATGTTCTGAAATTTTCATTTTTTTCCATTTATTTTTTTTTTTCATACTTTCTTGTAATAAATATTAAACAATGGGTTTTAATTTTGAAATGTATTAAAGAAGGACCAAAAAAAAACTTAACAAGTAAAAAAAGTCCGACTCGCAGGAACTGCGTCATCTTAGCGCGGTTCCAGTTTTACGGCACATCTACATCTAGGTCATTAGCGCGCTTTCTAATGGTATTCTTTTGTTTACCAAGATTCTCAACCTTTTTCGAGATATTAAGGAAAATATACAAAGTTACCAAAACTTTTTAAGTCTGTTAATAAAATATTTTATTCTAACCCTTCCTTAACTCCAAACGTAACCAAAATTTTAACATATTAGTTTTGATGAAAGTAGAACATGCAGAAAATGTTTCAACTGAATCCCATGATTCTAAGTACCCATACCAAAAACGGTATTCAAAAATTATTTTTCCAATTTTCTCAAAAACGGTTAAAGCTATCGCCTTGAAAATGGTTTCATTCGTTTTCCTAGCCCAGGAATCATATAAAACGAGTACTTAGAAGCTTATGAACTCAAAAACGTAAGCGTTACGATTTTTTTTGCGCGAATTTCGCCCCAAACGCCATCTTCCAGTAGGCGGATTTTGCTGGTTAACGAACTTGACCTTTCAAATTGGACGAAGGATTTTTGTACCAAATTTCATCAAAATCGGACCATTCGTCTTCTAGCTAGAGAGCGAACAGACAAATATATATATATATATATATATATATATATATATATATAAATATATACATATATGTATATATATATATATACAAATTTGAACCACCGTTATTTTCGGTCTCTAGGGTTTCTGAAACGCGAAATTTTCTAGTCGGCACTTCCGGATTGTTTCATTGTATCAACCCTATAAGCGGGGTTCCTCCCCGAGGAAGGGAGGAACCGCGCTAAAAGGGACCAATCGAAGCTCGATCTTCAAAAATGATCAGCATCGCGTTCACACGGCATCGGGACTTAACTCGGAAAATCGTATTTGTTGCCTATTTAAAAAAAAAATTATTCACATAAACACTCTTGGATATCATTTATGATTAGTTAAGGTAGAATTTTATCCAATAAAAAAATTGGCAACGAAAAATGTTACAAGGTAGTATTAACTCTCAAATGAACATTTTTTATTGTTATTAGAAAACTAATATATACCATTGTCTAAAGTACGGACGTATATCGGAGGATATCGGACTAAGTACATCAGTAGACAAACATGCAAAAGACGCAACTAATAAACAGATCGTAGACATAGAAAACATAACGTAATATGATTTGGTTCACACATTACGCACACATATATTAAAGGACTGGTTGCAACACTGGCTACAAACAAACAACAAATTATCACAAATTAAGAACACAGTAAAAGCATGGAGTAACGAACAACATACCTTGACAAGAAGAGACCAAGTAGTACTGACCAGACTTCGCATTGGACACTCGTTCCTCACACATGATTACCTCATGGAGAAAAAAGACAAACCGATATGCAGAGTTTGTAACACAACACTGACAATTAAACATATACTCACTGAATGTAAAAGACGCGACAAACTCAACATTCCACACGACCTTCAAGAACTTTTCACAGAGGGTAGTCCATACATAAACTCTAAACTCCTATATTTAAAACACATAAACTTGTATCACAGAATCTGAGGAAACGAAAGATTTTTTTTTTTTTTTTTTTTTTTTTTTTTTTTTTTTTTTTTTTAACCTATTATGTAATTATTACTCAATTTTACTTGGTCATTAATGGAAAACCACAACATGTAGCATCCTCCATCCTAATAAATAATTAAATAATGGCAGTTAGTTTTAGTGGTAAGTCATGTAAATACATTAACTATAGTCCCTAGCGATAAGTCATGTAAATAAATTAACTATAGTTCCTAGCGATAAGTCATGTAAATACATTAACTATAGTCCCTAGCGATAAGTCATGTAAATACATTAACTATAGTCCCTAGTGATAAGTCATGTAAATACATTAACTATAGTCCCTAGCGATAAGTCATGTAAATACATTAACTATAGTTCCTAGCGATAAGTCATGTAAATACATTAACTATAGTTCCTAGTGATAAGTCATGTAAATACATTAACTATAGTCCCTAGCGATAAGTCATGTAAATACATTAACTATAGTCCCTAGTGATAAGTCATGTAAATACATTAACTATAGTCCCTAGCGATAAGTCATGTAAATACATTAACTATAGTTCCTAGCGATAAGTCATGTAAATACATTAACTATAGTCCCTAGCGATAAGTCATGTAAATACATTAACTATAGTCCCTAGCGATAAGTCATGTAAATACATTAACTATAGTTCCTAGTGATAAGTCATGTAAATACATTAACTATAGTCCCTAGCGATAAGTCATGTAAATACATTAACTATAGTTCCTAGCGATAAGTCATGTAAATACATTAACTATAGTTCCTAGCGATAAGTCATGTAAATACATTAACTATAGTTCCTAGTGATAAGTCATGTAAATACATTAACTATAGTTCCTAGCGATAAGTCATGTAAATACATTAACTATAGTCCCTAGCGATAAGTCATGTAAATACATTAACTATAGTTCCTAGTGATAAGTCATGTAAATACATTAACTATAGTCCCTAGCGATAAGTCATGTAAATACATTAACTATAGTTCCTAGTGATAAGTCATGTAAATACATTAACTATAGTCCCTAGCGATAAGTCATGTAAATACATTAACTATAGTCCCTAGCGATAAGTCATGTAAATACATTAACTATAGTCCCTAGCGATAAGTCATGTAAATACATTAACTATAGTTCCTAGTGATAAGTTATGTAAATACATTAACTATAGTTCCTAGTGATAAGTCATGTAAATACATTAACTATAGTCCCTAGCGATAAGTCATGTAAATACATTAACTATAGTTCCTAGCGATAAGTCATGTAAATACATTAACTATAGTTCCTAGCGATAAGTCATGTAAATACATTAACTATAGTCCCTAGCGATAAGTCATGTAAATACATTAACTATAGTTCCTAGTGATAAGTCATGTAAATACATTAACTATAGTCCCTAGCGATAAGTCATGTAAATACATTAACTATAGTTCCTAGCGATAAGTCATGTAAATACATTAACTATAGTTCCTAGCGATAAGTCATGTAAATACATTAACTATAGTTCCTAGCGATAAGTCATGTAAATACATTAACTATAGTTCCTAGCGATAAGTCATGTAAATACATTAACTATAGTTCCTAGTGATAAGTCATGTAAATACATTAACTATAGTCCCTAGCGATAAGTCATGTAAATACATTAACTATAGTTCCTAGCGATAAGTCATGTAAATACATTAACTATAGTCCCTAGCGATAAGTGATGTAAATACATTAACTATAGTCCCTAGTGATAAGTCATGTAAATACATTAACTATAGTCCCTAGCGATAAGTCATGTAAATACATTAACTATAGTTCCTAGCGATAAGTCATGTAAATACATTAACTATAGTCCCTAGCGATAAGTCATGTAAATACATTAACTATAGTCCCTAGCGATAAGTCATGTAAATACATTAACTATAGTTCCTAGTGATAAGTCAAGTAAATACATTAACTATAGTCCCTAGCGATAAGTCATGTAAATACATTAACTATAGTTCCTAGCGATAAGTCATGTAAATACATTAACTATAGTCCCTAGCGATAAGTCATGTAAATACATTAACTATAGTCCCTAGTGATAAGTCATGTAAATACATTAACTATAGTCCCTAGCGATAAGTCATGTAAATACATTAACTGTAGTTCCTAGCGATAAGTCATGTAAATACATTAACTATAGTCCCTAGCGATAAGTCATGTAAATACATTAACTATAGTTCCTAGTGATAAGTCATGTAAATACATTAACTATAGTCCCTAGCGATAAGTCATGTAAATACATTAACTATAGTCCCTAGCGATAAGTCATGTAAATACATTAACTATAGTCCCTAGCGATAAGTCATGTAAATACATTAACTATAGTTCCTAGTGATAAGTTATGTAAATACATTAACTATAGTTCCTAGTGATAAGTCATGTAAATACATTAACTATAGTCCCTAGCGATAAGTCATGTAAATACATTAACTATAGTCCCTAGCGATAAGTCATGTAAATACATTAACTATAGTCCCTAGCGATAAGTCATGTAAATACATTAACTATAGTCCCTAGCGATAAGTCATGTAAATACATTAACTATAGTCCCTAGCGAAAAGTCATGTAAATACATTAACTATAGTTCCTAGTGATAAGTTATGTAAATACATTAACTATAGTTCCTAGTGATAAGTCATGTAAATACATTAACTATAGTCCCTAGCGATAAGTCATGTAAATACATTAACTATAGTTCCTAGTGATAAGTCATGTAAATACATTAACTATAGTTCCTTGCAAATAGCAAGCCTCTTAATAATGTTTAGCTATTAATTCTTAACACAAAACTACTAACTTTTGTCTTATGCTCTCCTTAAACTTTTTTTTGTATTTAGTACTATAAGTTATTGATAATTGTGAATATATAAATTTGTATTTTTTACTGTATCTTAAAAAAAGAGAGCAAGTCGCCGTTGTTGCGAAGCTCGTAAAATAAATAATAATAATAATATATAATACCATATGTTTGTGTTTATGTAGAAAAACCATTGTTGTCAGAGGGGTTTTTTTTGTACTATTGACGCGCTTGGGAATTCTGGTCAGCTGGGCTTGTTGAGAAAAACGTGGGAGTTGCTTCTCTCGTTCCGCTTTGGTAATTTTGTTTATAAGTTCAATAAGATAAAGGTTAAATATAATAAAGACTGATATTATTTTCTGCTCACAATCTGGCAGTCATTCCGAGAATTGTGTTCCTTATTCTGTTGGTGATGTGATGTAGTTCCGTTGTTGATTTGGTGATTGGTGATATAACAATGGTATAATAGTAAATACCAAGTATATCTGTGGAATATTTCCTATTGCGCCTTTTCTACAATCATTTGAACAATTTTGATATTACTGGTTTATTGATATACCTATAATAAAATAAATATTTATTATTAGGGAACGGATGTTATTTTGTTTACATATTTTTCCTGATTCTTAAATAGTAAATGTTGATAAAGAAGCTTTAGAAGGCCATAAATCTTTCTTAGGTCTGCCTCTTAGGAAGCCGGAAGGGCCATCAGACGAGAATTTCCTTTTTCTTGACAATTATTAATAACTAGCTGACCCGGCGAACTTCGTACCGCCTAACAGTCAATTCTTTAATTTTTTTTTAACACTTATTCTGCTATTTGGGACACCCGGACAGCTAGTAAGATAAAAAAAAGAAGAAAAAAACTTAATAAGTCGACAATTACATTATGTAAAAAAATAAAAATTATAAAACTCTTAAAATTCTTTTAATAGTCACTAAAAAATCACAATCAAAATTACAATATCGGATTTCTTATTATGATACATACTTATTATATTTCATTTTATTTTTACTTATTCTAAATTAAGTTTCATATTTATTCTAGTACTTAATGGTACATGATATTTTTTTGTTTCATTACCTGCCGTGTAAATACAGAGAGCAGATGGTTTTCCAACACGGGAACAGGCAACATACAATTGACCATGCGAGAAACATGGGTTCTCTTGATTAATACCACAAACACTTAATGACTGCCCCTGGGATTTGTTTATAGTCAAACTGAGTTGATAGGTCCAATAGCAACACAGCTGCAGGCACTGTAATGAATTCACAGCAGCTCGATTCAAACTTGCACCATTATTAGTCGAATGTCGCGCTTCGCGGATTTACATCCTCGTACATCAAGGAATAAAAAAAGAATTAGCGAAATCGGTTCAGTTTTTCTCGTGATTTGCGCTTACCAACACATTTAGTGATTCATTTTTATATAATAGATACACAAATACGTTAACTGTTAAAAATATTATAATTGAGAACATATGTTTTTATTTAAAAATGAGTTTGCGCTAAGGAAGGGAAAAAGACCCGAAAAGTGTTGTTTTTAGACGTTTTCAGGCAATTTTTTTAATTTTTCTCTCCGTAAGAACCATCCTCGTAGTTCAAGGAATATTATAAAAAAAGAATTAGCGAAATCGGTTCAGTTGTTCTCGTGATTTGCACTTACCAACACATTTAGCGATTCATTTTTATATAATAGATACACAAATACGTTAACTGTTAAAAATATTATAATTGAGAACATATGTTTTTATTTAAAAATGAGTTTGCGCTAAGGGAGGGAAAAAACCCGGAAAGTGTTGTTTTTAGACTTTTTCAGGCAATTTTTTTAATTTTTCTCTCCGTAAGAACCATCCTCGTAGTTCAAGGAATATTATAAAAAAAGAATTAGCGAAATCGGTTCAGTTGTTCTCGAGATTTGCGCTTACCAACACATTTAGCGATCCATTTTTATATAATATATAATTTCTTCTAAGTTGATATCTTGTTTCAACCAGTATTTATATAAGAGTTTTTTTCTGTTCGGTGAACACGTTCCCACATTTTTGGCATATAATATAAGACTAAAATTTGATCTGCAGGATGCTCCTAAAGAAATATTGAGCAGTATTAGAAAGACTGCTACTTTAGTTAATTCGAACTAAATTGAGCAGTATTAGAAAGACTGCCAGTTTAGTTTATTCAGACTAAATTGAGCAGCATTAGAAAGACTGCCAGTGTAGTTTATTCAGACTAAATTGAGCAGTATTAGAAGGACTGCCAGTTTAGTTTATTCAAACTAAATTGAGCAGTATTAGAAAGACTGCCAGTTTAGTTTATTCAGACTAAATTGAACAGAATTAGAAAGACTGCCAGTTTAGTTTATTCAGACTAAATTGAGCAGTATTAGAAAGACTGCCAGTTGAGTTTATTCAGACTAAATTGAGCAGTATTAGAAAGACTGCCAGTTTAGTTTATTCAGACTAAATTGAGCAGTATTAGAAAGACTGCCAGTTTAGTTTATTCAGACTAAATTGAGCAGTATTAGAAAGACTGCCAGTTTAGTTTATTCAGACTAAATTGAGCAGTATTAGAAAGACTGCCAGTTTAGTTTATTCAAACTAAATTGAGCAGTATTAGAAAGACTGCCAGTTTAGTTTATTCAGACTAAATTGAGCAGTATTAGAAAGACTGCCAGTTTAGTTTATTCAGACTAAATTGAGCAGTATTAGAAAGACTGCCAGTTTAGTTTATTCAGACTAAATTGAGCAGTATTAGAAAGACTGCCAGTTTAGTTTATTCAGACTAAATTGAGCAGTATTAGAAAGACTGCCAGTTTAGTTTATTCAGACTAAATTGAGCAGTATTAGAAAGACTGCCAGTTTAGTTTATTCAAACTAAATTGAGCAGTATTAGAAAGACTGCCAGTTTAGTTTATTCAGACTAAATTGAGCAGTATTAGAAAGACTGCCAGTTTAGTTTATTCAGACTAAATTGAGCAGTATTAGAAAGACTGCCAGTTTAGTTTATTCAGACTAAATTGAGCAGTATTAGAAAGACTGCCAGTTTAGTTTATTCAGACTAAATTGAGCAGTATTAGAAAGACTGCCAGTTTAGTTTATTCAGACTAAATTGAGCAGTATTAGAAAGACTGCCAGTTTAGTTTATTCAGACTAAATTGAGCAGTATTAGAAAGACTGCCAGTTTAGTTTATTCAAACTAAATTGAGCAGTATTAGAAAGACTGCCAGTTTAGTTTATTCAGACTAAATTGAGCAGTATTAGAAAGACTGCCAGTTTAGTTTATTCAGACTAAATTGAGCAGTATTAGAAAGACTGCCAGTTTAGTTTATTCAAACTAAATTGAGCAGTATTAGAAAGACTGCCAGTTTAGTTTATTCAAACTAAATTGAGCAGTATTAGAAAGACTGCCAGTTTAGTTTATTCAGACTAAATTGAGCAGTATTAGAAAGACTGCCAGTTTAGTTTATTCAGACTAAATTGAGCAGTATTAGAAAGACTGCCAGTTTAGTTTATTCAAACTAAATTGAGCAGTATTAGAAAGACTGCCAGTTTAGTTTATTCAAACTAAATTGAGCAGTATTAGAAAGACTGCCAGTTTAGTTTATTCAGACTAAATTGAGCAGTATTAGAAAGACTGCCAGTTTAGTTTGAATAAACTAAACTGGCAGTCTATCTAATACTGCTCAATATTTCTTTATGAGCATCCTGCAGATAAAATTGACTCAGTATTTGCCCAATGATTGATTCTGTTTTCTTGGATTTATCCACATTTTTCTAAATATGTAAGAAAAAATAAATTGTATTATGTGATGAATCTCAAAATAAAAATCCTTGGAATCGGCAAATTTCGGCAAATTAAATTGCCCTCAGTACATTATACTTGAAGTAAACGTTAAGCTCTAAAAAACTTGGGATGTTTTCTGGTGAATCTTTTTTTTCTATGGTCTATCAAAATTTTGTACTTAAAAAATGAATGAAGAACAATTCAGGATAAATAATATGTGAGTAGTTACCCATAATCAATTATATCAGATAAAAAAAAAGGAATACGTCATTTCCGATAAAGCTGGCTGCGACGCTTTAACGTCACAATTAGAAGAGAGACAAAGAAATGAAATATCCAGAAATAAAACAGGAAATCCCTGATTGGAAGGAAGATGAAGGAACTAGATCTATTTACAGATAGATAACATTTTCCTGCAAATAGAACCATTTATTGTTTTCAGGAACATGTTCTAGCCGGAATGTCTGAATTGGATTGACGTCAAGGACCGCTATGCGAACTACCTTAGCAACTAGATAAAAAAGAAATATCATTAATTCCTGGACTTTCCAAGGAATTCCCCTGGAGAAAACCTGTTTGTCTGTTGAACGGTTCCTCGTATAAAAACTGACTGGTCGCGTCCGTGAGGCGCCGAAGGCTTGGAGAAAACTGTCATTTCTTTCAGCATTTTAATAATTTCTTTGAGAAATATCTATAAATACAAATTCCCATTGTCAGAAGCTTGTTGCAATATAATGATAAACCCTAGAGTGATTTGGAAATAATATAACATTTGTAGTATTTTTTAAAATAGATTACGGATAGTTTGAGCTGAAGGCCTCCCAACATCATCCACAACCCACGGCAGAAGACTTTTAGATGTCGTTGATAGGGACCTACCCAAGTTCCTTCCTGTTTCTACTAATGGTTGGAGTCAGACAGAGTCCAGAAAACCATAGAAATCGACACACTTGAAGGAAGAGAAATCCACTGCTAACACATCATTTGGTCACGCAGATCTCTGTGCCACTGTCTTCTGAGTCGCCTTGGTGGAAGAGTGGGTGAGTGATGCTGGATAGGAAGACGACTTCAGGATTTTGATGAGTTGAATGTTTAGGGTGGAAACGTTGGAATCTGGATAATACAACATCTTTAACGAGTGGGATATTAAGGTCTTTATGAATGTCGAGGTTGGAAAGATAGAAATCCATTTGTAGTACAAGAGCTGGTAACCGCACGTTTCATGAAGTGTTTTATGCACCTTGAAATTTTGCTGTAATGTACCTCTTGGGTCTCCCGTGGTCTAGTGGCTAGCGCCTTAGATTCATAAGCGGGAGATGGCGGGTTCGAACCCCACCGGCGACAGGAATTTTCTCATCCCACGGCTCGTTGGGAAAATTACTCGCTGCTCCCCGAATGTCGGCTCTAATGGCCTAGATATCGAAGCACCGTAAAAAAAAAAAAAATTACCTCTTGGGTAGATAAGAAGTTAGATGCGCATAGGGGAAAGATGCAAAACAAAAAATGATTGCCCAAAAACTAGAGTTTTATTCAGAAGACAACTATCTTTAGTGTAAAATGAAGACAATTTTTCAATGAATAATAATTAAGGCAGACACTTTTAAGGGGGATAACATGTAAAAAAAAAACCTAAGTTGTCATTACTCCAATATTAAATGAATGTTTTATTCGCGCTCCCATTTAAACCGACAGCAGCTGTACAAGATCATGTGAGGAAGAACCAATGAAAGCGCAGAGAACAACCACAATTGCCCAGATGATCGGTGCTCTCACTCACTCTTACGCAGAGTATTGCAGTCTATCGGTGCTCTCACTCACTCTTACGCAGTGTATTGCAGTCTATCGGTGCTCTCACTCACTCTTACGCAGTGTATTGCAGTCTATCGGTCCTCTCACTCACTCTTACGCAGTGTATTGCAGTCTATCGGTGCTCTCACTCACTCTTACGCAGTGTATTGCAGTCTATCGGTGCTCTCACTCACTCTTACGCAGTGTATTGCAGTCTATCATAGGCAACATTTATTTTCATGTTTCCTGATAATTAAACCACACAAAAGTGTCTGCCCTTTTGTAGTTATTTTCAATTATGTTTATTATTAAAACTTCCGTCACGCAGGAGCTGCATAACTAAGCACTTTCCTCAGAATTGGGTAGTGTCGAGTGCATTCCTGTATAATTTGCTTAAAATAACCTATATAGATAATTAAAATAAAAACATAAATTGTTCTACTCATTTGCATTTTTTATGAGAAGCTGTTTCAATTATTAATTTTGTAATTAATTTCCTTCCAGAGTTTTGTGTATGCAGGGTACTACACTACGTAATAAATACACAAAGCTTCACATTTTGATCTATTGATCTTGATGAGTTTCGCGAACCTACTTTTGGCGGAAGAATTCAATTCAAACATAGTACAAAGTAACAGCCCCCCCCTCCAATAGACCGATTTAGTTCATTTTTACAAGACTTCTTTCTTCTTAGATAGCCAGGACGTATACAGAGTTTCGTTACAATATAACAGAAATTACGACCGGTATGAGAAAATTAGTAATTTATGTACAGAGTAAACCCCCCCCCCCCCTTCTAGTCAATTGATTTAGTTTATTTTTATAACATATTTTTCTCTTCAGTTGAACACAAGGAATACCGAGTTTCATTGAAATATAACAAAAATTGTGGCTAGTATTGGTAAAGAACTACTTTGGCTCCGGAGTAAACCAATCGTTTGAAGGGAGAATACTACATTCCAAGTTTCGTGGCGAAAAAATAAAAACTCTGGCCTGTATCGTGTTAACGGACACATATATATAACTATATATATATATATATATATATATATATATATATAACTATATATATATATATATAACTATATATATATATATATATATATATATATATATATATATATATATATATATATAGGTATATATAAATTTGAACAGGGGTCATTTTCGGTGTCTCCATCAATAAAGATTCGAAGCCATTTTTCAAAAATTCCGTCATGAGTGAACCTCAATAGCTTACTTTCCTTCGGAGGAAAGTGCTAAAAAAACTAGGTACTTTGGTTTTTTATTTATTTACATTTTAACCCCCTTAAAAGTGTCATCTTTGTTTATTATTCATTGTAAAATTGCATTAATTTGCAATTTTTTTACATTAATGATAGTTGGCTTTTGAATAAAACACTATTTTTCGGCAATATTTTTTTGCACCTTTCCCCTATGCGCAGTACCTGGTGTCCCAGAGTAAGTCCAGCTAACACATACTTACCTTCTTATCTACCCAAGAGGTACATTATAGCAAAATTTCAAGGTGCATAAAACACTTCATGAAAAGTGCGGTTACCAGCTTTTCGACTATTGGAACAACTTTACAAGAATGAAATGAACATTTCCGGAAATTGAAAGGTTGGTTTCTCCGGCTGAGATGGATCTATCTATCAAAATTTACGAGTAAAGCTTTTTTTTTTAGGAAAATGTAGAGAGCTTTTGAATTATGTAAGTAATATTTCTCGAGCATGTTGCAACCAAGGAGATTGTTGCGTGGGCGAGGAGTATACAGTAGCAAAGAGAAAAGGAAGTTAGATATACACTAATTAACATTAATTGAAAGCAATTATTATTTAGTTCCTCTCTAATTACGCATTCCTTTATAATGGCCATTCAAAACGAGAAAGGAGTTAGTTGTCGTCACATCCTTTAAAAATGTCCCGCGTTTTATGACACCTCTTCAGGAGCTATTAAACTAATATATATACCACCGATAACCTTCCGCAGGTAGGGCCATGTCTAGACTGGCCCCTTAATATCAATCATGTCCACTGCGCATCAGCTGTTAGTATAAAATAGTTAAAAACTATGGATTTTAAACAGCTGATGCGCAGTGGACATGATTGATCTATCAGTCTAGACGGGGCTCTACCTGCGGAAGGTTCTCGTTGGTGTAGGCGGTAATTGTATATTAGTTTAAGAGCTCCTGAAGAGGTGTTATAGGAACGCGAAACGTGTTGAGCATAATAAAGGAGTAGTGTAGAAAGTGAGTGTTTGTGTTTGAATTTGACCTTCTGCCACATATACATATATTAGAAACGTAGGGCCACCATTTTATAATAGATATATTATTTCAGGTAGACGTTTCCTGAAATACTTTTATGCCTCCAGAAACGTGACAGATCTGGAGCAATAAACAAGAGAACTCAGCCCCTACCTTACTTGGAAAAATGACTCCCAGGCCTTTTCGTTCAAGGATACATATATATATAGTCGACACTTCCGGATGGTGTCATGAGTGGAAATGCGCGCCGGCGCCGCTACGCCGCGCTGGGGTTTAGTCGGCATGCCAATATCGTTGGCAATACTGGTCGAAAGGGTTGGCAGGTGGGTAACGGGAAGAAAGCTGCGATTGTACTGCGTGGTGACCGGCCGGCGCCATTTTGAACTGGGGTCGACACTTCCGGATGGTGTCATGAGTAGACCGTACTTGTCGTTTCAAATTAGACAATTTTTGTACGTCAAAATCGGGCCATTTTTGAGCCTGTGAAATAGGGAACAGATATATATATATATATATATATATATATATATATATATATATATATATATATATAAAACAGCGACTCACAAAACCGTTGCAATGATATGTAAGTTAAGTTATAATATTGAAAAAAAAAATTAAACCACTATAATATTTACTACTCCGGGCCAAAATAATTTAATTGGGACTAGGAGGTATAATTGTAGAAGGATCTTGAAGGGGTTAGTGAATGTTAGCACTCTCAGGGCTAGGATTTCTGTTGTTGGTTCATTGCAACAGTTTTGTGGCGGATGTTTTAGATTGAAGTTCAAGTTGTAATGTGTCGAGTTAACTATTTAAAATAGTTACTACCAAGCAGAACAGACATAAAAAATAATATTTGAGCCAGATAAATTAAAAAAAATGAGGTTGAACTCAGTTTTCTCTGACATAAACAACAGAATTAAGCTTTTAGTCAATGAAAGCCCTTCGATGAGAAGAATTGCTGCTCGAGTTGGTTTGAATTTTTTTACAGTAAGTAGATATGTTATAAAGAAGCCTCTTCATCGTTTGGAACATGTTGGAGATCAACCAAGAAAAGTTTTAGCAAGAAACAGCAAGTTTCTGGTTCGACTGATTAGGATGGGCAAGATCGACACTCCTGTACAAGGCCAGCACAGTCTTAAAACAGGCAAGGGGCTTCAAATTAGTGCTGAAACTATTCCAAGAACACTAATATGTCAAGGATATGTGGCAAAGGTAAAGGTCAAGAAACCATTGCATCAAGAAAACACAGGCAAGTACAACTGCAATTTTTTGGTAATCATGAAAATTGAACAACTGCTGACTGGAGAAGAGTTGTGAGGTCAGACAAAACAAAAATGAACCATTTTGGGACTGATGACAATGTTGGCTTTGGGAAAAATTACCTGGGTCTTCCATTACTAACAAGGAATTCCAGTCTACTTGAAAATTTGGTGGTGGCAGTTAAGTGGTCTGGGGTGCATAAAGGACCAAAATGCTGGACGGATTGCCAGAATAGGGAGGAAAATGATCCCTGAGAAATATCTATGCATTTTCCAGTCATCTCGACTACCAAGTTTTAAATTCCAATATGAAGATATTATATTTCAATAGGATAATGATCCAAAGCACATTGTAAAAATAAGTGGAATGGTTTGAAAATCATCCAATTAACTTGTTAGATTGGCCCCTCGGTCTCCTAATATAGATATTATTCAGCACTTTTCGTTCCGTAAAAAACAAAATTTGGCCAAGTGCGAAAAATCATCATAATCGATTGAAGAATTATATAAGCGAAACGAAACGATATTGAACAATATCCCGTAATTATTTTCAAACAATCTTGTGAAAAGTATTCCATATAGGATTCAGATCATAATTAAAGCCAAAGGAAGTCATAGAAAGAACTAAATTATAAGGTTTTTAATAGTTTTAATTCAATCACAAAAGTATTGCAATCAGTTAAATTTTATTAAAACTTAGGTCTTGATTTACGATCTTACCTGGAAGGGTCGGTCAACACTAGAAAGGGTCCCGCTAGTTACAAGGTCTTGGAATCTAGGAAATCTATATTTCTAACAATAAATTGTTTTGTTATTTTACTTAACCAGTTTTATTGTAAAATACATTATCCAACTATAAGCAATTAAGAAATAACAAGGAATAAAAACAGACAAAAAAAACCGTTCGAATAAACGAAATCAATTACTTTAATGTTTTAAGCACTTATTTCTTCGACTGGCATCACCTAATCAAAACTTGTTTCCATATAGAATTCAGATCATAATTAAAGCCAAAGGAAGCCATAGAAAGAACTAAATTATAAGGTTTTTAATAGTTTTAATTCAATCACAAAAGTATTGCAATCAGTTAAATTTTCAATGTTTTTCAGAATTTATTTTTATACTTCAATAACATTATTATTATGTTAGTTTCTAATTATTAAGTATGTGTTAAATCCATATATATTTGTTTCATTACCCAGCACACATTTCTAACAGCAAGGTATTCAAATTTTGTAAGCAAGAGCTATCATTGCAGCAGTTTTGTTAGTCACTTTATATATATATATATATATATATATATATATATATATATATATATACTGTAATTAAAGTTCCCACGGGGGTTAAAAAAATAACCCACGCCGCGCGCGCCGCCACTGCCGGCTATTTTAGGCTAGCGCGCCGCCGCCTGAAAATTCAGCCTCGGCGCGCATGTCTAGTCATGAGGTCAACCTCCCCATGGAGGGAGTGAGATTGCGCGCGAAATACCGACCTAGTATTCTATCAATATCAGGACATCCCAAAAGTAATTTCGGTTTTTAATATTCTGTCTGTTTATATTCCATCCACTTCGATTTAGTTTTGTTTGCATATTATAGCATTAAATATACTTCTATTTATCATGTGTTGCTTGGTGAAAATTATTTATTCTGTGCTGAAATTTCATTTGATATGGTTCTCCCAAGATACCACTTACGACATGTTATCCTTAGGGAATTCGATAAAGGAGAAAATGCTGCTTCAATTTATCGAAAACTTGCAGAATATATGTCGAAAATGACATATATTGAATATTGTTAGTGATCGACAATTGTAGCGGTGGTTTGAACGATTTCGAGCGGTAAACAGCAAGCTTGAAGACGAGCCTCGTACAGGTCTAGCAACAGATCTTGACGACCAACTCCTGCAGGCTACTGTAGAAGAAAATCCTGTTGTAACAGTAGAAGAGCTAGCAGAAAAACTTGGATCCACACATTCTACAGTCCACCGACATAAACCACAAGCTTGAAGACGAGCCTCGTACAGGTCTAGCAACAGAGCTTGACGACCAACTCCTGCAGGCTACTGTAGAAGAAAATCCTGTTGTAACAGTCCAAGAGCTAGCAGAAAAACTTGCATCGACACATTCTACAGTCCACCGACATAAGCCGCAAGCTTGAAGACGAGCCTCGTACAGGTCTAGCAACAGAGCTTGGCGACCAACTCCTGCAGGCTACTGTAGAAGAAAATCCTGTTGTAACAGTAGAAGAGCTAGCAGAAAAACTTGGATCCACACATTCTACAGTCCAACGACATTACTTAACCCAATCGAGACGACGAATTTTTTCAAATACGGTCCCCAGGAGCCAAAATTTTCTTCTTCTTTATACTGTTCATTTTTAATAAAAAAACGTGTTTACTATGGAAATCACCCAATTCGTAAGTGAGCGCACATAAGTAAGATCATTGTACATCGGATTCGGAACGTGTGCATTGTAAAGTAAAATGAAATTACAAATAATTTTTAATTTCTTGATGTACAGTAAAACCAATGCTAAGTTTTGTTTTCCTGTACTGTACAGATTTCATTAGTCGAAGAAAAATCATATTTCGACGACTAGTTTACTCAGAATAACTGATAATTGTACATTACTGTTATTGTACAGGCTGTCTTATAGCCACGGAAATCTATTGTACACACGGTGTACAGGCTGTCTTATAGCCACGGAAATCTATTGTACACACGGTGTACAGGCTGTCTTATAGCCTCGGAAATCTATTGTACACACAGTGTACAGGCTGTCTTATAGCCTCGGAAATCTATTGTACACACGGTGTACAGGCTGTCTTATAGCCTCGGAAATCTATTGCACACACGGTGTACAGGCTGTCTTATAGCCTCGGAAATCTATTGCACACGCGGTGTACAGGCTGTCTTATAGCCTCGGATATCTATTGCACACACGGTGTACAGGCTGTCTTATAGCCACGGAAATCTATTGTACACACGGTGTACAGGCTGTCTTATAGCCTCGGAAATCTATTGCACACGCGGTGTACAGGCTGTCTTATAGCTTCGGAAATCTATTGTACACACGGTGTACAGGCTGTCTTATAGCCTCGGAAATCTATTGCACACACGGCGTGCAGTCGGTCTTGAATGGATTAAGGAATGGCCTGATAGTTTGCGGTTTTAAATTTGATATATACAGCAGACTCATCATAACTTCTGTAAACCATAACTTCTTGTAGGATTTGCACTTTGTTTACAAGACATATTTCTCATTAGTTTGGCATGTCTACCGAGTTTTGTTGAAAGGAAGTGAAAATAACGGCAATTACGGGCTAATTTATGATTTGGTTCTGGAGTAAAGCGACATCCGTTGTGGCCCGATTTAATTTATTTTTAGAACACATTGCTGTCTTTAGATGTATACCATGTATGCGGAGTTTCATTCCAATATAACAACAATTGTGAGGGTCTCCCGTGGTCTAATGGCTAGCGCCTTGGATTCATAAGCGGGAGATGGTGGGTTCGATTCCCAACCTCCGGCAGGAATTTTATCATCCCACGGCTCGCTGGTAAAATTCCTCGCTGCACCCTGGATGTCGGCGCTAATGACCTACATGTAGATGCGCCGTAAAAAAAAAAAAAAAAAAAAAAAAAAAAAACAATTGTGACAGGAAATTAACAAGTCAACAAATATTTTCTGCGTTTTTTTTGGCAGTATTCTTCAGTAATAAACGCCTAGGAGATTGAGGAAGACCAAATATTGCAGTTGTCATGTCCTTATATTTTGTTATAACCAGCTGTTTTAATTTCTATTAAAAACTACTACTGCTTGTATGAAATTTTTATATTCTTACAAATCTAATACATTACAATTGGCGACGAGTGGGTTTATTTCAGCAGTCCAGGAGAATTCTGGATGAAACTAGTACACTGTAACCTCCTCAAGACATATTTTTTGTGACATTTCAAGTGATAAACATTATTTTCAAGTATGCCAGACTCTGTTGTTAATATTCAGGCTCAACTAGCTCAATTAACTGGGATTGTAAGGCAACTTGCTCAAAGTGAAGCCACACTTACTGCTAGCATCTCAACTACTACTGTAAGTAACCACAATTTTAGTTTTGATCCTTACCAACAGGCAGGTACTGAGTCTGTTCCTGCATATCTAGATCGATTTCAAAAGCGATTACAGCTTACTGGAGTTCCAGAAGCTAATTGGACAGATCATTTAATTGTCAATATGGGACATGAATTATATAATACCTTGAATGATCTGATATTTCCAGCTACTCCTAACAAGAAAACATTCCAGGAGATAGTTCTTGTTTTAACAGAGCATTTCAAAAGAACTAAAAATTAATATAGTGAAGCTATCAAATTCCGGCAAATTGTTCAAAACCTCAATGAGCCCGTAGCTGACTATGCAGTGCGTTTAAAAGCTGCTGCCAGATATTGCGATTTTAAGGACTTTTTGGACTATTCCCTTATAGTCCAATTCATCCATGGTGTGATTAATGATGGTACCCGTTATGCCATTGTTATTAAAAAACCTGTTAAATTTGCTGATGCTCTTGAAATAGCTCAAAATTTAGAAGCTACTAAAACAGCCTCTGCTGAAATAAAATTTCAAAATTCTGAAAAACTGCATAAATTTGCTCATGCTAGCCGCCCTAATGCTAAGTCACCATTTAGGTCAAAGAGTAACCAAAGATTTTCTCGCAATCATAGTTCTTCCTCTACCCGCCAAAATGCTCAACTTAGTGAACCTTCTAATTGTCGGGGGTGTGGGGAACGGCATTGGCGTAAAAATTGCCCTTTTAAGAATTCATCCTGTAAAAAGTGCAAGAAGCAAGGACACATAGCGTCAGTTTGCCGTAGTTCTAAGGCAGTAAACCATCATACTTCAAAAGCTCACCAAACACATGAAGAAGTCAACTCAACTAATTCAGAAACAAACCTTGAGCCTGAAATAATTTCTCAGTCCAAGATCACCTTTTTTGAAGACTCCATGTATCGGGTTGGCCTAGAAGAATCTAATGCTCCTCCACCTCTCATTGTTCCTGTCACAATTAATAATGCAGTTGTTCACATGGAAATTGATACAGGTGGTGCTTGTGCAATGGTAAGCAATAAAACTATGCACCTAATTGCTCCAAATGAACAACTCGTTCCATCCAAAAGAAATTTCATCAGCTACACCAAGACAAGATTTAGTTACATGGGTTACCTACCCGTTTCTGTCACTTTCCGAGGTCGTACCTGCTCTCTAAATTTATATGTCACAACTATGGAGACAGACAGTATTTTTGGTCGAGAATGGATTAGTTGCTTTGCTGATCTACTTACATTCCAAGAATTCTTTCAAATTTCTCCTCTAAAAATTTCTTCTATTTCTACAAATGTTGAAGTTCATTTGGGAAAATTGCTTTCAAAGTTCAGTGATCTCTTCAGCGAAACAGCAGGTACCTTGGTAGGACCCCCAGTTGAAGTCACCTTCAGGGAAAATTGCCAACCAGTCTTTGCCCGTGCCAGGCAGGTCCCCTATGCTTTGCGAGATACATATGCTGCTGAGATAGATAAAAGAATTAACTCAGGGTTTTACAAACAAGTAGAAAATTCTAATTGGGCCTCCCCTACTCATATAGTGATGAAAGGTAGCAAAATGAGGATCACAGGTGACTATAAAGCAACATTAAATCCACAACTGATTGTCGATGAATACCCTATTCCTCGTGTGGAAGATCTATTTCAAAAAATAAAAGGAGCTACAATATTTTCTCGATTAGACATGACAGATGCATTCATGAGCCTCCCATGCAGCGGAAAATTTTGCGAGGCTATGACTCTCAACACTCCTACCCATGGACTCATCAGACCGTTACGTGCCCAATATGGTGTTGCCAGCATTCCTGCCATTTGGCAAAGGCGAATAGAACACGTCTTAAAGAACCTTGATTTTGCCATAAGTTTCTTTGACGATATTCTTGTTGTTTATTCCATTTCAGTGAACAGAATGATTCAGGCCCTTGAAACAACATTTACTACTATCAAAAATGCCGGCCTAAAGCTTCGGAAATCCAAATTTGCTTTTTTTCTAGATAAAATAGATTTCTTGGGACACACAGTTGATGCAGCAGGACTACACTGCCAGAAGAAACATGTTGAAGCCGTACTAAACTCTCCTTTACCTTCCACTCCTGAAGAATTGCGAACATTCCTAGGTAAAGTAACTTATTACCACTCTTTTATTCCTAACTTAAGCACTATTACTGCACCACTAAGAGCAATGGTTATTTCATCAAAATTCCAATGGACTGAAGATGCTAAAAAATCATATAATTACCTGAAAAATGAGCTTACTTCAGATAGAGTTCTCACACCTTATGACCCAAAGCTTCCTCTTATTCTTGCTACAGATGCTAGCCCTGTTGGTCTTGGTGGCGTATTATCCCACATTATGCCAGATGGATTAGAACGACCAATTTCATATGCTAGTAAAGCTCTTAGTGCTACAGAGCAACGATATCCTCAAATAGATCGAGAAGCTCTAGCCATTGTGTGGGGAGTTAAAAGATTTTTCAATTATCTTTACGCACGCAAATTCACCATCTACACGGACAATAAACCTCTCTCTCACATTTTTGCTCCTGAGTCGCATCTGCCTCAGTTTACACTCTCCAGATGCAATAATTATGCCAATTTCTTGGCAAATTTCAATTTCGACATTAAGTACAAACCTAGTCATCAGAACTGTAATGCTGACTTTCTTTCTCGATCTTTTAGAACTTCAGTGAATGAACTTCCATCATTTCAGTCCGGAAGCCATGCTGATGACTTTGATAAATTTGTACAGCAAAAGATACAACAAATTCCCTTAACTTCTCGTGAAATTTCAGCGGAAACCCGTCGAGATCCCCATCTGTCTACATTACTCGCAGCTATCACCGAAGGTACAAGTAGCCTCAAGCCTGTTGGTTGTAAAGGAAGAGAAGCTGAATATACTGCATCCGATGGATGTCTCATGCTTGGTCACAGAGTTGTCATTCCGCCTAGGTTTCGCTCAATGCTCTTGGAAGAACTCCATTTAGCCCATATAGGAGTTGTTAAAATGAAGGGTTTGGCCCGTTCTCTTATCTACTTGCCATCCATTGACCATGACATCGAATCCCTGGCCAAGTCATGCTCTGCATGTCTGAAAAATTCAAAAATGCCTCCACAGTTCCGTTCTCATCACTGGGAATATCCCAATGCTCCCTGGGAAAGAATACATATAGACATATTTCTCAGCATTAGGCAAAAATATTTTGATCATTGTTGATGCTTACTCCAAGTGGATGACTCCCATCATCACAAGTTCAACTACCTCGCAAGTCACTGCTAGTATTCTTGAACATGTATTTGCCCAGTTTGGTGTTCCTAAAATAGTTGTCTCGGACAATGGCCCACAATTTTGTTCACAGTATTTTCAAGATTTCCTTAAGCAACAAGGTGTGCGTTATCATCGTACCTCTCCCATATACCATCCTTATACAAACGGTCAAGCGGAAAGAGGAGTTCAAACTCTGAAAAGAATGTTGCAAACTTCTGGAGCAACTAGTTGCAATATCCAGCATTATATAAACCTATTTCTCCTCCAAAACCACAAATCACCTCATCAAACCACAGGACAACCTCCATCTCTTCTGTTCCTAGGAAGAATTGTCCGATCCAGGATTGACCTAGTTAAACCTGATCTTACAAGCAGAATGATCGAAAAACAGTTGAACAACTTTTCTCCTAACTTCCGTGCTTTCTCAGCAGGAGATCCAGGAATGTTTCGATCCTACAGCGATAAAACAGATAAGTGGATACCTGGTGTTATTGTTAACACCCTTGGAGACCTACATTATGAAATTGATTCCAAAGGAAACCGATTTAAAAGGCACGTTGAACAGATCATTCCTCGAGGTCTGGACAGTAACACTGATGAAGAAACCAGAAACGCCCAACAACAGCAGCCATCCACTAGCGAGAAGAGGCATGTTCGTATATTTGAAAGCTCTTCACCAGTGGCTCTGTCTTCGTCTCAGGACTCTGCATCTTCCTCTCCAGTTGTAATAGAAGAGCAGCCAGGATCAAGAGAAGTTGCATTCAAGTCTTCTCAGGATACGCCAGCATCCGTAGACTGTCCAATCCAGCATAACCCCAGACCTTCAACACCTGGTCCATCCACTCCAGAGGTTACACAACCAAATTACTTAAGAGATAAGTCCAGTCCACAACAATCAAATCCCAGGCGGTACCCTGTCCGCTCAAGAAAACCGAGGACAATTTTCTCTCCTCCGTCTTAGTTGTTAAGTGATATGTGTCAGTTAAAATAATGAGACTTTTGATTTTTTATTAATTTTATATCTCTTTTCAACATGTGGGGAGGATTGTCATCTCCTTATATTTTGTTATAACCAGTAGTAGTGTTTTAATTTCTATTAAAAACTACTACTGCTTGTATGAAATTTTTATATTCTTACAAATCTAATACATTACAGTCCAGATGTCCGTTCGCCGTAAAAAAAGTACTTTGAGGAAGTGGTTCATCGCCAGAGCAATGTTTCAGAGTATCCATACGCGTATGTCCTGTGTTTTTATTAGATATGAATGTGTTAATAGCGAGCCAGGTAATGAATAATTGTGCTCTGATATCATTATTTTATTTAATAAAATTCAAAGCATCTTACATTTGGGCGAACAACTAAAGCCGTTTTTAAGAACAATCTCAAACCGCAAGGCGCGTACAAACAAAACAAGTTCGCGAAGGTTTTTTTCACTGATCTCAATTATTTTCAAGGTTGTATTTCTCCGTTCTGCAGACCAGCAAGATCTGAGAGACTATAATATATGCTCTCAGCAATCTAATCTGTATAACACTATATCATGTCAAAACGTACATATATTTGTATGTGTATGTAAATTTAGTGTTTTTTTTGTATTTAGTTGAGATATATTGCTTTGCTGATGCATGTGTTTTGTTTACAATGATCTCCTAATGTCTTTAATGGTCTAAAAGATGTCCCTAGAAAATATTGGGTAGGTGAAAAAATAATGTAGGTTTTTATATGACCAATTCGGATCAGATGTTGAACAACTGTTGATTGGTCAAGAGCAACTTCTCTCGCAATATCCGGAGTGTTGGGTTTTCTTCTACCAAAGTCCTCAGTTGGTCGTAATCAACTACAGAAGACCTACCGTGACCTTCCTTGTCTTCCAAGTCAAGGAATCTCCAAGACAAAATTGTTGGAACCACCGCTACAATGTACAATCACTGATGCTTCCTTCAACCCAAACAACATTCATGTTACGCGCGCTTTAAGCCGCACTTCGACGATGTAGAAAATCTTGGGTAAAAATGCAGTTTCCAGCCCTCCAAACCGATTTCTTTCAAATTTTGCACAATAACGTATTTTGATGCACTAAACACGAATACGATGGAAAAAAACGTCGGATTTAATTAGGAAATAAGTTATTAAGCACTTAAGTTCACTGTTATGCAGGTTATGAGAGCTAATGTAAACAACTAAATTTGTGACGACTTTAAGGCATAAATGACGACTTTAAGGCATACATGCTATGCGTTTCCGCTCGCTACGCTCGCTCAAGAATATAACAAAACCCCAGTCAATCCAACTCGCTAAAATTAATAGAATATAATGTTAAGCACTAAAGTTAGGAAGGTTATAAAACTAGGTTATGCAGGTTATGAGAGCTATTAATTACAGCGAGTTGGATTGACTGGGGTTTTGTTATCTTCTTGAGCGAGCGTAGCGAGCGGAAACGCATAGCACGTATGCCCTTAAGCGACAGGCGACGATGCCCTTAAAATTGACAATATTTTCGAATAAATGGTTTCTGAACATTTCAAATGAGAGTTCTCTGTTTCCCAATGTCACATATCTGCGCATGCGCGTGTTTACAAATACGCTGATGACGCCTAGTTTTATAACCTTCCTAACTTTAGTGCTTAATATTATATTCTATTAATTTTAGCGAGTTGGATTGACTGGGGTTTTGTTATCTTCTTGAGCGAGCGGAAACGCATAGCATGTATGCCTTAAAGTCGTCATTTATGCCTTAAAGTCGTCACAAATTTAGTTGTTTACATTAGCTCTCATAACCTGCATAACAGTGAACTTAAGTGCTTAATAACTTCTTTCCTAGTTAAATCCGACGTTTTTTTAATCGTATTCGTGTTTAGTGCATCAAAATACGTTATTGTGCAAAATTTGAAAGAAATCGGTTTGGAGGGCTGGAAACTGCATTTTTACCAAATCTTGTTTTGGCATAGTGAATTTCAGGAGGTTTTTACACATAGAGAATGTAACACAAACTCAACTAATCTTTGAGGAAAAACAATATTAATAACTAGGGAACAGATGTTATTGTATTTAAATATTTTTTTCTGATTCTTAAATCGTAATTATTGATAAAATTCTGCACGTTTTTAGTGATTTTAAAGCATTAAAATGGGTTTTTATTACATGTTTACTCAAAAATCCATACTGTTACATATTCTGCCATAAATACATATTTTTGCTACATATTTTGATATTCAGTTTATTTTTAATGGAAAAAATAAAGAGGAAACCAAGAAAGAAAATAATGCTTTACCCATTGAGTCTAGATCACTGTGTCTTTTCTAAAATAAAATAAATCATGAAACGAACTGATGGCTTATACATATGCCGCAAGCTTATTATCATTCCAAGAAGAATAAATTGTATGCAGAAAATAAATAAATTTAAAAAAAAAATTTCCTTGGATTGATAAGAAAGCTGTCGCCGATTGTGGTCATCAGTTTACATGACTGTTTTTCTCCAAGAAGCAAAGGTGGCTGGTAGCCACGTTTCCCCGGCGCTAATGGTCTAGGAGCAAATGCTTTTTAAAACATATATAACAAATTATTATTTAACAATTGCATTATTCCTTTAATCTACTCTATATAACACATCAACTAGTGAGAGAATCCTGTTGATATTACTTTCCAAACTCGAGACATAAAATAATATACTTTCTACCTATTTTATATTATGTCTTAGGCCGGCCACACACTAGGAGGTAGACCGGACAGGTGCACCGGACAGGTCCACCCGTGAGGTGCACCGGACAGGTCCACCTGTGACCCACACTGTTCAGGTGTACCGGACAGGTAGACCCGTGAGGTGCACCTGTCCGGTCTACCAGTGACCCACACTGTTCAGGTGTACCGGACAGGTTTGTCAGTCTTCAACATGGATCCTCCAGGAGATGATCTACTTTATCTCTCTCTATTTGCAGTCATATTTGAGACACGTAAAAACAAACGAAAAAAACGCAAACAATGGCGTAAGGAATGGTTGCAGAGAAGAAATAAATTCACCCATATCAATCTGCTGAACGAAGTTAAAGATGAACCAACAGATTATCGCAATTATCTGCGCATGACCGAATCAGTTTACATTGAGTTATTGTCACTTGTATCTCCTTTCATTAAGAAGAAATATACACAAATGAGGGCCGCTAAATCTCCACACGAAAAACTAACAGCTACTTTGAGAATCTTGAGGAGTCAATTTTCCTCTACTCCTTCCGAATATTAGATCGAAAACTATTAATTTTACTTTTAGCCATACTCTCGTTTGCATTTGGATATATTTTCTGCAGTTTGTATACTAATTTGCGATATGCAGCATCCCTTTTATTTCCATTGTGAAAATCATCGTCTTTTATTTTCCATAAACATGGTTCATTTTTATAAATTTCGATGAAATCACTAAGAACTTCGTTAATTTTATGAGACATTTTAAACTTTAAACTGATTCCATAAATAAATAAATAAAAAGGCCACAACGGTAAAACAAATCAACACAAATCAGAGTTGCAGAAAACTGAGACCTCATCAGGTACACCTGACAACCCCCACACACACATGAGGTCTACTCCCCTGTCAGGTGGACCTCATCAGGTACACCTGACAACCCCCACACACACATGAGGTCTACTCGCCTGTCAGGTGGACCTCATCAGGTACACCTGACAACCCCCACACACACATGAGGTCTACTCCCCTGTCAGGTGGACCTCATCAGGTACACCTGACAACCCCCACACACACATGAGGTCTACTCGCCTGTCAGGTGGAAATAATCGAATTCTCATCAGGTGTGAGGTCGCCGGAAAGGGTAGAGTGGGGGTAGTAAAGTTCCGCCACAGACTATGAGGTAGACCGGACAGGTAGACCGGACGGGTGAACCTGTCCGGTCTACCTCATAGTGTGTGGCGGCCCTTAGGTTTCTTCAGTCAATTGATGTCTGAGCTCTGTATCTAGGAACCAGCGTAGTTTTCGATTTTTTAAGAATGAAACGAGCAGATTTGTAAAATACAAAAGCTTGCTTGTAAAATAGGTCCTCTTATATCAAAGCAAGATACAAAATTCAGAAAGGCTATTAGTGTAACAGAATGACTAGCTCCAGCTTTACGATTTTTAGCATCTGGTGAGTAGGTATTTACTTAATGAAATACTATTTTATATAAAGAAATTTTATTAATATGAACTATGTTTTGAAACTGTACACTTGATATATTTCAAAATTGCTTTGGTTTCTTTAGTTGTAATTTCTTTTTAAATTTCTTCGTTAGTTGTACTGGATGCTTCGGCCATTTCCCTTAAATCCTGATTTTTTTTATATTTTATCTTTATAAATAATACGCTTAACGTCCCACAGCTCCGGTACATATTGATAAGTTCTATAACTTCTACTTTTAACAAGTGTTCCCCCCCCCCCATATTGCAAAAGAAAAGTAGACGAACTGTTAAAACTCCAGCGTAAATCAAATAGTTCTGTTGCAATTAGCAAATAATCAGTGTTTAAACTAGAGATGGAGAAAACGGCTCACCTCAAAGAGTGGCTCTGAGAGCTCCGCTCACTAAAAAGAACCGGCTCTTTTACACGGGTCACTTGCTCTTTTTGGCTCTTTTGCACTAGTATGCAATGTAAGGGAGAACCATTCTATGACTAAATGAACTTTAAAAATAAAGATAACTTTAAATCCTATTATTTATTAACATTTTAACGTCCTTTATAACGAGCTCAGAATTTTAGGACGGCTTATCTACAGGTCACCACCCATTTCTAGCAAGGATAGGGCTAATGCCTTTTCTTTTTTCCAAAGAAAAGCCACCACCCCTAGTGGGAATCGAACCCACGACCCTTATTACTGCAATTTAAGTACGAATCCTATTATTACTACAATTTGTTTGATCTCCGGAAGGACTGTTTCGAACACAACATATATATATATATATATATATATATATATATATATATATATATATATATATACACACAAAATTGAAACACCGTTGTTTTCGTGATCAATCGGTTCTGAAACGTGAAATTTTCTATTCGGAACATCATTGCATCATGAGGTCAAAAACATAAACGGGTTTCCACCCTAGGCAGGAAAAAGCGCTAAAAAAAAGAAGAATAGATCAGAAAGAGTGTATCAGAGTAGTGGGGGGATCCAAAGATCCGAGAGCTCTAGTGGATACGGTTCAGTAGCTCCTTCGATCCCTAAAAGGACCGTTTAGGTGGTGGGGGAGCGAAAGAACTAGAGAGAGAGTGGATACGGCTCAGTAGCTCCTTCAGTCCCTAAAAGAACCGTTTAGTTGGTGGGGGGGGGGGGGTCCGAAGATCCGAGAGCGAGAGTGGATACGGCTTAGTAGCTCCTTCAGTCCCTAAAAGAACCGTTTAGTTGGTGGGGGGGGGGGGTCCGAAGATCCGAGAGCGAGAGTGGATACGGCTTAGTAGCTCCTTCGCTCCCTAAAAGAACCGTTTAGGCGGCGGGGGGATCCAAAGATCCGAGAGGGGGAGTGGATACAGCTCAGTAGCTCTTTCGATCCCTAAAAGCACCGTTTCACAGCTCTCTAGGTAATGCTTGATTGGCCAGCCGAGAATGAATATGGATCCGCCTCTTCCGAGCTCCACCGAACTCTGCCGATCTCTCCCGACTACCGAACTCTGCGATCTCTCCCGACCACTGAACTCTCTTTTTGAGAAGAACCAAAGAACCTCCGCTCTTTTTTACTGAGCCACGGCTCACTCGCTCTTATGAAAGAACCGGCTCAGTAGTGAGCGACCCATCTCTAGTTTACAACTGTTGGTATAGAAGTGTCGACAATACAGCTAGCAGCCAAGATATTTATCTCTGACATTATATTCTTCTCTTCAAATCAGTGTTTACACCTGACGGTATAGAAGTGTCGACAATACAGCTAGTAGCCAAGATATTTATCTCTGACATTTATTCTTCTCTTTAAATCAGTGTTTACACCTGGCGGTATAGAAGTGTCGACAATACAGCTAGTAGCCAAGATATTTCTCTCTGACATTTATTCTTCTCTTTAAATCAGTTTTTACACCTGGCGGTATAGAAGTGTCGACAATACAGCTAGTAGCCAAGATATTTATCTCTGACATTTATTCTTCTCTTTAAATCAGTGTTTACACCTGGCGGTATAGAAGTGTCGACAATACAGCTAGTAGCCAAGATATTTATCTCTGACATTTATTCTTCTCTTTAAATCAGTGTTTACACCTGACGGTATAGAAGTGTCGACAATACAGCTAGTAGCCAAGATATTTCTCTCTGACATTTATTCTTCTCTTTATAATCAGTGTTTACACCTGATGGTATAGAAGTGTCGACAATACAGCTAGTAGCCAAGATATTTATCTCTGACATTTATTCTTCTCTTTATAATCAGTGTTTACACCTGACGGTATAGAAGTGTCGACAATACAGCTAGTAGCCAAGATATTTATCTCTGACATTTATTCTTCTCTTTAAATCAGTGTTTACACCTGACGGTATAGAAGTGTCGACACTTATAGCTCGTGATAGAAATATATATATCAGACATAAATTGCTCATGGTTTACATTAGTCAGAATTTCACTCTGATATAAATATCCTGCAATAACTATCCAAGTGTAAACACGCCCTTAGCTTCTAAGGCACTTCGGTCGAAACGCTCAGACACGTTTTAGTCATTTTTTTTCTTTCCTTTTATAATAATGTTCGAATTAATTATTTATGCTTTTCTTTTCAATATTTTATGGTGTTTTAGGTATTTTTTACTACATATTTTCAATTTTTTATTACATATTTCATTATAAATAGTTAAATATATATGTATATATTTTGAATTTTATTTTACATAAACATCCGTTCCCTATTAATGACCATTGTTTATAATCCACTGACTACACTTGGCACGTCTAAACAAAATGAATATTCAGAACCCTTATTTTTGCACCCACCCAATTCTAAACAAGAAAAATGGCAGGTGATAATATATGTTACCTATTTTTTATCAGTAAATCGATGAACAGTTTAATGCTCGGGGAAATCTCAAAAGCATGCTCGATGATATTTAAACTGCACAAACGTGTTTAAAATATTTCAAATCTATTATAAACAGTGATTCAATTATAAAAGAAATAATTTCTAAGGGTGCTTACAGAGTGGAGCGTAGAGAGAGCGAAGAGCATAGGGGAAATCGTCGCTATACCAACATTGTTGAAATCGTTGCTATACCAACATTGTTGAAATCGTTGCTATACCAACATTATTGAAATCGTTGCTATACCAACATTATTGAAATCGTTGCTATACCAACATTTTTGAATCGTTGCTATACCAACATTGTTCAAATCGTTGCTATACCAACATTGTTCAAATCGTTGCTATACCAACATTGTTCAAATCGTTGCTATGCTAACAGTTGAAATCTTTGCTGTGCAAACTTAGTTGATATCGTTGCTATGCCAACTGTTGAATTTCGGAGGGGGCTGGGAAAATTTCGGGGGGGGGGGGGCTGGAACCATTTCCGGGGTATGGAATACTAACATTTTAGAACTTGAAATAGTTTTAGAGAACTAAAACGCTATTATACCTAAAATAATTTTTTTTTAATGTACTAATTGATGTATATATATATATATATATATATATATATATATATATATATATATATATATATATATAAAGGGTGTGTTGCCAGTTAATGACAATACTTCAGGGGGTGAAACTATACAAAAAATATAGTTCAACACTTCCAACCACACATTTCTATCTCACTCCGTTCTAAAGGTTTTTTTTTAGAAAAAAGACAAAAAAAAAAAAAAAAAAAAAACTGTTATTTTTGTAGTACAACTCCAATTTTCTCTGTTTAATCAGCATTAAATTGGCTTTTAGGGTAATTCACATCCAATGTTGACAAGTATCTCATTCATATATACTATACATATACTATATATATATATATATATATATATATATATATATATATATATACATATATATATATATATATATGTATATATATATATATATATAAAAATGTAAATATATATATATATATATATATATATATATATATATATATATATAGCTATATATATTTATTTATATGTGTAACTAATCTAAATAGCTAAATTCATTCGGAAAGAATGTCTGTTGTATGTTTATTTACTAAGAAAATCATTTGAATATATTAATAATTAATTTAATAATATCAATAAATTGATATAAATACTGGTTAGTAATAACTTTATTTCCTCACCATCTATAAGATATATGAGTTGCGTAACAAATACAAGGAAGAACCTTCCCATGACCTCATGTGGAGTGTAGAAATATCCAAAGAATTCACTGAACTCACGTAGTTAAGAAACACTACACAGAGATACGAAACACGAATAGCAAATACAACCTCACTGCTCTGAGTCTGACCGCCTTCTGACCTCACAGAAACTCCCCACCACTTCTCTGGACGCTCCTTATCTCCTTCCCAGGACGGCCAATTATATGAATGTTTCCTGTTTTTTTTTTTATTATTTTATTTTTTCCTAGAATATCGAACCAGTTTTTCTTGAGCATATCTATTTTTAATGTGCTGATAAGATAGGTTGATATTTTGGAAGGAAGTGATTATTTCGTTTGATTTTACGATTTGACATATTAAAAGACTCTTATACTTCCTGGCGTAGATTGTATGTTCTCAACAGAAGTGGTTTGACTCCCGTAGTTATGGAGTCAAGAACAAGGTCGAAGTAGCTGTTGGTTGCTTATTATTGCTCTCTATGCGGTTAAGTAGATGTTACGTGGGCGTATGTAAGGGGCACCCCCCCCCCCCCCCCGAAATTATTTCCTACATGCGCCCCTGAGATGTTACCTTTTGGGGGCTCTCCGCTTTAGTACCTTCCGGACTTCCGTTTTCCCACCGGCCAGTCGCATTCAGGCCTTTTTGTGAGCTCATCATTGTCAGTCGGGCTTTTTAATTGCCGATTCAATGAAATATTGCTAAACAAACAAACAAGTTGTTGGATATTGTGAGGCGTGACGCGAATAAACCCTTGTAAGATTGTATCGCATGTCCATGGAAGAAGAGGTCGTATAATTAAAGTAATATCTAGGTACATTGAAGATAGGCAATTAAAGGCTGTAAGTCGGCGAGTATATATCCAGCTATCTTCAACCTTCAATCTGATAGCAATCCTACAGGCGAGCAGATGGTCTCAACCGGCTGGCTATGTTCGTCATCAAGGGATGCCAACTTAATAGCGCGGTTCCTCCCTCCCTATATAGGGAGGGAACCCGCTTATGAGGTTGACCTCATGACGCAATCCGCTTAGACAATTTCAAGTTTCAGAGACCATACAGCAAGATAATAATGGTGATTCAAATTTCACACACACACACACACACACACACACACACACACACCAGCCTTTAATTAATTTAATAATGGGTACGTTGGTGCTAATGACTCTAGCAGTTGAAGCAGCAAGGGGAAAATGAGGTGGTCGGTGCATAGTACTGACCATACTATCTCCCGAGTGTGCGGTATGGTCATGAATCAGATACCTCTATAGTATCTACTCCTCAGGGCCTTCGTGGCCTGTTACGGGACTGATTTATATATATATATATATATATATATATTTGTCGTCAACATGTAAACGAGTACTTGTCATTTGTCACTAAGCTGACAGAGAGTGAGTAGGACAAACAATAATGAACTATGCTAAACTAGCGTGAAAAAAAAAAAAAAACATCAGTCCCGTAACAGGCCACGAGGGTCCAGAAGAGCAGATATTATAGAGGTATCTGATTCATGACCAACGGCACACTAGGGAGATAATGTGGTCAGTACTATGCTCCGACCGCCTGATTTTTCCCTTTGCAGGTGCCCATTAATTAAAGGCTGGGTTGGTCTAGGGAGGGTGAATCCAACCCATGAACGAAGAAACTAGAAGATAAAAATCTTTAGTGCTATGCTCGGGTTTTGAACTCATGTACTTCAGCATATTAGTCCAGTGCTCTACCACTGAGCTAACCTCGCCCCATAAGCTAGCGTAAACAAAGACCAATCATCTAGTCAGGATGAGGTGTATTTCAGAATCCCGCCAAGATCACGCACCTCCTGAGTCCCTGCTTGAATTCCTTTGATTGAAGAGTGTTTGTGAATCCATTGATTATGAATTCCAGACGTGCGGGTATTTCCCGTTCTGCGGGTGTCGTCGGCCTTCCGGAATTCCCCAGATCGCACCTTAATTTATTCGAAGCCGTTTAAATTGCTCTAATAATCTGGCGGGATTTTTTGGTGGCTTAGTGGCGATTACACAGGACTCTAACTATAGAAACACTTTTAAACCGCTTATGGCGATGAACCGACGATGAAATCCATGTGCCGAGGAGTAAACGAATTAATCCATGTCATTCTTTCCAATGTAACGAGAAAAAAGTCCGTCACGCAGAAGTTAGAGTGTTTCTATTTTTGAACATAAAAACATTGTTTTTTACTATGGTGTACCTAAATAAGTTAACAAATTTTTAAGGTTTATAAAAAAGAAAAAAAAAACATAGTTCTGTATATATTTTTCGCTCGTCCAGGTCACTTACTTTTAGCCATAACTCCAGATGACAAGAAACAGATAAAGAGAGCTTGGCCTTGGAAGAATCCTGAAGGCAAGGTAGATAACTGAGAACAGTATTAATGGGCAGGTTCAACTAACACAAGAGTTATTTATACAGATCTATGTTTTTTTTCTCTATTTTATAAACGTAACTTTATTATTAAAAACTATTCTGTAACTTAAAAATAATAGCTTTTAGCGCGGTTCCTCCCTCCCTCCATAGGGAGGAACCCCGCATATAAGGTTGATCTCATGAAACAATCCGGAAGTGCCGACTAGACAATTTCGCGTTTCAGAACCCCTAGAGACCGAAAATAACGGTGGTTCAAATGTGTGTATATATATATATATATATATATATATATTTATATTTATTTATTTATATATATATGTATTTGTCTGTTCGCGGTTTTCCGGCCCCCCTAATGGTCCGATTTTGATGAAATTTAGTACAAAAATCCGTCGTCCAATTTGAAAGGTCAAATTTGTTAACCAGCAAAATCCGCCCACTGGAAGATGGCGTTTGGGGCGAAATTCGCACACAAAAAAAATTCGCAACGCTTACGTTTTTGAGTTCATATGCTTGTAAGTACTCGTTTTATAGGCTTCTTGTGCTAGTAAAACGAATGAAACCATTTTTATGGCGATAGCTTTAACCGTTTCCGAGAAAATCCGAAAAATAGTTGTTAAATCAAGTTTTTGGTTTGGTTGCTTAGAATCATGGGATTCGGTTAAAATATTTTCTGCATGTTTAAATTCCATACATAAAAAGATGTGTAAATTTTGGTTACATTTGGAGTTAAGGAAGAATTAGAATAAAATATTTTATTAAGAGACATGAAAAGTTTTGGGAACTTCGCATATTTTCCTTAATATCTCGAAAACAGTTGGGAAATCGTCAGTGGATAGAAACTATTCAAAAGCTTACTAAATTCGCTATAATTAATATTCTGAGAAGATTTTCGATTAGTCGATGTCAATCGGAGAAAACGGTGATGAAAACTTTGAATGTGTTCTTTTGAACGCATCGACGGTTTTCGTAGTTGTTTAGCTCACCTTTTAATTGTTTGTTTTAAATTGTATTTATTTTATGAAACATTTAGAAATTATAAACATTTTGAATACATTGAACAATGAAATAAAAATTTCATTTCTGTAGCAGTGGAGCCTGGCCAAGCCAGGCTCTGGGTGTTCCAGGTATAAGGGTACGCTGCTGGCTCTGTGTCACCGGTCAAGCTGCTGGCCCTTTGTCACCGGTCCGTCTAGGTCATTCCATCAGGGTTTAGGTGATATCGTCCAGAATAGGTTTTTTTAGGTTCTTCCAAATTTGCATGAATGATATTGGACAATTAGGGAACGAGACAGTTGACTTACTTGCAAAGTCTGCTTCAAAGGACACGACATTACCTATATCTTACTCTAAACTTACATCACAGACTATGAAAACACTACTGCGAGATAAATCAATGCAAAAACGGGACGAACGATGGACGAACACAACTAAAGGAAGACATTTACACAAATACATACCTACAATACTCAACAGACAAAAATTAACACTTTACAACTTTAAAGTAACACAATTTATATCAGAACATGGACCGACAAAAAGTTATTTATATAAATTTAAACTTATAACTACTAACACATGTAAAAGCGACAATACAACTGACCAGACTTACGACCATGTCCTGCTTGACTGTACATTACTGGACGGACCCAGGGCAGAACTCATTAAGGACATTACCTTACAGGACGGAACTTGGCCCGCTCACAAATCTGACTTACTACTTACATATTTTAAGGAATTTGATGCATTTATTAAACAATTGGACCTAAAAATTTTTAATCAACTCATCTGAATACCCACATATGTATTATGTTATTACATATGTATATATTTTTATTTATTTACTTTTTTTTTAATTTTTATTATTATTATTTTAATCTCAGTATTAATATTCATTGTACAAGGAAACATTATTTTATGTACATTATCAAAATTCGTGTAGTATCCAGAGGATCGCATACGTAGGAAATAAACTCCCACGCTGGAGGGATACTCCAACGTGGAAAACAAGAATGATACTAAAAGACGCGAATCATATAAAAAATCGATCTTTATCATGTTTAGGAGAAAGGAAAAAAATACGCGAAAACCTAAGAACCCGGTTCCTTGTAATAACTGTTTCTATTCTAAGTATACAAAATGACACTAGGGATATGAATGGAACCGCGCTAAGATGATGCAGTTCCTGCGAGTCGGACTTTTTTTTAAATATACAGCAAGTGGAAATGTACCATATCCGTTATAACTGTTTTTGCCCATCACCTCGTAGGCCTAGCTATCTTTTTTGAGGTACAGTTTTTCTGTAGCATTGGCGTCATTCTGCGACCGAAATTTGTTCATTTATTTGCACCATAGTAAAACAAAAAGTTTTTATATTCAAAAATAGAAACACTGTAACTATTATGTTTAAAAAAATCATATTAAAGATACATAAAATAACTCTTAAGAATGGGAAAGGGTCTCACCGTGTTTCCATATGAAATCTGCACTGGCGTCTTTCTTGACTTTGATGTCATTATTTTATTTCTACTTCCTAGAAATAATTTTTCGCCAATTATCAAACCTCTGACTGTACTCGTTTTGAGGGAATAAGGCTTGAAACCCCAAACTTCAAAATCGTTTTTCTATGAAACTATACTAGATATTTAAATGAAACTAATGTGAAGTGAAGCTATTGATTAGGTGTACCTTGCGTATTTTTTTCATAATTATCGGACCACTTAAAAGATAAGAAAAAAAATTGTGAAGATTTGAAGGGCGGTTTTTCCTAACTACCCCTTGAGATACACCTACCAAAAAAATTACGTAAGCTCAGTGATTTCTCAACTATTATCCGTAAAAGTTTCATAGATGTGTGAAAGGTGCATCATATATAAAAATTACAAAAACCCTATATCGATAGCTAAAAACTAAAAACCAGATGTATCGAAAATATCTCATCTTACTCTTAGGACGTTTTTGTTATTTAAATATGAACCCTCAGATTGCTCAGTGCATAATCTGTATTATACAGATCGAAAAACTATTGTCATATTGCAAGCCACTAAAATAATAAATACTAAAAACCTTAATTTTCTACAAAAGATAATTAATCTTAATCACTATTTTCCTCAATAGTTTTGGTATAACTTGTAATCTATATATATAAAAAAGTCCGACTCGCAGGAACTGCCTCATCTTAGCGCGGTTCCGTTCTTATCCCTAGTCTAATTTCGAAAGATTAAAATAGAAGCAGTTATTATTTTGTTGAGAGGAGATCGTTGACCGTTGATGATGCAAGGTAGGGATTGTCCGGGTTAGGTCACTGCTACTTAATAATACATACCCCATATGTGTAGGTATGTGGGCATATATATGTACATATGTGTGCGTGTATATGTGTATGTGTATATGCATATATATAAATATATATATATATTATATATGTATATATATATATATATATATATATATATATATATATATATATACATAGATATGTGCATATATTAGTGTTAAATATGTCCTACTTGTATTTACAGCCCTGATGAAGGCTTGAAGTTCAAGCCGAAACGTCGGCACAATAAAACCATTTTTACGATAAAATGTAGTTTTATTAAGTAGCAGTGACCGAACCCTGACAGTTATATTTTGGTTCCACCAGTCCTGAAAGGTAGGATTTACAATCTGACCTGGAAGGGTCGGCAACACAAGAAACCGTCCCGCTAGTTGCAAGGTCTTGGAATCTTGGAAATCTATATTTCTAACAATAAATTGTATTTGTTATTTTACTTAACCTGTTTTATTTTCGAATACATTATCCAACTATAAGCAATTAAAAAATAACAAGGAATAAAATACAGGCGAAAAGAACACTTCGAATAAGCGAAATCAATTACTTTAAAGCTTTAAGCTCTTATTTCTCCGATTGACATCGTCTAATCAAAACTTTCATTAGAACCTTTTATGTAGAGCATTTAATAAGCTTTCTAATGGTATTCTTCCGTTTACCAAAATTCTCAACAGTTTTCGAGATATTAAAGAAAGTTCCGAAAATTTATATTATTTCTAGCAACAGAAAATTGGCCTCATTTTTCATATCCTGTTTTACACACAAAATTTTCGCAACATAAGAAATTACAAAAATAAAAAGCAATAAAAAACGAAGGGAAAGAGACAAAAATTACAACAAGAACGACAAAAACCCGTTCATAAGAACAAAACAGACGTATTTGAAGTTTTAAGCACTTATTTCTCCGATTGACATAACCTAATCAAAAATAGTTTTAGAATCTTTTTTGTAGAGAATTTAGTAAGCTTTCAAATAGTTTCTATCCACTTACCACGATTTCCCAACCGTGTTCGAGATATTAATGAAAGTATACGAACTTCCCAAAACTTTTCATGTCTGTTCATAAAATATTTTATTCTAACCCTTCCTTAACTCCAAACGTAACAAAACTTTCAACATATTAGTTTTAATGAAAGTAGAACATGCAGATAAAGTTTCAACTGAATCCCATGATTCTAAGTACCCAAACCAAAAACGGTATTCAAAAAATATTTTTCCAATTTTCTCAAAAACGGTTAAAGCTATCGCCTTGAAAATGGTTTCATTCGTTTTCCTAGCCCAGGAATCATATAAAACGAGTACTTAGAAGCTTATGAACTCAAAAACGTAAGCGTTACGATTTTTTTTGCGCGAATTTCGCCCCAAACGCCATCTTCCGGTAGGCGGATTTCGCTGGTTAACGAACTTGACCTTTCAAATTGGACGACGGATTTTTGTACCAAATGACATCAAAATCGGACCATTCGTCTTCGAGCTAGAGAGCGAACAGACAAATATATATATATATATATATATATAAATAAATATATACATATATATATATATATATACAAATTTGAACCACCATCATTTTCGGTCTCTAGGGGTTCTGAAACGCAAAATTTTCTAGTCGGCACTTCCGGATTGTTTCATTGTATCAACCTTATAAGCGGGGTTCCTCCCTATGGGGGAGGGAGGAACCGCGCTAAAATCACGTTTCTGTCTGTTTTTCTGTTTGTTACTTATACAAATCTACACCGTTTGGCCGTTTTTGACCAAACTTGGAATAATGGTAGGTCTTGATACGAGAAATCTCCTAGACTAGGTCAAAAAAAATCTACCAGCTGTCTGTCTGTATGTTTGTCCCTTATACAAATCCATACCGTTCATCCGATTTTGACTAAACTCGGTACACATGTAGATCTTAATCTGAGGAGTGTCGTAGGCTAAGTCAAAAACGTCTACCAGCTGTCTGTCTGTATGTTTGTCCCTTATACAAATCCACACCGTTCGTCCGATTTTGACTAAACTCGGTACACATGTAGATCTTAATCTGGGGAGTGTCGTAGGCTAAGTCAAAAACGTCTACCAGCTGTCTGTCTGTATGTTTGTCCCTTATACAAATCCACACCGTTCGTCCGATTTTGACTAAACTCGGTACACATGTAGATCTTAATCTGGGGAGTGTCGTAGGCTAAGTCAAAAACGTCTACCAGCTGTCTGTCTGTATGTTTGTCCCTTATACAAATCCACACCGTTCGTCCGATTTTGACTAAACTCGGTACACATGTAGATCTTAATCTGAGGAGTGTCGTAGGCTAAGTCAAAAACGTCTACCAGCTGTCTGTCTGTATGTTTGTCCCTTATACAAATCCACACCGTTCGTCCGATTTTGACTAAACTCGGTACACATGTAGATCTTAATCTGGGGAGTGTCGTAGGCTAAGTCAAAAACGTCTACCAGCTGTCTGTCTGTATGTTTGTCCCTTATACAAATCAATACCGTTCATCCGATTTTGACTAAACTCGGTACACATGTAGATCTTAATCTGGGGAGTGTCGTAGGCTAAGTCAAAAACGTCTACCAGCTATCTGTCTGTATGTTTGTCCCTTATACAAATCCACACCGTTCGTCCGATTTTGACTAAACTCGGTACACATGTAGATCTTAATCTGGGGAGTGTTGTAGGCTAAGTCAAAAACGTCTACCAGATGTCTGTCTGTATGTTGTTGTTTCTTTTTATAAAAATCCACACCGTTAGACCGATTTTTACCAAACTTGGAAAAATGTATGTCTTGATACGGGGGGTGTTATTGGTTGTGTCAAAGTCGTCTAGGACTCAGAGTTGGGAGGTCACAGTTTCGAAACAGTTACAGATTCGTGTTATTAGATTTTAATAATACTTATTTGGTTTCTAATTTATTAAGGCTTTTCTATATGTAGAAAGTAGGTGTAGCATGGCACGCCGGGTAACAGCTAGTATCGAATAAATGTGTTAATATTTCCGCGGGTTTAATTTTTTTTTTATAAGTAACGACTAAGTGATAAGAAATAAATTATCGAGTCTACATGTGAACAGCAACCTATGGTCCTATTTCCATTAGCGTAATCACACTTGTATCTTTTTATGTCCTTGTAATTGTATTTTAAAAAAAACGTTCCAAGTCTCTATAATATTCAAACAAGTACAGTAAAAAACAAAACGAAGGTATTGCGTCTAATGGTAAACTGTAAAGAACGAATATGTAGTGAATGAATATGTAACATTATGTAATCCAATTTATAAATAATTGATCAACCAGATGTATACGAAGAATACCACTTGTTTATAGATGTATATTCGTATGTAATATTCTAACTGGTATATATGCAATAACTGTTTGGAGCGAAACGCCTTAGATGCGGAAGGATGCTCATAAATAAATATAAAAAAAAAAAAAATTGTATTTAATAAAACATTGGATATTTGTTGCTATTGAAGTGCCGATAACGAACTTTAATCATTAATATGTTGCCATTTTCTTATAAGTACTCAACATGAATATCGTTTTTATTGCCGTCTAATAGAACAGCGAGGTAACATTTGTTCCAGTTCCATCTCATGTTACAAATCGTAGTAAAACTATTAAGGAAAATAGTGATTAAGATTAATTATCTTTTGCAGAAAATGAAGATTTTTAGTATTTATTATTTTAGTGGCTTGCAAGATGACAATAGTTTTTCGATCTGTATAATACAGATTATGCACTGAGCAATCTGAGGGTTCATATTTAAATAACAAAAACGTCCTAAGAGTAAGATGAGATATTTTCGATACATCTGGTTTTTAGTTTTTAGCTATCGATATAGGGTTTTTGTAATTTTGATATATGGTGCACCCTTCACACATCTATGAAACTTTTACGGATAATAGTTGAGAAATCACTGAGTTTACGTGATTTTTTTGGTAGATGTGCTTGGAGGGGTAGTTAGGGAAAACCGCCCTTCAAATCTTCACAATTTTTTTTCTTATCTT